>JAHHFK020002989.1:170000-226839 GCA_024533555.2 Aedes koreicus | reverse complement strand
TAAACAACGATTTTACATGAAAACCGTAGGCCAAATTTTAAAAACATATGTTTTTATATGTTCCTTAGTATGTATTCATTACATTGTCAAATTTTGGTATTGGTAAAATTTTCCATGAAAATGTATGAGTATTTGATTGTATTTTTTTCAACTAGCTTATTTAAACCAAAATCTTAACAACCAAATCTATATAGTAGAAATTTCATTGTTTTGATTATGGAATGAGTGGTAGATTATATGTGAAAACAATTGTGTTGTTTTTAAGAGATTTTTTATTAATTTGTTCTACACCGTGTCCTATATATTCTCATACACTTTTTCCTTGCATTGGTGTCGTGCACCTACTCAACATGCTTCACGTATGTGTTGGTGTAGTTGTGCACTATGTTTATACAAACGCTTTTAGGTTATGTCTGATTGTTTTCATTCGGTGTTTATCTTTTACCAGCGATGAAGGAGTTTCGTGCTGTGGTGATAAAACAGTTTTTGAGAGGTGAGCGCCCGGGCGCTATTTTCAGAAATTTGAAAAACCTCGGAGTAAAGCGGGATTTTGTGTACCGAGCCATCCGAAGGTACCGTGACACCTGCTCGTTGGATGACCGGAAGAGATTCGGTCGTACTCGTACGGTGCGGACTGCACGAGTTGTTAAAGTGGTCAGGGAACGGATTAGACGAAAATCACAGAGCTCTGTACGTAAAATAGCCGCAGATCTGAGGGTTTCGAGATCGTCAATGCACAATATACTGCAAAATGACCTCGAATTCCAAGCTTTCAAGAAACGTAAGGTTCCCAGAGTTTCGGAACCTTCCAAGCAGAAACGACTCGAAAGAGCAAGTCTGCTTTTGTCGTGGCACGGTGGGGAAGAATTTATCTTTTCCGATGAAAAGTTATTCGTCTTGCAACAATCCCACAATGTCCAGAACGACAGATTGTGGGCTCTCTCTTCGAAAACTGTTCCAGAGAGTGATAAAAATATTCCACGATTCCAAAGTGCTGCGTCAGTGATGGTTTGGGGAGGAATTTGCAAGCGAGGCAAATTACCATTGGTTTTCATCGAAAAGGCGTTAAAGTGAATGCCGTATATTAAAAAACGGAAGTTTTGGAGAAAGTTGTCAAGCCATATGTACAAGAGGTGTTTGGAGATGATCACTATGTGTTTCAGCAGGACGGAGCGCCATCGCATACTGTAAATCTCGTTCAGGGCTGGTGCCGAAAAAATTTGACCGACTTTTTGGACAAGAATGAATGGCCTCCCAGTTCACCAGATCTGAATCCTTTGGATTATTTCGTATAGTCATACATGCTGGCGAAGGTAAATAAACACAGGGCGTCTAAAATGAACGAATTCAAAACCGTAATCAAACGAGTTTGGGACAAAATGCCGATGGAAGTCGTGCGTGCCGCCTGTGACGGTTTCGAAAAACGTCTGGAGCTGGTCAAGAAGGTTAAAGGCGGTGTTATTCCAAAACATATGCTGTAGTTGATCAGTATTATATTGCAATATAATGGGTAAAGTTATCAATAAAATCTGGATTATCGATTTGAAATAAATGGAGTTTTATTTTGTATGAGAATATATTCGACACGCTGTAAAATTAACCTAAACAAAACAAAAGAAACAAAAAAGAAAAGCACAAAAATAGAAATAAAAATAAACAAAATACATTGCAAATTAATTATGTTTTTATTGCGTACAGTGTGCCAAATTCAAATTATTATGTTTTGAAATTGGAAATATCTTTTCAACATCATGGGATCTCAGTAGTGAACAGCAGTTTCTGCTAGAACCATAGATGTGAAGAGAAAGTGTCGATAGGTCCGATAGAGCTCGGCAGGTTATGAAATTGAATAGAAGTAGTTTGAAATTGCGCGTAGGGCTTTGTTTTGGCAGTGGGATGTTTGGCAAAGTGTCTGGCAAAAGTGTCTGTGTTTGCTTCGAAATACTGCCAAAACAAAGGCCTACGATCATTTTCAAACTAGTTCTATTCAATTTCATAACCTGCCGAGCTCAATCGGACCTATCGAAACTTTCTCTTCACATTTTTGGTTTTAGCGGAAACTGCTGTTCACTACTGGGATCCCATGATGTTGAGACAATATTTCCAATTTCAAAACTTTATCAAGATGGTTTTTTACGAGAAACATAAATGATGAGACAAAGTTGTATCCACGAATGTAGTCCCAATATATGTAGTGCTTGTAGACCGACATTACATCTAAATCCTTAAAAATGTTTTCGTCTTTAATAAGTAAATTTTGAAATAAGTCGCGGTTCAGAACATCAACGACTTATTAAGCTCATCTAAGCATGCATATAGCTTGTGGATTGCAGAATGGGATGAACAAGTGATTCCCAATTCATATGGGGGCACTTACCCTATCTAAAAACATTGAACTCAACTCCAACCGATTTTGTTAAAGTTCTGTTATCACGTTCTCTTTAATGTGATATAAGGCTATATCCCCTGGTAGCATGCTAGAATCGAGATAAAGGCTGCGAATAGCACTTTCCCTGACCTGATGTTCTCCTTTAAAAAGATCCCAAAACCTGCAGCACATACTGAACTTGCAAAAGTTTAAAATCATATCTGCCACCGATATTGTTTAGAATCACGCAAACGATCCAATCCCAGCTCAGAACAATTTCAATAAACCATGCTTCAAAACCGGCCGCTCCACTTCGTGACCGGAATGCCTTGTACCGATCAGAGCGGCACGCGATAAACGTGCCACGGCCCAGAGCCTAGTGTTGTTCATGATTTATCAATACAAAACATTTCGGTCTTGCATTTACGGACGACGGACGGCCAAATGCAGTCACTTTTAGTAAATCAAGTCAAGTCACGCACGCGCATCCCTTTCTCCCGTCACAACGCTCAAAACAAACAAACGTGTTTTTCAGCAACGTGTGCTCGTCACTGAATCAATAAATAACATATTTTGTATGAAGCCAGTGGATCGAAGAGTTATTAAAACACGATAACAAATCTTTGTGTCAATGAGCGCGATCTCGATGCGACGCCACCGGACTTCGAGCCAACTTCGTCAGTTGCTGATGATGGCACTAATGATTGGAAACATTTCCTATAGGACGTTGATACCAAGCACGTGCTGTTGTACTCCAAGCGGAAGTGATAACGAAAAGAACCGGGAGGAAGAGTCTTGAATAATCAGTGGTTTGAAGTTGTACTTACGTCTTGTTTTCAGCTTAGGATGCACCGGTTTCAGCACACGCCCTTTTCGGATTGAATCGAGCAGTTGCTCCCGCGGGCAAGATACTCGCTTCAGTGGTTGCGGTGCGAGCTTCCGCTCAGAGGCCTGCAAGATAATTGGTTGTGATTAGACTTTGCTTAATCTAATAAATATGGGGTTGATAGATAATGCGGACCCGCTCAATTAATAACTGTCAACTAAGCACAAGGAAACCAATGTCACTCGATTCCTCAAACACTCCAAATCACCCAGATGACGATGAAGATAAGATAGCTATACGGAACTAACGTGTCAAACTAACAGACATTGACTTTGACCATGATTAGTTTCTAAACACACCAATAGACCACCCGTAAGCTATGAGGAAGTTATTAACGCGAAACCGTGAAATTTCTAATAGACCTGCACCCTAACGATTACAGCAATAAACAGACTATCCAATTCCCGTCGCGATGAAAAAGCAAGAGCACAAACAAACATCACTGGTAATCCGAATTGTAGTACTTACCTTGCGTAACGGTGGTCGAGATCGTATGAACTCAAGTATAACGGCGTGTGCGTCTTGCTTCACCTTTGGCGGTATGTCACCGTTTACCATCACCTTGCGAAGATTGTACTTTCTGAAAACGAGAACAAGAAGGGAAGATGAGTTCGATAGTCATCATCATCGATCATATGCTCACGACGGTAAAAGGGTAATTGATGAGCGAACAGTAGCAGCAACAGGTTCGTGCTGAGCTTCAAGTGGTTGCTTAGGCCTAGCCCCCCTGAGTAGACTTTTAGCAGATGGAGTGTGAGAGATCGCAGAGCATAGAAGTGCTAATAGGTGTATGTTTGTGAGTTCGCGAGCAAACATTTTTGGCCCCAAAACGTGACTGCATGACGTGCCTCAGCCACAGCCGCAACAGCAACAGCTACAGCGCCACCAACTGTGTGCGGCCAATGATGGTCTGGTTTGAGGGAATGAATACCGTTCGTGAAATTATGAGTACCTATTTTTTTTTTTCTTTGACTGACTGGTAGGTATTCTTCGGGAGTCTTATTGGTGCCCTATTGAACGACCAACATTGATTGATGATGAGAGTGCCAGTTCCGTGCTCGCGTGGATTTTCTAACCTAGGTCATATGGCAATTTAGGGCAATTCTCCGTAAGGTAAAGCATATGTGTCTCGTTGGAGGTGAATTTGGGTAACGAGTTTGGGAGCGGAGGGTTACGGCACTGTGAATATGAATAGTTAAAGTCGTGCTCAAGTAGGACCAGTTACAGGGTTCACGAATGACTGGCGTTGGAAATAGGCTAATTAAGTGCATGTTGTTTGAAGGTCTACCACTTTGATGTATTTTAGTATAGGACATTGTCTTCAATCTTTTGTAGGGCGAGTTTAAATGTAATTTACTTCGATTGAATTGAAGTTTAGTTTACCCAGAAGTATGTAGCAAAAAAACTGTTCTTGTTTTAAAAAATATGCGTAAAAATTAAAAAACACATTATTAGATTAACAAAATATTGTATTGTTGTTTAGTTGAGTTTTGCTATAAACTAACAAGTTTTGATGAAGTTTGTCAGAAGTAGATAATTTATCATCTCCATGCGAAGCGCTAGGAGTGGACGGTAATTTATTGCTAGAACGAAATAGACGTGAAGAGAAAGTGAATTGATAGTTCCGTATAGGGCAACGGCAGGCTTTGAAAATTTAAAGATCAAGTTTGAAAACGAGCGGAGTTTGCCTCGACAGGATCTACAATCTACGAATACGAGTCAGGTTGAGATTAGTTCGTACCTTAAGTTACCATGCTGCATAATCTTATTGTGTTAATGCAGGTGTTGGTCTGTTATTGCAATAACATACAAATATTAGAAAACTATTGCGATGGTGTTTTAGTGAAACTGTGGACTTTCGCCATCATTGGGACTTAGGTAAACTACAGTAACAAAGAAGCCTCGCATTTCCTTCAACATTCGCTTGATAGTTGCTCTTCTTGATTGGGCGGAGTTTGGGCAACTTGGTGGATTAATATGTTTTTCGATGATGCTGTAGTGGCAACTTGCCAAAACTCCCCAGACTTCTGTGTGCCATAAGGGACGGTAGAATGTATTAATGCATGTACACCTTCGAGTCTATTGTCTTGTTTGAGACCAAAACCATGTTTTAAGTCTACAGTAGCGAATTCTACGAAAATTATACTAGGCGGGAAAATTGTCAGGTGATTAGATATAGCCAGGCAAGCTGCCCAAAATCCATCATTAGGAATTTTTAATGTTTGGAAGACCACGAGTAAGTGTTCTTAATACTTCCAAGCGAATGTTCTGGCCAGTGGTTGTAAATGTACTGTATGATGACATTGTTTTTCAAACATCCTACATTTTTCATTACGACCAAATTGAACACACACAAAAGTAAACTAGCATACAAGAAAATGTACCGACATACTGAACTGTTTTGTACAGGCGAGGAAACATTTCACACATAGATGGCTTAAAAAAAGTTTCGACACAGATTTATGTCTGTCAGAATTTCGTTGATTAGCTTATTATATGGATTCAAATAATACACGCTCAGTTTTTTTTAACTGAGGTCGGTAAATTTGTACTAAGTTTTCAAAGAGCTGAAAAAGTTAGTAAATTTTGAATCAACAGCACATGAAATGTAAGGAACATGTTATATTTTTCTATCAATAGATAATGTTTAAATGAAGCATTTAGTTTACATTTCCAAAGAATTTATGTTTTCTTCAGTTTTTAAGAATTGTTTTTAAGTTTGCCTAATTCTTCAGCTGTTTGAAGTTTTACCGAACATCACACATTAGAACATGATTATTAGAGTCGGGCGTTTGACGTGGTTGGGAATAATGTGCATAACTGTCTTTCGTCTTCCATCTTTCAAAATGAATTGTTGTCAATACATGCCAGAACCGACACTAGATGCACTGTTGAAGAATAAATCTCGAATACTTTTTCAAATCGACGTATGTCGCAAAATGTAAACAAATATTTTTTTCATTGAATATAATTGCGAAATGTGTAATAAGTGTGAAACTGATTTACTTAGTACTACGTTTAGGAGGACTTGGACCGTTTACTCGCGGTTTACCCTAGGTTAATGTAAGTAACATTTTTTGGGGATGGATTGGACGAAGGAACATGGAAATGGAATTCTGAAGTTCAGAAGTTGTTTCACAAAAACGGTGGAACATCCCCATCTATATTCTTTTAGAATTTTGCAGATACGCTTAACGTAAGTAAATTATTATGCCGCAAAAAGACGTAACCATGTGACGCATCTGCACTACAGTTTCCTAATTTGTAGAAACAATTTTGACGTGGCTAAGCGAAATGTCAGCCAAAAACATCGCGGAAAGCTCAGACGTAAATAATGCACTAGCTGTAATTTTGACTTATGAAAATGACGTATTCCCGTACGATGACGCAAAATAACGTAAATTCTGTTTTTTTTTAAAAAGATCCACCATTTTAAAATATAATTAAATCGTCGACGTAATCGTACTTATCTCACTGGATCTTTGTTCAAAGTTTGGTTTAGAAGTATTCACGTATCATTACATTGTTTGGTTTATAAATAGGAATTAAAATGAAAGCAAAAAATGGTTAAGTCAGTTTTCTCCAAAAATACAAAATGTTACTTAAGTTCATTTGAAAAAGTATTCACGAAGTCATGTTTAATAATCCTAAATGGACCATACTTTAACATCCAGTCTCCTATGATGGATCGCTTCCTTAACTGCTCTTCTCTGCAACAAGGGCCGTGCCATCAAACGATACCATGATCTCGCTCTCGTTGATATATCCTGATGACTGCAGTTGGCAAGTAAACTACTGAGTGTTGCTCCCAGCATTAAGGTACACTCAAACTAAGTCAACTCGTGGTAACAGTAGTCCTATGCGACTTGGGATCTCGCTGTAATAATGGGAGACACAAAAGGTTCCATTTTGTATGCAACCAAAGCAACATTGTTTTCAAACATAGATCACAAGTCACTTGGGACTAACCATTGATTGATTTTGCCACGCTTTGCCTTAGTGTAAACGCAGCTTTTCTTCGGACTAATTTGAGCTTATATTCAGAAACTCATTTACTAGCCATTTTTATAGTTCATTTTTTTCTGGGGATGAAGCAGTTTTATAACGAGCAGCAAGTATTTCTCGACAACTTATTCAACATAACGTATCTGATTTTGAAAACAAAGTGGGTAACAAAGATTCAAACGTAATTTCCTCAAAACTCTCAGCAACCCCACGGAAACTATCATCACCAGCATGTTAGGGAAGTGTGATTCCTTGTGTCGGTGGTCCTAGTTTGCGTGAAAGCGATAACTGCCCAAACACAATGATTACAGAAACGGAACGGCAAACGGCAAGTTTGACAGTTGTCGCAAATGACTTCGATATGTCCAATAAGAATCGGCTTGGATCCAGTTTGTTTGGTTTCCGAAAAGCAGGCTTACTCAGATCGGGCTTTTCCGTTGCCGTTCAGTTTCCATTATCATTGTGTTTGGGCCATAAAGGTTTCAAGAATGTAACGTTTTAATCTTTGTTCCCCTCTTTGTTGACAAAATCAGATACGTTGTTTTAAGTAAGAAGTCAAGATTTGGATTTAAATTCTTCTTATCAATTGTTCTCAGTGGCTTCATTGTTCTCAGTGGTTGAGTAGAATTGTATTCCTGTTTCTTTTTCTCAAAAGGAAATGTTACTCAATTTTCCTAAAAAGTGGATGTACTCAAAAATTGAGTAGTTCCACTTTTAACAAAAAATGAGTAACTTTTCAGGGAGAAAAAAGAGACTGTAATACGAATAAAATAGAGGGTATTTTGAGCGTGACTACTACTACTACTAAAAATATGGTCTATTTTCGGATGGTGATAAAAAAAAAAGTTAAGCAATTATCTGTGCTTTTGATAAATTTCCCATGAAAGGTAATTATTTAAGCTTACTTGCAAAAAAAATTCTTCGCCCTTGCGAGCGGCCTTCCGGCAGTTAACCGGAACATTCGCCAGGGTGGACGAAAACATACGTGTTGGCATGTCCTTGAGTTCTTTCTTCGTTTTATTTATCAATTCCTCCTCAGTTTTCGCGACAAAATTGTTGGAGTAATTCCTACGCTTCAGGTTGGTCCAGAAATTCTCGATGGGACGCAGCTAGGGAACGTTGGGCGGGTTCACCGACTTGGGTACCACATCGATATTCAGCCGCTCCATCTCCAGAACACCGCGTCTTCGTCCTTATGGTATTTCTTGATGAACGACGCAACCTCCGGCAGGCATTTCGTACTATAAATTTCCCCGTTCACGGCCAGTCCGGAGCGAAAGAAGAGCGGCCTTGACATCCCCACATTGTCAGCCACAGCAGCACCTTCTTGGGGAACTTGGTGTGTGAAATGAAATTCACCTCGGAGCTCACTTCCTTCGTGGGGGAAGTGAAATACGAAGGGCCCTGCCAGTCGTTGCCATCCAGGGTGAGATAGGTGTCGTCGTCCATCACCACCGCCACGTCGCGATTCGCTGGGAAAATTGAGTTGATACAGTCAATCGCAAAATTGAGTATACACCCAAAGGCAAATTAGTTTTTCTATTATTTTTAGGGGAACTATTCAATTTATGAAATGTTTGTTAATGTGGTTTAATAATACATTTTTCGGATTCTTTAAATATATACTCAGATTTGTTTTATCGTTTTCATATATTTTTTGACCTATATAGATTGCGAAAAAATGCTGATTTCAACGCAGCAAAATTGAGCGTACAGCGTTCTCGTTGCCTACAAAAATTTCTCGTGCTATTGAAATAATGTAAATTTGAGTAATTTTTTTTAACAGTGTCTATGTAAACAATCTCTAGCTGCTAGGTTAGTGTGCATTTTTTGATTTCCGCTGTGTTTTTTGTCAAAATGGCATCGAAAAGGAAAGAAACTGATATCGCTACGCGAACCCAGGTAATCAGTATGTGTTGCCGCGGAAAGTCCCTGCGGGAAATAGCAGCAGCCATCGGAAGATCACATTCCACAGTACAGAAAATAGTTAATAAGTGGAAAGATGAAGGAACACTGAAGAACCGTGCTGGCAGAGGACGAAAACGGATTTTATCGGCAGGTGATGAACGACAAATAGTGCGCACAATTAGAAAGGATCCTAAAACAAGTGTTCCGAAACTGGCCAAGGATATTTCTAACACCATAGGGAGACCCATCAGTGCTGACACAATCCGGAGGATTGCACACAGGAACAATCTGCGCGGTCGGGTTGCTCGAAAGAAGCCTCTCCTTTCGAAAACGAATATCAAAAAGCGACTGGAATTTGCAAAGGAGTACATCGGAAAGCCACAGGACTTTTGGAACAACGTGATGTTCACGGATGAGACCAAAATTAACCTGTTTGGGTCTGACGGAAGGCAAATGGTATGGAGGAAACCTGGTTCGGCGCTGGAAACCCAACATTTGTCTCCAACAGTCAAGCACGGTGGAGGTAGTGTTATGCTATGGGGTTCAATGGCAGCTAGTGGAGCCGGCACTATGGAGTTCATCGACACCACCATGGACAAAATGGGTTATTTGAACATCCTTAAACATAACCTAAAACCTGCCGTGGAGAAATTGCAATTACCTCGTGATTTCTACTTCCAACAGGACAATGATCCTAAGCACACCTCGTACGTAGTACGAGAGTGGTTGCTGTACAACGTCCCAAAGCAGCTTAAGACACCTCCTCAATCTCCCGACTTAAACCCCATTGAGCATTTATGGTGGGAGGTGAAGCACCAGCTAAATAGCAGTGACCGCAGGAAACCTAAAAACAAAAAAGAACTGAAAACAGCAGTACAGGAGATATGGAACAGTATTCCGTCCACGGTGACCAAGAAGCTTGTGGAATCGATGCCCCGCCGATTGCAAGCAGTGCTGGATGCCAAAGGTGGTCATACAAAATACTGAATGATGTTTTTTTTTTTAATTTGACTTGATTTTACTCATTTGTTTATAAAGAAAATGAACTGTACGCTCAATTTTGCCACGTAAAAATGGCTGCTTTTGGTTTTTTAAATTTAGTTTTAAATGAATTCATGAGTTCACTGTTACGATTTACATGCCAAATACAAATAAAAATACTGAAATTTACAGGGGAGAAAATTTGTATTGATTTACTTTAGTATTACTCCAGAAATATTGAAAACAATGAAAACATTATAAGTGTACGCTCAATTTTGCGATTGACTGTAGACTCACCCATTTTCCGAGATGAATCGAGGTGACGCAATCATGTGCCATCGATCGCATAATCGATGCTGCCCTAACCGATGAAGAAATGATACAAATGAATGTGGAGACAGGATGAGTCAGTTGACAGGTCCACAACCGGTCGCCGATCGTGACGACGAGATGGTGTTATTATCATAATACTAAATAGGAACGAACGATTACGAGCGACCACTCGATGACGAAAGAGAAGACGCTGACCAAGTCCGAAGATTTATGCATGCTTCATGTGCGGTGTCATCCCCTATGGTCATGGCGGGAGATGAAACGACAGATGGTAGTTTGTTGACAGGTTTGCCGAAAGGGAATGAAACGCTTCGGTCGTCGAAGCGAGCAATGGCAAGAAATTGATAGTTCTTTCTGAAATCTTAACTCTCTAGGTCCTACCATCCAGACGGTCTGGATTTGTTCGGGAAGCTTCTTCGTCTGCCTTCCTACGCCATGAATGTAATGACTACCATCCCGAGAAACCCTCATCAAGTGATATTTCAAAATAGAACACAAAGCGCACCCATCAACAATTCTCAATTATGCCCCCAAATCATTCGGAAACCATCTGTTCCATCGAGAACGATGCTCCACAACCACTTTGTACAATGACCTCAGATCTTCCCATCTCGATCCAGATACGACCACGGACCCCAGGAAGGGTCAGCCAGGGTAGCGCCTTATAAGCATCTTCTCACAATAAGTACTCAAAAAAAAAAAGTATAACATGAACTAGACTTGACCGTATCAGATGGTGATACAAAAACTCACGAAAGAAGGTGTTCCAGAATGAATGCGCGTCAGAATCCGTTAACTACACTCCACGGGCTAGAGAGAGAAAAAAAAAAATAGATCGGGTGGACGCTTCGAACCAACATCAGTCTCTTTGGATCTGGGGAACAAGATATGGAACAGTTGTTTGCCCTTTCCCAGCATGAAATAGGCTCTTACATCACCGTGGAACCAAATTCATTGCGATCGGGCCGGGACCGGGAGTCGAGATTGTTCTGCCCCTCTGAAACTGAATTGTTACTAATAATTAATTTTTCCCACAGGCAGTTCCCTGCTCCTCGCTCCTCGGTTGTGGAAGAACTGTTGTTTCTCGCTTCAACTGTTGGTGATAGTTGGCGGTGGAAGCAACGATCCATATAAGGGAATTAAACCCGGGGCGTCACTCACAAACGAGAGCAGCGAAAAACAGAAAATGCCATAACCCATCTCATGATGGAAGGAAGCACCACAGAACGAAATGCGAAATCGTTGTTGCCCCCACGAGCGAGTGAAATTGTTTGTAATTATGTTTGCTGGATCTTCGCTCGTTAAACTGCCCTTCCGTCGCGTCGTCGTCGTCGTCGTCTTGTTTCGCTTGGGAATTACTAGCAAATGACTGCCTCTAGTCTGTATCTAGTCTGCTGTCGTTCAGAATTTATTTAGTGTCAGGAAGGTATGCACCATTGGTTGGGTTGAAGTGGTCAAGCGAATTTTTGGAATTTTTGAATACGCGACCTTCTTTGAAATTTCATAATTGCATTACTTACCCCTATCAGGCCTTAATTTTTCCAAGCGTTGTTATACAAGCAATTTGGTATATTCTGATTGATTTTAGTTCTCAATGTCTTAGAAATGATTGATAAAAATAGGAAATATTTTTTTTGAGATATTCGTCGTCCAAACTGTCTGGAGTTCAGAACTGTAATATCCTAAGGTTGCAATAGTTGACTTTATCCACTATACAATGTTATGGTGCGGTTGTAGTCAAACATGTTCACTGAATGTCTTGGAAGAAAAACAGACATTATGAGATAATCTTGGGATATTCTATGGCAAGAAAAATCCCTTTAAGAATATAAATTGAATATGTTTGAATATTTTTATTAATAACTTTGTATTGCCTAAATAATACTGTTACAACTGTTAATCTTCCAAGTTCTGAACGCCATGACAGTGTGGATGACCGAGACTATTCCAAGAACTATCTCATCTACCCCCCTCTCCTACCCCCTGCCTCCCCTCTTCCCACCCCCCTCCCAAACACACCTCTATTACTCCCCCTCCTTCTTCTCCCTTTTGCCCCGGTCAAAATTTACTTACGTTTAATAATACTATGTTATTCTTTTTTCTCGATTTCTTTTCGTGCTCGTGCCCTTTGTTCTCGTCTCCGGTCTCCTTCCGGGCGTGGTTCTGGCCACTTTATCTCTCTGCCTCCGGTTCTGTGTGTCTGTCTCGCCCTTTCCCACTCGTTCCTGTGTCTTGGTGGCCGTCCCGTGCGCTTGCGTTCCGTGATCTGGTCTGCTCGCATTTTGTCCTGATCCCGAGGTCAAAAAAATTTAACATTATCACGAGATTTAATAATAGTAGTTAGACTGTTCCAGAAAGTATAAGCACACTTCCAAAATAACAAAAAAGTCATGTTTTTTTAAGTTTTAATAATTTTATTTGGCAAATCATATTTGTATTTGTGTTTTATATGATATTTTACTCTCGTTTAATCAAAATATTTAATCATAGCCAAGACTCCTAACTTTTCCTCGAACATGACCCATTAGCTTCTGCACAGTGGTACTTCCCACCATGTTGACCACTTTTGGCCAATCTTTTTTAAATTGTTGGATGTCGTCCGCTGGTTTTATGAATTTTCGAAGTTTTGCTTTGGTTAAAGCCCAAAAAGTCTCGATTGGCCGTGCCTCCGGGCAGTTCGGCGGATTCATGTCTTTCGGCACGAAACATACATTTTGACTTCTGTACCATTCTAAAGTGTCCTTTACGTAATGACATGACGCCAAATCAGGCCAAAACACTACTTGACCATCGTGCTGCCTGATCATCGGCAATAATCGCTTCTGGAGACATTCCTTAACGTATTTATGAGTGTTCATCGTCTCCGTTGAGATGTACGGCCTAGATGTTTTACCACACTCGCATATTGCCTGCCAAACCATAACCTTCTTACCGAATTTTTCGCTAAAAATTGCCTTCTCCGTTTCGGGGATGTCCTTGTCTTCGCTTACAGTATAGAATTGTGGTCCGGGAAGCGTTTTGTAATCTAGTTTCACATACGTTTCATCGTCCATTATTATGCACCCAGAATTTCTGCACAATAACGAATCGTAGAGTTTGCGGGCCTGTGGTTTCACGGACGCGGCCTGTTTTGGGTTCCTTTTGGGTTTTTTTCTGCTTCCGGTATGTTTTTAGCCCAAGTCTTTCTTTGGCACGCATGACGTTACTCGACGAGGTCCCTAGTTTTTTCGCAACATCCCGAAAGGAAGTCGCTGGTTTTCGCTTGTAGGCATCCCTGATCTTTTTTATCGATATCCGGACTAACAGGACCGGATTTCCGACCACTCTTCGGCGCATCTTCAAACGTACACTGTTCTCTATATTTTCGAATCGCAGATCGTACCGCTCCGACGCTTACACCCTCCTCCTTGGCCAATTTTCTCAAGGAGAGTCCGCTCACAGTGCACCATTTGTGCACGATACTTTTCCGTTGTTCCGGAGTAAGACCGCGCATTTTGATAGGTAACACAACACTGAGCACTTTTCTGATGCTGTGTCATTCAGAAATGTGCAAACAAAAGGACGCAGCCAAAACATGTTGAAATATTTCATTATATTCAAAATGACCGTTAAAATAAGGTGTGCTTATACTTTCTGGAACAGTCGTTAATAAGTTACTACATTTTACCGTTTCGAACGAACTGTCTCACTTTACTTGTGATCGATGCCATCATGATCTGCACAGTCGCTGGTGACGCTGTACCGGCGAACTTATTCAACTTTAAACGCATTTGTCACTTCTTTTACCGCATCCTCGAAGTTTTTGCTTGACAATTGCCCGATATTTTTCGATCAGTCTGAACTCCGGGCAATACGGAGGATTAATCTCTTTGGCTACGAAATTAACATTGTTTGCAGCATACCATTCAAGTACCTCCTTAGAGTAGTGACAGCTGGCTAGATCCGGCCAAAACATAACGTTGGTCTTGTGTTGCCGAATGAAGGGTAAAATCCGCTTTTTCAGACACTCTTTAATGTAAACCTTCGACGTCATTGTGTGAGATGTGATTAAAACCTTGGTTTTATGGCAACAACTGTAGATTCCTTGCCAAATCATTAGTTTCCGAGCAAACTTATCAGCAAAAACAAATTAATACCTGAAAGGGACATCCCCACGACCAGTTGCCAGGTAAAATTCCCGTCCGGGAATTTGTTTATAATCCAGTTTGACATATGTTTCGGCATCCATTAAAATACAGCCATCAAATTTCGTCAAAACTCGTTCGTATAGTAATCGTGCTCGCTTTTTGGCCACTAAATTTTGTTTCAGGGAGCGATTCGGATGTTTACTGGCACAAAAAGACTTCTCTTGAAAGGAAAAGTTGCAATCGTATTTCTTTGCCAAATCACGTATGAAGATACCTGGGTTGCCTGACACGTACCTCAACACCTTTCTCTTCAGCTCTTTGTCCCTAGTGCCACTTTTATGATAGATGCACTGTGCTGCATCCACACTCAGAGTATCCTTGTAACGTTTGATTACAAGACACACCGTTGACTTTGGGAATTTTAACACTTTTGCTATTTTTGAGGCAGACCACGAAGGATTCTCGAGATGTTTGTGCACAATTAATTTTCTTTTCTCAAGTTCCATGATCCGTAATTTCGAGATGCGTCGATCAATCGAGAAAAACTTTTCACCAATTTCTTCGTCTTCATTTTTTATTCCACCCACCAGGGACGCGGTTGTGTATTAAACCGTGCGTCCAGATTTACTTTGAATCGAGCATTAGCTTTATCCGCTATACAAAGTTACGATATGCATTCAATCATATTCAATGAATGTCTTGGAAGAACAACACACACTATGAGATAATCTTGGGATATTCTTTATTGTAACTGTGTATTGCCTAAAAAATACTGTTAATCTTAAGTTAAGACCATACCAAGTTTATCTCCTTATGTAGTTTAACGTTCGAAAATATTCACTGAATATGCTTGAATACGTGACGTAACTTCGTATAGCCCAAAAAGCTACTATTACTACCGTTGATTTCAAGTTCAAAACTCCAGAACAGTTTGGATTACCTAGAGGATCACAAACTTACAAAATAATAACTCTTGACCTTCTAGAAGATTCATTGAATATGTGTGAATACATATCGTTACCTTATATAGCTCAAAACAACTGTAGATCTTTTGTTTTGAACTCAAGGACAGTTTGGATGACCTAGACTATCCCAAGATTATCGCATTATGTTTGTTGATCTTCCACCATTTCCACTATTCAACGAATATTGTTAAATACATATTGTCCCTTTGCATACTCCAAAAACCTACTGTTACAACTGTAGATCTGTCTTCTCAACTCAAGGACAGCTTGCATGACCTAGATCATCCCAGTTTATCTCATAATATTGTTTGACGTTCGAAAATATTCACTGAACATAGTTGAATAAGTAACGTAACTTTGTTTAGCCCAAAAAGCCAAAGTTACTACTGTAGATCTTGAGTTTTGAACTCAAGGACAGTTTGGATGAACTAGAATATCACAAAATTATCAATTAACTAGCTGAACCCGGTGCGTGCGCTGCTACGCTTGCAACTAAATGAAGGAAAATTTAATATAACTGGCACGTTTATGGTTTTTTTCGGATTTTTTTTTCAGGGGTTCAAACTTCTATCAAAACATGCTTCTTACCCGAGAGTTACACGTTTTGTGTTTAAGTAACCTGGATAATTTTCATTTTTGGTAGACATTTGTGTTTCATTTGTATGGGAGCCCCCCTTTCCAGAGAAGGGAGGGGTCTCAAACCATCATAACCCCCTTCAAAATGGGGAGGGGTATTGAACTGCCATAGAAACATTTCTTGCCTCCAAAAACCTCAACATGCCAAATTTGGTTTCATTTGCTTCATTGGCTCTCGAGTTATGCTAAAAATTATGTTTCATTTTTATGGGAGTCTCCCCTTCCAGAAGGTGGAGGGGTCTCAAACAACCTTAGAAATATTTATTTCCTTCAAAAACCCTCACATGCCAAATTTGGTTCCATTTGCTTGATTTGTTCTCGAGTTATGCAGAAATTCGTGTTTCTTTTGTATGAGAGACCCCTCTTTCAGTGAGCGGAGGAGTCTAAAACCACAATAGAAACATTTCTTGCCTTCGAAAACCTCCACATGTCAAATTTGGTTCCATCAACTTGATAAGTTCTCGAGTTATTTAGAAATTTGTGTTTCATTTGTATATTAGCCCTCCTTTCAGAGAAGGGAGGGGCTCGAGTCAACTTAGAAACATTTCTTGCCTTCGAAAACCTCCACATGTCAAATGTGGTTCCATTTACTTGATTAGTTCTCGAGTTATGCAGAAATTTGGGTTGCATTTGTATGGAGACCCCGCCCCCCTGGCCCCCTTCCAGGGGTCTCAAACTTCCATAGAAACATTTCTCTCCTCCAAAAACCTCCACATGCCAAATTTGATTCCATATGCTTGATTAGTTCTAGAGTTATGCACAGATTTGTGTTTCATTTGTATGAGAGCACCCCTCTTACAGAGCGCAGAGGGGTCTCGAATTACCTTAGAAACATTTCTTGCCTTCAAAAACCTCTACCTGCCAAATTTGGTTCCATTCACTTGATTAGTTCTAGAGTTATGCAGAAACTTGTGTTTCATTTGTATGGGAGCCCCCCCCCCCCTCCAGAGAGAGAGAGAGGAGGGGTCTCGAACTACTGTAGAAACATTTATTGCCTTTAAAATCCCCGCAAGCCAAATTTGGTTCCATTTGCTTTATTAGATCTAGAGTTATGAAGAAATTTCAGTTTTATTTGTATGACAGCACCCCTTCTAGGAGAGGGGAGATCCATTTGCTTGATTAGTTCTTGAGATATGCAGAAACTTCTGTTTTATTTGTATGGGAGCCTCCCTTTCTAGAGAGGGGGGGGGGTCTCAAACTACCATAGAAGCATTTCTTGGCTCCAAAAACTTCCGCATGCTAAATTTGGGTTATTTTGCTTGATCAGTTCTTGATTTATGCAGAAATTTGTTCTTCATTTGTATGGGAGCCCCCCTTTTCAGAGATGGGAGGGGTCTCAAATCATTATAAAAACCTTTCTCGGCTCCAAAAACCCCTGCATACAAATTTTTACGCCGATCGGTTCAGTAGTCTCCGAGCCTATGAGGTTCAGACAGACAGACAGACAGAAATCCATCCATTATATTATAAATATAAATATATATATAGATGACTGTTGACCTGCCACTATTTCCGCTATACAACGAATTTTGTTAAATACATATTGTCCCTCTGCAAACTCCAAAACCTACTGTTATAACTGTACATCTTATGTTCTGAACTCAAGGACAGATTGCATGACCTAGATCATCCCAGTTTATCTCATAATATTGATGTTCGAAAATATTCACTGAACATAGTTGAATAAGTTGCGTAACTTTGTACCCCAAAACCAAAAAAACACAACTTAAGTCGTGAGTTTTGGACCCAAAGACAAAAACCCAAAAAGGAAAAAAAAATGTTGAACATTTTTCAACGAGAATTAAATAATAATAATTATGTATTACCATATTGTAAGGCGACGTATTTTTTCTTTCTGAAATTTTTCATATTCAGGATGTTCTACGTCGTCAATTGGGCTCTCAACCCATATATTTTGTTTTTATTTTTCCTCGATAGAAGAATTGATGTAGAACAAAACCCTCTTCAAAGGGTGTAGTCTATCTGAGCGTCTGTTCTCCATGACAGGGTGGCTCAAAACAGCGTCTGTTCTCCATTTTAGGAGCGGCTGATCATCGTCCTCGTGCCAGCGTGGGACTCTGAACAGTGCTGTGCACGATGGTGCTCCGGCGAGACAGGGGTTGGGGAAGGCAATGTTACAAATAATACAGAAGTTAAATACGGACCGGAAATAATTACGAATCAACGTCGAAAAATTTGCATTTTTACAAATGAACAAGCTAGTGTTATTTTGGAGAAGGCTTTTGGTGAGATCTATCTGATTATAGTTATATTACAAAAAACTATTTTCAAATAATCCTTGGTTTGAAAATTTGACACTTCCAATCTGGAAGTATGTTGCAGTACCCGTTTTCCAAATTATATCGGTAGTGTTTACATGTGGAGCTTATTGTATGTGAAAGTAACCTCGGAATGGGCGTGATTCTCCGGACATTCTGAAATGAATTGCTGTATCTGCAATAAAGCTGTCACTTTCTTGCTCCTGGATTATAGCTACTTTCAATGGTTCCTTGAAAGATTGTTACAAACAGATTACTTCCATAATACCATTGCTGGTCAATGGGTGTTAGATCTAATACACACATACGCACACATACAGTAAGATGATACCTTTTCTGGCCAAAGCTGATATGCTAGATCCGAGTGATGTTGTCTTCGAACACTCTCTTTGGTACAGTTCCTGGTTGATTGCCCAGCTGCTTGGTTTCAATCCCGGCTTTAATTTTCCCTTATCGGATATTGCGAGATACAACATAGCCTTAGATTTTTTAAGGGTGCTGTAACTTTTACGTCACCTGTGAAGGGGTAGTACGTTTGTCTATAGTGTTGAACCGGTCGTTTCCGGGCACCTGGGACATCGATAGAGAGAAGGTAGCTGTCGTCGTTCAGATCAAAAGAATTTCCACCGTTCTTCCGGGTCATCCAGCAGCATTTGGATCTCTCATGGTTTGGATTTGCTCGTCATTGTACTCTTTCTTTGTTCATACTAAATTAGTGTTAGTATTAGTATTACTAATCCCTCCTTCCTTGAAATTTTGCCGATGTGTGAACATCGGAACTTTCTGGAACTTTGTTTTGTAACATTTTCGGTCGTTTTCTTCTGATGTAACAGTGTTGGAATGATTCTCATTTTTAAGTGGACACCCGTTAGCCTTGACAGTTTAGATGACAATAATAGAGGGAGTGGTTCGGTAAGCTTAATTCTGGCATCACAAAAGCGCTTTGTTAGTTTTTGCTGGTCACTTTGAAGTGTTCTGAATTATGATGTTATTGCTCTGGTTAAATGTCCCGATTGACTGAAAATGTGCTAGAAAATTTTACCGATGTTGGTACTTCTTTAATTTTGTTCTTGAGTGGACTCGATCCCCTATCGAATGACGTTGGATATGATTTGGCAGGCGATTTTATGGATAATGTCAAGTCAATCAAGCATCATTCTGGCGCCATCCTCAGCGGCGATCAGGTTGACAGCCAGGCTGAAAATTTCGGCGAAAAGGCCCTTGCATGGATGCAGCTTTTCTCGTTCCGTATTGATGTTAGTTTTTGCTATCTCCAATTGTTGGCTTAAAATTGTGCCCTGATAGGTTTTATTGACTTTGTTCCTATTGTTCCTGTTTCTGGAGTCTCTTAAGTAGGTACAGTGCGAATACACGTTGAACATACGCTAAAATAGTTGTATGTATAATTCATGCCTTTCATCCGCTTGCCTCATTGTCGAATGCTACATTCCTATTTCAAACGATTTATTTATAAATTATTTAATGATTTTATCTAGGGGCTAGACTACCAAAAAAATGCTAAATAAATTTTCTGTTAAATCGCCATTTCTTTCCTCATTTTTTTTTTTTTTCAAAAATTGCGTTTTATTTTTACAGTTTTTCCAGAAAAGGTCAGCAGAATAGAATATAGAAAATACCCTAGCAGCACACTTGTTGTGAATCGGTCGAAATGACTTCAACGTGACTCGATTAAGGCATAATCAAGTTGCTGAAACCAATTTTGCCGACTTTGTTCTGCTGAAAGACCTAATCTTAAATCAATAACTGTATCCCAGTTATCATTTTCAGACGATTCAAGTTATAGTGATCAAGATAACCGTTGTGCACTAATTTTCGCATAATTTTATTGAAATGTGTAAACTTAGTAAATATTTTAAGGCCTCCTTAAAATTTTGTTTGAAGTATTCTCAATTCATGGAACGACCTAGTTTATCTCGGCTTTTTTTTCCTTATGACTACGTCAGTGCTTGAACGTCATTTGTTATAGAAAATTATTCAAATTTATCTTCCTCAACCCAACCAGTCAGAGTTGTTTTTGTACCAATAACCATGAAACCAGAATATATGTCTTTTTTTCTATGTGTCTCACATACAGCTTATACCGAACCTTCAAGCTGTAGCCGGATATTGTTCAAAATTAAAAACTACTTATTACAACTACAAATCGACTCAAGGAAAAATCATCGCAACTGCATACCACCCTTAATACCAAGCTCCCATTTGTCTCCAGCAAATGAGTTCTGCTATTTTTTTTAACTTCTTTTCTTTCTTCGTTTTCCCAGGTATTTTTTTCTTTCTCTGCCCGTATGTTTATTATTCATTCATCATGAAAACCGATCTGCAATGGTAATGAAACTGCTGTTTCCAACAACAGCGCCAACAGCATTTTTTTTCCATGCTTTTCTCTGACTGATTCGAATTCATTCTGTAAGCTTCACTTTATGTATTCGGTCTAAGATTTCATCCCTTGCTGGAAGTCGAGCAATGAGAGGTGCAAATTTTATTTATATCTTAATGGGTTTTGTATGTTTTTCTCTGGGCTCATTTGGCATAAAGGTCATTTGACTTTGAAAGACTTTCACTGTGCTTGATAAGTTCGTTCAAAAGATAGGAATTTCGTTAATTCTCGGGCTGCCATCCATGTCAGCTATCAACCATGAAAATCGATTAAACAAAGCCGTTGTTTTAAATCATTTCAGCCTCCGGATTGAAACGACAGCCAAGCTTATCTCTTACCTGGTCTGTAGCTCATTTCAGCTGACTCACCTACCTCGATCAAAACATTGATCGCATCTTCCCCCTCCAGTCCCTGCTCACTAAGCTTAATGGATCATCCCAACCCGTAATCTCGCTCGATGATCTCCGCTCATCCAAAGCCCATCCGAATCAATTTCTTCACACAAGAAAATGCCGATTGGGGCCCTTCTTGGCCGCAAAGACAGCGAATCCAATCATTCGGGCGTCCTCCTTCAAAGTACGTTACATCTGACTCGATTCTAGCGAGGTGCTCAACTTGGCGAAAAGCAGAGCTAAAAAACTAAAACCGTTGCTTCTTTCGCCGAGTCGAGCTGCCGGAGCAGAAAGCGGCAATTTGAACATGATTAATTGGGCAGTGATGGGTAATTTGTGCCAAGCGTACGTGGTGATTTTCTGGTTCCAATCGATCGAGTCCGCAATGTGGGAGGGTTCGCATTTCAATTAACGGTCGCGAAGGTCACGCAATTGCTGGGTAGTTGGGCGATCGATACAGGCTATGATTGAGCTAAGTACCCCATACAATTACTATGGTTCGCAAATATAGATCGACCAAGATGTGGATGAAGGGCAGCGCGAATGATGGTGTATTGATCGCAGTAAACAAAACCATCAATCTCTCTTTAATCCATTGAGCGTTGGGTACTTGGTACTTCTCTTGCTCTGCTTTCTTTCGGGTGGGTTTGGTGAAGGAATTTTCTCAGCTGCTCTCTTTCGACACACATTTCACCTGTTGCTTCGACTTTGAACGAAGAAATTTTTTACACTTTGTAGTTGAGTGTCTAGTTCGAGGGTTGACATAAGTGTCGAAGATAAGTATTGGAATGCAGAACAACTGAAGATTGGATTTCCAAAAAAAAAGTTGACGAAATCAAAGAGAACTCTGCTGCTGGAAAAATATATAATGAGTTTTTAAAGGACCTAAACGGAAATTTTCGGAAAATAAAGGACATTACAGCATTCCAGAGATATTGGGGAAAGTGCTCTAATGGGGTCTATGGATCTAGAATTCGGCCTATCGTTAAAAATGGCCTGTCTTTAATGTTTCTTCACATTGATATTTCAGTGAGACAATACTATTGGATTTTTTTATTTTCAGGGTAAAAACAGTGAATTAATATTTACTTCGAATTTTAAGTACAGGCCGAATCCTAGTTCCATAGAATATCAAAAAAAAATATAAAGGGTGTATTCGATAAAAATGGCACACGCATATATACTCATCAAAATTAAACTGATTATCGGATTTTCTTGAAATTTTCAGGGAATGAAGAACTACTAATGAGTTTTGATTTACAACATTTGTTTTATTCAATTTCGTCTCCCATCCCGAATGCCCGCACCTTCCTTTTCACTCCACCCATCAAATTTTGTACAACCGATTTTCCCAGTGTTTTTGTTGTTTTTACCCAAATTTTCTTCAATTCTAGCTCTGTTTTTATAGTTTTGGGATGTTTGCGAAGTTCCGTTTTCATAATTGCCCAGAATTTATCAATTGGACGAAGTTCCGGTGAATTTGGTGGGTTCATATCCTTTGGCAAAAAATTGACTCCGTTGGCTCGGTACCACTCCAATACGTTTCGAGCGTAGTGGCAGGATGCTAGATCAGGCCAAAACAGAGTTGATCCTTTGTGCTTCTTAATGAATGGCAAGAGACGCTTCTTAAGGCACTCTTCCGTGTAAATCGCACCGTTTATTGTTCCGGAAGTGATGAAGGGAGCACTTATTTCACCACATCCGCAAATCGCCTGCCAGATTAGAAACTTCTTTGCAAATTTCGATAGTTTCTTCTTTCGAACATCCTCCGGAACATCGAACTTCGACTTGGCAACGAAATATTCTTGCCCAGGAAGTTGACGGAAGTCGGCCTTGACGTATGTTTCGTCATCCATCACGATGCAACCGGATTTGGTGAGCAGCTTCGTGTAAAGTTTCCGGGCGCGGGTTTTCGCAGTGATGTTTTGTTTTCCATTCCGGTTTGGGGCTTTTTGCACTTTGTAAACATGTAACCCAGCACGCTTCATGGTTTTCTGCACAAAACCGACTGACACCTTAGACTTTTTAGCGACATCTCGAATTGACATGTTTGGACGGTTCTTGAATTGTTGTACGACTTTCCTGGCCATTTTACTGTCCATTGGACCACTTTTACGACCACTCCCTTCCTTCCTTTGGACACTCAACGCTCCTTGAAGGTTCTTATTACACGAGACACAGTTGTATTTGCAATTCCAAGCCTTTTAGCAATCCACCGGTGGGACGCCCCTGGATTTTGATTGTAAGTGCACAAAAGTTTCTCACGGACAATTTCTTGTTTCGACGACATGACTGGAACTACTGAATGTATAACTATGAAACTTGGCAGATGTAAATAATACACTATGGATAAGATCTACTCAAATTTCTAGGTTTTTTACTCATACGATTCAAAAGTTACAAAGATTTTCTGTGTGCCATTTTTATCGAATACACCCTTTATCTAGGGAATGATCGATAAAATTGTATGGATTACCAATAAACATATTGCAAATAAAGCTTAAAAAGTTCAATATTTTTTCTTCAACTTGTAAAATTGATCCACAGAATGTAACCTTTGTGCATAGAATATTGGCTTTTGATCCATAAATTATTGTGAATTATTGTAAATTTTAAAAATGATCCGAAGAAAGCCAAATGTGTGCACTTCAAATTAGGGGCATGAATAATGCCTGCATTTTTTAAATTTTAGGCACTATTTGTTACCATTGCGATTGGAAACTGCGCTGCTACTCAGATTTAGTGACGTGCCGAAGAGAGCAGGCTCTGGCTTTGACTGGACGTGTTGTTTTTTTTCTCGCTGTCATTTTTATGTTAAAATTAATTAGATAGATTTTCTTAATGGTAATTTCGTGTGTTAAAAATGTGCTGAATTTTGCTCCTAAATTTTTTCGCGAAGTAAACTTTACAATTGACACAATAGACTAGGATTTTCGGTGACGATGGAGCAATCGATGGCAGCTCTTCTGGCGCTTCTATCGTCTCTACAACCCAGGATTGTGTATGGTTGGGAAATGCTATGCTATGCTATAAAGTTGTATAATAAAGTAACGCAATGTTGTTGCATCAATCCAAGAAATCTGGCAGGTTCTCCTTCACCACCCGTTCTTATATTTTCAGACATTGTTCTCTTTTTAGAGAGCGAGTAATGGCGCTTTAACCATAAGCCAAAGAGTGCTAGGACTATAGTAAATGCTTAGGTCCCAACAGTTTGAAGAGAAATGGAGCATCACTTAACCTTCTTAGACTAGATGCTCCCAAAGACCATTTTAAAAAAAAAAAATTTGTTCTGTACACCAAACAGGACGTTCAGTTTAACTTTTCTCTCTGACTATTCATTTCCTTTTTCCTTTGATATCTACGTAGCCGGTTCCCCGTGTGTTCTTAAGGTAGATACCAAATCCTCCCTATCATCAACGGTTGCATGGACGTGGCCAGGTAAGCAATGGAGGAGTGCTTTCGTGGAGATTATTGCGTGAAGAAACGTATCAGTAAATGGTTTCGTTTTTCCTCATCGTAGCTCCATCCACGAGGTGTGCAAACGTCAATGCTAATACTAATGCTAAAGGCCGAATCCTAGTTCCATACAGGCTCTTCAATTATATTGTGCTGGAAAACTTACTCTTTTCTTGAAATTGTGGTAGCCCAGAAAAGAGTCGATGGTTTTGCTGGCTTAAAACCATTTAGAAAGGCTGAACATGTTTTAGTATCCCAATAGACACTATCCAAAGTACCAAGAAACCGGAAGCCAGGTATGTTGTATTGAACTTGGATGCCCAAACTAAACAGTTCAACAGGATGGGTTGTCCTGTGCATAATGCGTTCTTTGATGGTTACATTTGACTGGACTATAGGGACATCACCATCGAGAGACGATACTCTGGAGAGGCCAGCATACACCAATTGCTGTAAATTCTTAACTGGCTTGATCAAGCGACTGCGTAGCAACGGCTGCCTAGCCAGCCGCTTGCTAGCAACAGCAAGCTGAGTCATCGGCTTCAAGGCCGACGGTTGCTCGCCAGTTCAGGATACTTGCCACCGCCAGCTGCCAATCCAATACCGACTCATTGTCGCTCCAAACATCTTCAAAAACCACCGAACGAATGAAGCATTACCCGAAGGTGTACCCGTTATATATAGGTTTACTCCCTTACTTACATTTGAAATCTGTGATAGGAAAATCACACTTCCGCAAGGGTATGGGGAGCAATATCCTCGGAAGATTAACTTCCTCTATTTTTCTTAGAAAAGTGTGTTAAAATCATAGCCAATTACTACCTCAACAATATTTTGAAAAGACATTTGATGGAACATGCTTCAACTATTTTTAGAATCCACAAATGAGTTTCTAAACCAAGTTCTGTTTTGTTCATCAAAATTTACGTAGGCCTGGTTCAAGAACAGTTGCCGTACTTTATTCCTAAAGAATTATGGCCGGCTTCTTCGCCATACGTAAACCGATTGAACTTTTCCATTTAGGGCATTATGGTAGAAAACTTTACAAACTTCAAACCAATGGGTATTGAGAAATTCGAAGCAACTTTGCAGAAAATATGGAATGAGATTCCTGAACAAAAGATGCCTGTCGGTTGTAATGCTTTGCCAAAACTACTGAAGTCAATAATTAAAACAAAAGGTGACCGAATTGAAATCCATCAAGTTATACCTTAATATGGTAGTAAAATAACCCAAAAAGAATTAATAGAAAATGGCATTTCAATTCAAACCAGTGACATTTAATTGTTGCTTAACTTTATTGGGACAACCCTGTATATCACTTTACCCAAGAAACTATTATTGCAATATAGGACTGTTTTACGGCTAATACAGAGCTGATTAGCCATATCTCGACCTTATAATTAATTTTTGACCAATTATAGGGCTTTTTGCTTACTTGCATACTCACGAAGAAATGCTTTCCTAACCGTTAGCTCGCTTTTGTCTGTGTTTTCTCAAAGGATAATCACTCATTCTTTGAAGAAACGGCTAGTAGTGCTCGTTGAAATTCCTTGAAATATTTTTAATGGCAAAGGGTAAATGCACCCCTCTTTTTGGGGAAATGCTCTTTAAACTTTGGAAAAATGCTCCTTAGATGCGTTTTCCCGGTATAATGCAATCGGAGATATTGACCTTCTGGTTAGCGCTTGCCGGGTGTTTTGACGGGTCTTAAGTTTCTTCAAGATTGTGGAGGGCGCTCAAACCATAATACGAACCTTCTCCGGCCCCAAACATCCCTGCATACAAATTTTAACACCGATTGATTCAGTTTCTGTTTCATTTGTATGAGATCCCCCCCCCCCTTCCAGAGAAAGGAGGGGCCTCGAACCACCACAGTAAAAACTTAAGCCTCCAAAAAGCTCCACATGCCATATTTGGTTCCATTTGCTTGATTAGTTCTCGAGTTATGCAGATATTTGTGTTTCTTTTGAATGGGAGCCCCTCTTTCTAGAGGGAAGAGGGGTCTCGAACCATCATAAGAACCTTTACCGGCCCCAAAAACCTCTGCATACAAATTTCCACGCCAATCGGTTCCATTTCTGTTTCATTTGTATGAGCGCTACCTTCCCTCTTTCCAGCGGGAGGAGGGGTCTCGATCCACCATTGAAACATTTTTTGCCTCCAAAAACCCCCACATGCCACATTCTGTTCCATTTGCTTGATTAGTTTTCATGTTATGCAGAACTTTGTGTTTAATTTGTATGTGAGCCCCTCTTGCCTCCAAAAACCCCCAACATGCCAAATTCGGTTCCGTTTGCTAGATTAGTTCACGAGTTATGCAGAAATTTGTGTTTCATTTTTATGAACCCCCCCCCCCCCCTCCAGAGAGGAGAGGGGTCTCGAACCATCATAAGAATCTTTCCTGGCCCCAAAAACCCCTGCATACAATGTTTCACGCCAATCGGTTCCATTTCTGTTTCATTTGTATGAGCGCTCCCTCTCCCCTTTACAGCAGGGGAAGGGGTCACAAATCATCATAAGAACCTTCTCCGACCCCAAAAATCCCTGCATACAAATTTACACGACGATCGGTTCAAGTTCTGTTTCATTTGTATGAGTTATGCAGGGGTCTCAAACTACCATTGAAACATTTCTTGCCTTCAAAAACCCCCACATACCAGATTTGGTTCCATTTGCTTGAGTTCTTGAGTTATTCAGAAATTTTTGGTTCATTTGTATGCATCCCCCCCCCCCCCCCCTTCTAGAGGAAGGAGGGGTCACGAATCATCATAAGGAGCTTCCCCGGCACCAAGAACTCCTGCATACAAATTTTCATGCCGATCGGTTCTGTAGTTTCCGAGTCTAAGGGTCAGACAGACAGACAGACAGACAGACTTAAAATTATTGTTATGCATATAGATTCCATAAAAATTCACACGATTGGTAGCATAAAACTCTTTTTCTTTTGATTTTCAGAAGAATTCTCAGAAATTTATCGCTTTTGAAGAAGTATCTTGGGAGAATTTCCCCTAGAAACACACTTGTTTCAAATCGGGTGCAGTAACTGCAATGTAACTCAATTTATGTTACATTCACAATATGTTGCTAGAGTCCGCAACATTTTTCGGAGTGTGAAATATATCACAGAAATTCTGAAGAATTTCTTCATAACCTACAACCCAAATTCCAAGACGAATACTTTAGAATTCACTGTAAACATTTTAAGTTTTAACGTTAAATATGTTGATGCTGGATAACACCCTTCGACAAGATATGGTGGTGCAAATCGGGAAATCTAAAATTGGGACCGTCACGAAAATGGTCAGTTTTTTAACGGTACTAACTTATTCATTCCTCGTTAAATTTCCTATGGGTGTGTGGGTGGGTGTGTGTGTGTACGTGTTACCTATCTAACGCTTATTGGTCGGCAGTGGAATTATGGAAGAAATCAGTTTACAACAATCCTACACGTGACCATTGGAAGCAGCTTTAATCCGGGAGCTAGAAAGTGATAGCTCTACTGCAGATCCAGCTACCCATTTCAGAATGTCTGGAGAGTCACGCCCATTCCGAGGTTACTTTCACATACAATGTAAACATTACCGATATCATTTGGGTAAGGGTACTGCAACACACTTCCAGATTTGGAAGTGTAAAATTTCTAAACCAGGCACGTATTTAGTATTGCTTGAAAATATGGTTATTGTTGTATAGTTATAATCAGATTGATCTCACCCATGACCGCCTCCTTAATGACACTAGCTTGTTCATTCGTAATAACAACAATTTTCGGCGTTGATTCGTAATTAATTTCATACACTCGCGAAAAATTAGCGCAAAAATTAACGTTGCTAAACCGCTCGTTAGATATGCAACCTGCATAACAAAACTCTGTACACCACGTGGTGAAATGCAAGTTGTTTAAACCTGAGTGAACCTAAATTCTGAAAACTTATGTACAAGATATCATGAAGAAATCCCACCTGCCACTACCAAGTGAATCACTCTTCCATTGTCCACTCGGTAAACACTCGAACGACCCGAACCGGGCGTGAAAATCGAAACAGCTAAAATAAAAGACTCCCTTCGCACCATTTGATGAGACAGCGCTGTGAAGAGCAAATAACAAACGACGACGCTTAGGCCTTCTTCACCTCGCCACACCGCACGGTTTCCCGGCCAACCGATCCGAATGCATTTCCTCTGCTCATTTCTACCACTGCAACGCTCTCTTGTTCTCACCGAAAAAACCAAAAGAAAGTACACCCAACATGCCGTGAGAAGTGAGATGCGCTTCGACTCCTTCTCTCTCTCTCCCTCTCAGTCCCAGCGGTGGCGTTTCTCTTTTGACCGACCGCACCATGCGAAAACCGAACCGAACCCATAGCCTACTTTTTCCACCGCACGCCGTGTGGTGCCGTTTCTGCGGGTGACGACGGTGAGTGCTCCCAAGTTGGGGCTACGGGCTGGAGTGAGTAGCCACCGTCCATGTTCCACCAGCCAGCAGCTTCGGTTCGCCATTGCTCATCATCCTGCCAACGGAGTCGGTTGCTCGCGGTTTCGTCGCTCATCGGTATTGTTTGTATGGTTCGTCGCTTAGCGTATACGCAAGTCTTTCGTTTTGGGGTGTGAACTTTGACGCCGTTCGGTTGAGAGGTCAATCAGTGTTTGGTGTTTTGGTTTTTGTTTTTTTTGGAATTGCGAGGGAGTAGTGGTGGAGGCGTTACGTCACACCAAAGCATCTGAACGCGATTGGTGGTGATTAACTCGAAACAGGCGTTCGACGGTTTGTTGTTCAAAAGACGAAGAAGATTGAAGGTTAAGTGTGAGTGTTGGGTGGCTAGCGATGGGAGCGGTAGTTAGTGCCTAGGTGTGCCTAGTGTGAATTATACAATGCGGGCCAAGAAACGAGGTTTATGATTTGTGTGGTCCATCGAAACGAGAGGCGAAGAAAAATACAACCCGCTGTTGTCGTGGAAACCCTATATGCTAAGTAGTGCGTGTTCGTCGGATTTTTGGCGCTGGACGAAGCTGAGATTGAGATTCACTGGTGGAAATTGCATCAGTACAAAAGCCAATGTTAACTAGTTACACTCCTCGATCGCAGGATTATGACTCACTTAAGCAGCGGTGCATCACTTAATCGAACGGAATGGTGTAAAGTGGTGCATTTTAGTTTTGAACTCGAGGAAGGCGAACGATCGGCAGTCGTTGGTAAACGCGTCGAGCAGGATAATAAAATGGTGCTACCGACTGGATTCTAGGAAGTGCTTTGAGGAAGAGCTGCAATGAGGATTAGCGGAACACTTTCAATCAGCAGTTTGGTGCTGAGTGGTGTCCAGTTTTTTCCTATGCATAGGGATGATTGGAGATTGGGGATCGAAGTATTCTGCCGATACCTAATAGCTTGTTCTGCAATTGGATATGACTATTTACGGGGTTTGAGTTCTAGGTTAATTCGTTTTGACACTTGTTTTGCTTGTTTTGCCGAAGGATAACTCCGCAGGTGTTATAGCGTTGAACATTCCATTTGTTTAATTGGAACAGACTTTACCTTCGTTGGTTTTGCTGTCTTGTGAACTTGTGGGAACAGTATTGGAATCAACTAAAATTGAAAATGATTGCAATTGGTTATACTTCAGAAATAATATAGGTACTTTCTATACACTTCACATCTATTTCGACAAAATATCCAAAAGCCGATCAGCACATGGCATTTACTTTTGCTGATGTTCCAGCGAAATATTTCTTTGTTAGTTAAACTTCGACAAATTTTTAAGTGTGTCTCACTAAAATCAATGCATTTTAACTATGAAAAAACTTCATTCCAGAGCATCCCAAGCAGTGCTGTAAACAGTCCCTTATTGCAACTGGATAATATACCGATAACTTGGTTCCACAGCTGAATTAATGAATATGGTGTACGGTAAAATTGTAGCTCTTGACAAATTCTACTAGTGCATTGCCTTAACTGGTATATAGAAAGTGTTATATTTACTGTTATATTCAAATGATATTCAAAGATGCATATCATTTGAATATTAAGATATTGCGCACTCACGTCTTAGGTTTTACAGTTAGAACAATACTTTGTGAACCAAATTTATGAAAATAATCAAGCACAATAATTTCGTCATACGTGCTATTGCGAAAATCAGCTTCTGGAACGAATTGTTGGCAAATTTAGCGCATTTGGTCGAAATATCTACAGCACTGATCCCAATTAACAATTTTAGTTCAATTCCAGCCGTATAGCTCTTTGGCATTGTTGTTGATGAAACTTCATTCAAAACTGTTTTTTCTACCAACATCTCATCTATGCTTCTTTAAAGCTGAAATTTGTACAAAGTGGCCCACTCTACAGACGGTTGTGAAAACAAGTTAATGAAACCGTTGTAAGACCATAAGGATTTTGAATTGTTCTTGTGAAAGATGTTATGACCACTTGAGAACCTTCATTGGCTGCCATGAAAACCAGAATACGGCCAAATGGTCACAGCTGTCAAACTTCTCAGTGATATCGTGGGTGGTTTTTATTGTTCTACTTTGTTCGATTCTCTGCTCTTCTGATTCATTTAACAGTGAATAATATCTAAGAAAAAAGTTCTAGTGTTGCGGGAAATTTCGTTTGATAGCCAAATATCCAAAACAAATTAAATTTTTAACTGCGTATCGAATCATATTCACATTTAATTTTATGGTGAATAATAAACGAGAAGAGCCGAAATTAAACTCGGAAATTATGCGAGTTTACAACAACAAAAACAAAATTAAAACAAATATATTCGATAAATCAATCATGAATTTCCCGAAAATTTATGGAGTTAAATAAGTTTATCAAAAATAATGCCAACATTGGTCTCCGATACACAGTTTATTTGCATTATATTTAAAATTTGGTGCATTTATTTTTCCACATTACAATCTTATTTTTCAATATTGCGATTTAAAAAAAATCAAAGTTTTTCCAAAAAGCCTATTTATCTTCGCAATGACTACTATAAAACTATTTGGTCATTTGGTGACTTTTTTCAATGCTAATTTGCCATTTAATGCATTCACTGGAGCCAAACTGGGTTTTAACGCTTCTTCAACTGATTTCAACTGATAATAAGATAATATGAATGAGTCCTAAAACGGCATTTCAAAACAGTATTTTACAAAATAGTCTACATTTTAGTTTACATAAAGTCGAAATTAAACACTAGATAGGATTAAAAGGCATTTAAGAAAACAAGGTTTTAAGATCGTTGTAAACAATCTGTGTAGGTTCCCATAAACCTGACTAGTGGCTTTTATAAAACTTTAATAAAACCTAATAAATATGGATGTTTTGGCAATGTTACTTGGGATCATTCCACGGAATTTTTCGAGGAATAGGTCGAAGTAAATTAATAATATAGAATACAGTTAAGCCTAGGGACAGTTTTGAAAAAAAAACCTGCTATTTCGACAAACACCTGCTGTAAAATATTGTAAGCAAATTGTTGGAAACTAAAAACATTCTTTTGATATTCTTAGTTGAATTAACAGGTGGAGATTGAATTTTTGCATTGAATTCTTACTCAAATTAATTCGATCCTTGGAATCGTCACTTTTTATTATATTTTATGTCGGAGGATGCAACATCCGATTTCGAAAACTGGGAATTATAATCCAGAGAACTATCTGAGGACGATCAGTATAATGTTCATAGAACGATTTGAAAGAGGTTCTCTTATGCTCTAGGCCATCAAATTTTCTGGAGGGAGCTGACTCAGAGGGGTCAAAACATCAATCATCATTCTCAATTTTTTTAGAAACGTCAACAATTGTTTTGGATGAAGCTCGCTATTGATTTAATAGAAAGTGCAAGTGATCCATATAAAAATATAAAAGAATAACAGATAACGATTTGTATTAGGTCCTTAAAAGTATATAGAAAAGGTCCATCAATTTTCCGGGAGAAGCATACCAAAAATTCCAGAGAAAATCCGCTTGGAGGACGCTTACAACAAGGTTTTATATCCAGGAAAAGATATCAAACGGCCCCTCAAATAATTGAGAAAGTTCATCGGAGGTTCCAGAGAAAGAACGTAGGAAAATCTGGAGAAAGTTCACGGTTGATTATTGGGGAAACCCATCCATAGAATCTGAAAGAGGCCCCCTCGTACATTTTGAGGAAATCCTCTAGTAATTTTGGAGACTCATCGAAAAAATTATAATAAAACTAGTAAATGATCAGTAGAAATCAGTAGAAAGAACTCAGAAATATCGAAGGGGTCGAACATGTTTCAGGAGAAGCACATAAAAAGTTTTGGAGAAATCTCGAATTTTCTGAAGAAATCCGGAGAAATCTGGAGGACGTTTTGTGCGAGAATCACACAACAATGCGAAAACATTCCCTAAAATTTTTGAGGAAGTCCATCGGATGATTTGATATAAGATCAGCAGGAAATTCATTGGTAAGCTTGGTGAAAGTGTATTCGTAGACCTTGCAAAGATGCACTGGTTGTTCTGAAGGAAGAACATGAGACTAACAGAAAAAAAAATAGAACTAGAATACACTGGTAGCACATTTGTTGTAAATGAGTTGAGATTACTTATATGTGACTCATTATAGACATCAAGTTGCTGTAACTTGTTTAAACGATTGTGTGCTGCTCGGGTAGAGAATAATCAGTGTAAAGTTCACAATGAAATTTGAAAATGATCCATCCTTGTTTTCCACCAAAAGTTCCGATCGAAATCTACTGATTATTCTGGAGATATATTTCTGGTAGAAATTCCACTGAGAGATGTAAAAACGTCTTTTGCGGAAGTCCACCGGATAATCCAGAAAAAGATCTGGAGAAATGTTGAGATGATTTTTTTGGCTCTCAGTCTTTTAAATAATTGCAAACAGATATTTTTTCTATTTTCCGACGTTTCGGCGTATTGTATTTCGCCTTCTTCAAGGGATCATAGATTTCTGTTTTTGTCATATTATGTTCTGTTTTTAAATTGAAGCGTTTAGTAATTCTATTCAACATCACCTATTTTTACACTGTTATACTGTTCCGGTATGTCTAGCTAACAGAAAGGTCACGAGCCCCACAGAAAATTCCGGAAAAAGAACAGAGGAAGATCAGTATAAAGTTCTTAGGAAGATTTGAAAAAAAAATCTCACCATGTTTTTGAGAAACGTTACAAAATTTCCAGCGAAAATCTTCCTTATTTTCTAGATGAAGCGTCCAGGTAGTTTATCGCAAATTCACAGAAAGGTTTGAAAACGTCCCATTAAATTATTGAAGAAATTAACCGAATGATCCAGTCGTTGAACACAGTCTGGAGAAAGTAGTTTCATGGACGAAAACAAGAAGAACGAAGACCTATAAGTATAAAGTACACACACATTCAGTTCAGCTCGGTTTTCTTTTTTAATCTTTTTAAATTTGACTGGAACATCAGTGTAAAAAAAAATTATTGACAGCAGTACGACAGAGTACCGCTGATATTAAACGTCAGATTTGCTGAGATCTCAGTTAACCATCTTTAACGGAGATTCACACAGCAGAGGTCGGCAGCAAAATTTAGGTGTGTAGAAAGATATGTAATATTGCAGGCGAAGCATTCCCTATCACCTCCAATCTCCAATATTTTAGGAGAAGCATTCCCTATTACCGAATTTTCTGGACGATGCCCACAAAATATTTCCCAGAAAAATCATCATTTGATCATATGATCTGCTGGAAGAACCTAGAAAGGTCTACACTAGTTTGTCTGGAGATAGTTAGTTCCCTGGTCTACTGGATTATCTCGTCGAATTCTTTTGGAGAATCTGAAAGTCGTCGTCAGTAAAATGGTTTAGGCGAAGCACACCAAATTTGCTAAGAAAATCTACGGAATTTTCTGCAGAAAGTCTACTGGATGATTTCATCAGAAATATGTGAAAACGTCTACGAAAAATTCTTGAACACGTTCACCAGATGATCCGGAAAATCTAGGATAAATTACACTGGTCGAGTTTTTTTTTAAATCTGGAGTCATGACATACAGAAACAAAGACGACGATCAGTACAAAGTACATACAATCTTCTAGCAAACGCACACCAAAATTGCAGAGAAAATCTACGTAATTTTCTGGAGAAAGCCTACCGAAAGTTTTGTTGCATGTCATCAGAAAAAATTCTTGAACACGTTCACCAGATGATCCGGAAAATCTAGGATAATGTCCACTGGTTGATCTGGAGACAGTCCCCTTGATTATCTGGTCGAGTTCTTTTAAACAATCTGGAGTCATGAGACTTACAGAAACAAAGACGACGATCAGTACAAAGTACCTACAATCTTCTAGAAAAAAACACACCGAAGATGCAGTGAAAATCTATGGAATTTTGTGGAGAAGGCCTACCGGAAGTTTTGTTGCAAGTCAACAGCAATTTGTGGAAACTTCACCGAAGAATTCCAGAGGAAATCCACTGGTTAATCCGGTGGAATATAACAGGAAAATGTGGATGAAGTCCACTTGTTGATCTGGAGATAGTCCACTGAATCATGTGGTCGATGTCCTTTGGAGAATCTCGAGTCACGACACTCGAAGAAAGAACGTCGCCGATCAGTACAAAGCACCCCGAACGTTTTAGGAGAAGCACACCAAAGTGTCAGAGAAATTCTCCAGAACTTTCTGCAGAAAACATTCTGGAAGTTTTGTTGCATGTCAACAGAAATATGTGAAAACGTGTCCAAAAAAATCTTGAGGAAGTCCACCGGATGATCCGGTGGAATATAACAGGAAAACTTGGAGGAAGTCCATTGGTTGCTCTGAAGATATTCCACTAGAGTCATGAGAAAGAACGAGGACGATCAGTACAAAGTACTACCAATGTTTTAAGAAAAGCACACGAAAGTTGCACAGAAAATTTACGGAGTTTTCTGGAAATAGCCTGCCGGAATTTCAGGAAGTTCGGGAAATGCACCGGATAATCCGCTGGAATATAACAGGAAAATATGGACTAAGTCCACTGGCTGATCTGGAGAAATTCCACTGGATCATCTGGACGAGATCCTTTGGAGAATCTTGAGTCATGAGATTCACAGAAGAAACGAGGACGATCAGTACAATGTACCACCAATGTTTAAGGAGAAGCACACCAAAGTTACAGAGATAACCTACGGAATTTTCTGGAGAAAGCCTACCGGAAGTTTTGTTGCAAGTCAACAGAAATATGTGGAAACGTCACCGAATACGATCTGGATGATCCGGTGGAATATAACCAGAAAATCTGAAGAAAGTCCACTGGTTGATCAGAAGGCGAGGTCTGTTAAAGAATCTGGAGCCATGAGACTTAACGATGACGATCGGTACAACGTACCACCAATGTTTAAAGAGAAGCACACCAAAGTTACAGAGAAGATCTATGAAATTTTCTAGAGAAAGCTCATTGGAATTTTTGTTGGAAGTCAACAGAAATATGGAAAAACGTCTCCAAAAAAAATCCTAAAGAAGTCTACCAGATGATCCGGTGGAATATAACGTGAAAATCTGGATGGCAAAAAAATCTGGAGAACGATCAGCATTAAGGTCATAGAAATATTTGGAAGAGGTCCCTCGATGTTTTGGGAAAAGGCCACCGAACGACCCGGAGAAATTCTACCAAATTCCCTGAAAGTTACCGATAGAAATATTTGGAAGTAGTTCAGATGAAGATGGGAAAACTTCAGTTTAAAATCACCAAAAACAACCGGGTATCGGCTGGGTATCAAACCCATCAACGCATGGGTCGGGACCAACGGTTCTACTTCCCTTCCAAAGGAAACTGTGAGCAGAGATTTTTCGTCCCGTAAAATCTCAACGGGGCCGACTGGAACTGATACCAGGCCGACTGGGGTGAGAATTGATTAAGGGAGGAAACACGAAGTATTATATGTTTACACAATGTTGAAATGAATCGATTTCAAAACTTCCATCAGTCTTTTGCATCTAATAAACCAATAATTTATTTAATAAAAATGGTTTCGAAAAGATTGTTAAAACTTTGATTTAAAATTTCATAACAAATTTCGCATGGAACTGCGAAAAAATGTGAACATGGTTGAATTGAAATTAAGAGTGATATTTGTTGAGAATTCTGACCAAATTTTGGTTAAAATTGCGAACAAGACTCGATAACATGCAGATTAAAATTTGCTTAAATTTATCAGCTAAGGAGTGTATCGAAAATTAGTTACAAACATTCAAAAAATGAAATAAAACTAAATACAATTCGCAAATTTTCCAAACAATGTTTTGGTTTTTTTATTACAGCTTTACCTGTCAAAATATCAATTACACTAACAAATTAATCAGATAGCTGATTTCGGTAATATGATCGTACTTTAGCCTTTCTATCGTCCATCAAGTTCTGAACAGCGGTTTTTGTGCACTTGCTGAACGCTGCTGACCAGTTCTTGAAGTCTGACATGTTGTGGGCCACTGCTCTTGCCTTTTCGAGGTTCCGCTTGACGACTGCCCCGTAGCATTTGATCGGTCGCAGTTGGGGACAATTTGGTGGGTTGATATATTTTTCAACGAAATCAACGTTGTTATCAGAAAACCACTGTAAAGTTGAACTGGCATAATGGACTGAAACCGATTGCCGACCAGAAGAGGAGGAATTCCATGCTTGTGGTCTACTGGAAGCATCCTCTTCAAAAACGCACTCTTCTCGGTAAATTTCAAGATTTATAGATATTTTTGTGTAGAAAATGGCAGATCACGAGTCACTAGTGCAAATAGCTTGTCAAATGAGCATCTTCTCACCGAATTTTCTCATCGCAAAAGTCGTATTTGCTATTTGGACACTCTCCCCAACCGATTTGGTGTGGAATTGAGGTCCCGGCAATGTTCTGGAATCCTCTTTCAAGTACGTTTCGTCGTCCATCAAAACACACTGATCCCAAATACGGTTGGAGAGCTAACGGGCCTCTCATTTTGGTACCGCATTTCTGCTCCTGAGATTGCTTTGATACTTTCTGCTTCCTGTATGTCTTCAAATCATTTCTTTTTTTTTTTATCTGCTTGATCATCCCTATGCAGATCCAGTATTTCTTGACCAAATCACGAGTAGAGGTTGATTTGTTCTCCAGAATATAATCGACGACTGTTTGGTCCTTTTCGGGATGGCTGGAACCCGGGTTTTAGTCCAGTTCTCGGCTGTTATTGCAGGGTGTTCTGCTCATCATACTTTTCAATCACTCGTTTTACACTTTCTGGATGTACTTTGACCTTTTTGACCATCGGATTGTACGTTACATCTTTTTCAGTACACCAAGTGTGCAGAATTTTCATTTTTTACTTCAAGATCAATCCGCGACATTTTCGCAAAAAAAAAATTGTGATAATGAAAAGAAACCAATCGAAGAAGGCTTTCTGACATGTAAACAAAATTTTTAACGAATACACACTAAAATAATATGCACTAGTTAAAGCTCAGTTTCGTATCAAATGTCAACTACTTTTCGATACACTCCTTGGCATGTTATAATTTTTCAGAATTCTAAGCAGGATTCAAAATGCAAAAAGCTTACTCCTGTGCAAGTTTCCTTAAAAATCTTCAGCAGAATGCGCTGAATATCCTGCCCAGGGATCTATAATCATATTGACGTCCTCAAGTACTCATAACTTGCGATAAAGCAGCTAAGTTGGAATTGATATACAGCCTTCTATGCTGCTTCTTTCTCAAGTCTTTCTATGGACACGAAAGCCCCTGTATCATATTTTCATACCACTCTAAGCAGCTTCTAAATAATATTTTCATTAATTTTATTGTTCCCTACTACCCAAAAGTTGGGATAGAGAACAATGTATGGCTTAAGAGGTTTTTCTAGAGTTGGTCTATGGCATTCCAGGCAGCTTTTAAAACGATTTTGACAATTTCTATGGTTGCCTAGGTAAAGGGTGTTTCGATCAAAATTTGGTCGACTTAAACTTGACGCATTTCCTTTCATCGTGCATTGAAAAATTTTGCACACCCCTCATTTTGAAGATGTGTGCGTGTAGCATCATGCCTCTATTTTGATTTTGAGATTAGCACTTCAGTTATCAAAATGTCGTCGAAGGAAGAGAAGCAACGCATCAAAATTTTGCACGTGCATGGCGAAAATCCAAACTACTCTCACGCCAAGTTGGCGAAATTGTTGAATGTGGCTAAATCAACTGTTACCAACGTATTAAAAGTGTTCGGTGAACGTTTGTCGACAGCCAGGAAAGCTGGATCGGGGGGAAATCGAAAGCCGGAGGCCACAGCGACGACAAAAAGAGTTGCCCGCTGTTTCGAGCGGAACCCCAACCTCTCCGTCCGAGATGTCGCAAAGAAGCTGGGAGTGGCGCCTTCAACCGTGGATAGAGCTGAAAAACGAGCTGGACTGTCGACTTACAAGAAAGTGGTGACTCCAAATCGCGACGATAAACAAAACACGTCGGCCAAAGCACGATCGCGAAAGTTGTACACGACGATGCTGACGAAATTTGATTGCGTGGTACAGGACGATGAAACTTACGTCAAGGCAGACTTTAAACAGCTTCCTGGACAGGAATTTTATACGGCAACCGGACGGGAAAGGTGGCAGATATTTTCAAGCACATTAAACTGTCAAAGTTCGCGAAGAAATATATGGTGTGGCAGGCCATCTGTACCTGTGACTTGAAGAGCAACGTTTACATTGCGACCGGAACCGTCAACCAGGAAATTTATCTGAGCGAGTGCCTACAAAAACGTCTACTGCCTTTCCTGAAGCGACACAATTGTTCCGTTCTATTTTGGCCGGATTTGGCATCTTGCCATTACGGAAAAAAGGCCATGGAGTGGTATGCTGCCAACAAAGTTCAAGTGGTGCCCAAGGACAAGAACCCTCCCAACACGCCAGAGCTCCACCCAATCGAACAATATTGGGCGGAACCTTAAGAAGACTCAAAAAGCTGTTGTGAGCGAGAAACAGTTCAAGGCAAACTGGCGTTCTGCGGCGAATAAAGTGGACAAGGAGACTGTACAAAATCTTATGGCAGGTGTTAAACGAAAGACCCGGCAATTCGCATTCGGTAGAAAGGAAGCTTAGCTGAATTCTGTATTAACTGAACTTGAAAAAGAAAAATAATTTGACTTATTAATAAAAACTATAATCGACTCACACACATTACTGTTTGACCAAATTTTGATCGGAACACGCTTTGCTTACACAATCGGTTAAAATGCTATGTAAAAACTTTAAAAAGCTAAGTTAAAGTTTTTCAACCGCATTTTATGCAGGTTAATTTTAAGCTGTCATTTTAGGTCAAAGTGGCAGGAAAACAAAAATCGCGCGTCGCGTTTTCATGAGACTATAAAAATGGGCGTCGTCATGGCGGATTTTCATCACCACTTCGATGTTTTTTAAAGACAAAAATCTAAGAAGCTTCAAAGATTTCGCATGTCAAATCATTAAGACTTGTGTACTGCTGTGTAACAAGAATCCTGTTAACGTTGGGCATGTGAAATCTTTGCAGTTTCTTGGATTTATGCCTCCGAAAATTCGGGGCTGGCGATGCAAATTATCGATGATGGGGACCAATTTTGTACTTCAGAGACTTTTACCTTAAGTTCAGAAAAAATCCTGTTCCAAAATTATTTAGCGTGCTAAGCAAATTTTCAAAAAAAATGTATTTTACTATTTCGCCACATTAGCTGGTACCTTCTTTTAGTTCTTTTTTTCGCTTTGCCAACATTTCTAAGAAGTGAACATTGGTCTCTTAATCGAGTTAGAATCAGCTTTCGGGTGTACAATGAACCTAACTTAGGTTCATTGTACACCCGAAAGCACAGTTAGGAGTACGGTTACGAACATTCTGGAACCCGAAGCTGTTCTTTTGCTTCTTGTAGCTTTTTAAGCAGCCGTACAGCTAAGTGAGAACTTCGTTTGAACTTAATTGGAGCTTGAGAATGTTTTTTTTATCAAGAAATGTGGATCATCTGATTGAGTACGGTTCATATGATTTGCAACCTTCATTTTCAATATTTTCCTGAGCAACCAGAGGAAAACACCATCCCTTGTGACTCTTCAACCGAGACTTATCCAAACGAGATCGAGGTCACCGCTTGCAGAACATATTGATAATGGCAAAAAGCATGGCGTGCTACTGTCAATTCACTTAAAAATTCGATGTGTCGTCTGCAAAAGTGAGCTCTTCGTCATTTTCAATAGTGACTGAATCATCTTTCGTATGTATGTAAAGGATACTACTCACTTTTGCAAAACTCGGCAATTAGACACCCCCCCCCCCCACCCACACCCCCCAACCACCCAGAGAACACGGCAATTAGACAGTGGATCGTCGTTGTAGATGGTCAACTTTGTGGTTCGGCGAACTTTGTTCGATCTTAGTGGCCGGCCGCCCCTCTTTTATTTCTCTCTGGTGTCACGGCGGTCACCAATGAGCCCAGATACAGGAATTCGTCTACTACCTCGATTCATCACCGTCGATCTGCTCTGGCTCATTTCTTCTCGTCCTCTTCTCGTTGATTTGACTGTATGAAGGGCCAAAATCGGAGGTGCAAATTTGTAAGCCAAGACACTTACGCAGTTTTACGGCCGCATGAGAATCTTTTTCCAGAGTTAATATCCTACAAACCGATTTTGGTCAAGCCATTCGGTGGAGAGAAGAGTCCGCCTTCTACCCTAGCATTGTTAGCAACAGGGAGTTGGCAATTCCAACCTCTTATCCGAATTGCATCATTCTGGGGCCCTGGTGGTCCTAACCTGCCCTTCAATATATTGTAGCGACTGAATCATCTTTTGACTGCCACCCAAGATCTATCCCAATCTGCTGCGATTGTACAGAGATTAATCACCTTTCCTGCCTTCGTCTACAAAATATTTACTCAATTGCGCCGCCGACCACCAAACCATCGAAAGACATATCTGCTGTCCCTTCAAGCGAATCAACCACCATCCACACAAACTCCAACAATCCATTGACCGCGTTCGTTCAACGCACTCGTTTCTGGTATAGCTCTGTCTCTGTCCTCCCCCTCAATACACAGACAAAAACACTCAGGAGACCCTTCCCAGTCACTACACCAACTTCTGATAAATTAAAAGCGAATAAAAAAAAAAAATTCATAGCCAACAGCTGCGCAAAAAAAAAAATGCAAGCATAGCAAAATGAGAGCGCACACTTAAACGGAAGGCTTGAAGCCACTAGCATTCGTCAAACAATTCATCAAACCGACGATTGCCTGGTCTTAGTTGTGAGAGAATCAGCGAACCGTAAACGACAGAAGTCTTGAAGAAAAAAACGGTTCGAAGCAGAAGCGCTCCGCTCGCCGACGACAGGTTGAAATTTTGCGCAAATATTTGTGACTGCTGACACTTCGCCACTTTGCCGAAATTATTTCCATTCCGACGCGATTGCACTAACTCTTCCCGACCTCATCTCGGCGCTTATTATTTTAATACCGGTGATGACAGCTGTCCAAATCCGAGAGAAACCCATTCATCGTGTACGTACGAAGTGACATTTGAGCTTCCTAAGCGATAGTCCGGAATTTGCGACTAGGTGTAGGGGTATTAGGGGCATAGAGGGCATCTTGAACGGATGATCAATTTTAGAACATCAGATAATAATTACTAATCGTAGAATCAAACGCTCTAAATAAACACAGCCCGTGTGTAAACAACAAGTTCATGAGAACACAGCAGGATTTGTTGAGATAAGGTGGTTTGCTCGTTTTGCCCCTTTATCAACCATAATAATACAAACGCGTTTTTATCAGATAATCTTCTCCGAAACTAAAATGGTTGGATATTTCATTACAAATTTCGTAAAACCTCTTTTAGTATGTTAGTAAATTGTAACAATTTTATACGTCGACGAACAAGATTTATTTTCCGTTATGTTTCGATTATTTGAAATGCATTGCTAGGGTTTTGATAAATTCTATCTTTGGTACATTCTTTAGCGATTGACTTTAAACTTTTCTCGGCTATTCATAAACCACGTAGACTTTTATGGGGGAAGGGAAGGGGGGTTTGACCAATGTCTACGCTCCATACAAAATTTCAAAAAATTGTGTGGCTAAAAGTCTACGAGGGGGGGGGGGTCTGAGATTTTCAAAAATGAGTCTACGTGGTTTATGAACCGGCCCTTTCATTAAACACTGTATGGTTTCGGCGATCCTAATGGTGCTCATTTCGACACGTATGCTCATTGTTCCTCTAGCACCCCTACTCGGTTTTCAGGCTGTAAATAAAAACTAATGCTTCCTGTGTTAATTCAGGATTCTGACTTCCTTGTCATTTGAATAGAATTTCCTTTCAGTGGGAACTTAATCGATTACTTTTAGCTTTCTTCAACTTACCAAACCTAACCTACATCTCGTAATCAATCACCAGCGTAAAATAACAGAAACTCTCTCGGCACAAGCAACGCTGCCAACGCCTACTATTGGATCGGTGCTCTCCACTCCAAATAGTCCGAATAGGAGGGAAAAGTGCTCCACCAGTTGTTTTTTTTTTTGTCGGTTTCTCTGTTTCAGTTGTTTAAACACCTGTCTGCTCACCAGTTTTTTTTTAGCTCTTGCTCGTTCCAAAACAATTTGCACAAAAGGAAGAATAGTGCGTTCGAGGTGTGTAATGATAGTGCAAAAAATTTGACGCAAAAACAAAACGACCATATGAACGGTAACAACGGCGGAGGGAGCCGTTGTTGCTGCTGTTGTTGTTGTTGTTTTCGATTTTGCTGGTGTTATCACGTATGAATATTCATGTTTATTATTAGCTCTTGTACTGTTTATGAGAGCGGTTAAGGTTTGCGAATGTGTAAGTTTACCCTGATGATTTTCATCGGTTGGCTGAAGTGATTGGCTCTATAGCTATCTTTCTCGGTTAGAAGTGGTTTGTGCGGTGAAAAGTTTTGTTTTCAGTAAACACTGTGGATAAAAACGGAGCAGAAGAAGAAGAAGAAGAAGCTGTGAATGAAAAATTTCCGTTGTTAAAACGGGTGAAAATACACAACGACGGGAGTGAAAAGAGGTTTTGGTTTCGGTTTTCGCTACGGAGCAAGCAGCCATTAATCCGTCAAAGTGGAGCACTTCGTTAGCATGGGCTACCTGCAGGATCTGCAGCTCAAGGTAAGTTTGTATGCGGAGTGATGATCATTGGTATCTTTCTTATTTCCACTGTAATTTTTTGAGAAATTTGCATTCAACCAGGCGACGAACCAGCCCAGGAGGTGGTTCATAAAAAAGTAAAACAGCCAAGTTTACGAGAATTTATGTACGAAATATGTATTTGAAAACAACTGATTTGAACCACAACTTTGCCAACAAACGCAATGTCTTGATTAAATCAATGACTTTTCTTAAATATGTGCACCTGGTGCACTGCACGACCTCCCAACACGGACACCCAAAATGAATATGTTTCCATAATCTGTTCATATGCAAACACAAATACCGCATATTCTCTTGATTCTTATCGTGAGATAGACCAACGAAATGAAGAGAAGTACTCCTAAAATGTATGAAGATTTTATGCAGTCAAAGGCATCAATAAGACAGCTTGAAACTAAATGCGATTTGCTATGCTGTTGGACGTACAAAAAATGAGAGACGCATTTCGCTCCAAATTGCGTATTCGGAGTTGGCAGCGCCCTCTTAGATTTCGATGAACTTTTCTGGACAGGTAGAATATGTCACAAAAAGCAACTTAGTTTTTTAATGCTTAGTTTTTTCAAAATGTAGCTAGTCTATCACTTTAAAAGAGCCAAACTTATTCTAACGATTTTTTTTTTCAAATTGATATAATCGAATAATGACAAATCCTACAAAAAAATGTTATAAATGTTGCATGGGTGATTATCACAAAGTTAGTCTCATTTTTGATTAAAAATATTGAAAAAAATCAAAATTGAGCCCTACAATCGTTTCTAAAATTTTAAGTTGATTCATAATAAACCACAATTTTTTGTTATTTGGATTAAATTTTGTCTCAAGATAAGCAATTATATTTCCTACCAATCGTTCATACATTGCAAGATGCGCACTTTCGAAAGTTTTTTTTTAACAAACGTGTTCAGACGAATAAAAAATGTGTGCCTTTTTTATCCAAAACTAAATGAGTGAAGGTCATGATCAGCCATTAAAAACCCCCCCCCCCCCACCCCAAACTTCCCCCCCCCCCCCACACCATAATCAAAAAAAAAAAACCCCCCTTTTTAAAACCAAATCCCTCAAACCACCCCTATCCATCCACTCTGTCATGATCATCTCAGAATCGAATGAAACTCAATTTGTCTATGAGGTTTTGTCTAACTAAGCAACCAAATATTCTTTCAATAATCGAGAATTTCCTTTTATAATAGGAGGATTTCCGTTGGAAAGAGTTTTTATGTTTAAATAAATATTATATTGCTTCTCTTTTTTGAAAAAAATACTTTTTTTTTAAACACTTTTACGAGCGTATTAGTAGAACGAATGAAAATTAAAATTAATTAATACTTCATTTGATCACTTTTTGAAAAATAAAAAAATAGAAAATTGAAACACTTTTTCAAATCATCCCTAGTAAACGCGAGCAAATTACTGTAAATTCCTCTAGGAAAAGCTTATCCTTTGACCGATAGGCCTTTTTCGTCGACCGCTCGATACCAAAGAGGTTCATATTTTTTTATTGTACAATATTGTGCAAAGTGTTCATTTAAATTTACCTGGCTTTCCAATTATGTTACTCCTTTATTCTCTTGTTTAGTTCTGAGGCAAAACCAGGAAGGGAAATAAAATCCCTCTCGAAGATCATGGTCATCACCTGCACGAAAGAGCTTCTAGGCGGGTTTTGCTCATTGATGTGGAAAATTTTGAGCATTCCCGATCGATTTTCGAAGGAACTTCCGTATCAGAAAATAAAGAAAAAGTGTTTTCCCGTTGATGATCATTATGGCCGTTCTACATTAAAAAATCATAACAGTTTTCTAGTTCGATTAAAAGTCGCCACATGTCGGGAGGTCTTGAGTTTTGGTAGAGTGTGGGGTGGAAAAATTGTTAAAAAGTAGACCTGAAAAAAAAAACAGCCATTGGCTAGTCATTAGCAACGAACGAAGTTAACACGCATAGACGCGTGTGAGGCTTGGACATTCATCCCCTACTTACAAATTACAATTTATTTCGTTGTGAGAGCATGAAATCAATTCAAGATTGAAAATTTTCATTTTTACGAATTAACAAGCTAGTGTAATTTTTGAAGCGGGCTTTGGTGAGATCTATCAGATAATAAATATATAACAAAAACCTTATAAGACTACTTTTCTTCCCGGAACTACTCCATTCCAGAAGGGAACCGGCCTAAGCCCCGAGCTGCTGGTCTTAAGCCAACGGCACCTCCTGGGGTGGGCACTCAAGGCCTCTTTTGTTCCGGGTCTCAGGGCGATATGGCGTGGGAGGGTTTTTTTCGGATGTGGGAGTCCTAAATAATATAAATGGATTTGTTTTACCTGGTTTATTGTCCCAAAACGAAGCGGTGGTAGTGTAGAGCAATACAGAGATGGTTTTTGAAGATGGCGGGGTGCCACGTGGTGTTGGCTGGATGGTGCCTGCGTTATGACTGAAGCGGTAGCCGACAGGTCCGCCAGAGAGACGACCGGAATGGCGATGAGGGTGGCGGATAACGTGGCCAGTCTGGGGTTGGATTGGCGTCTGACGTGGTGATTGTAGTGGTAACTGCCGTTGGGGCCTGAGTCGCAGTTAGAGCGACACCGGGTTGACGGTTGGAATGGCGCCTGAATTAATGGCCGGAATGGCGACGAGGACGCCGGATGACGAGGCGGCTAAACTGGGGTAGTGGCCGGAATCTCAACGAGGATGTCAAGCGTCTGACGTGGTGGTCGAATGGCGGTTGTAGTGTTAACGACCGGGGTGGCCGGAGTGGTGGTTGAGGTGACACCGGGTTGCCGGTCGACAGGGCGGCTGGTTTAATGGCCGACGCGATGGCCGGAATGACGTGGTGATGATGGATGGCATGGTGGCCAGACTGGAATTAGTATGGCGTCTGGCTTGGCAGTTGACGTTGTGACTCGCGTGGTGGCCGGAGTGGTGGTTAGGGTACACTAGGTTGACGGCCGGAATGGCTACGTGGAGTCGGATGATGTGTCGGCCAAATTGAACTAACGGAATGGCGTCTCACGTGGCGGTTAATTTACGGGAATTTACACGTCCGTCTTTAATGACTGCATCGAACCAACTAAACTCTCTCGTCAGCCCAACGAACTCATTCGCTCCCGTGGTAACTCATAGTCTCCTAAGCACTCATAGTGACGTTGCGGTTATCTTCCTCCGTTCACGAACATCGTTAGCGTTCGGCACAGAAACGTGTGTTGCCCGCTCATGGTCCACACACCGTTCCGCAACGTTTTGAACTGACCGTTTCTAACTGAACAATCGGTACCCCTCCTCTTCACATCAATATTTACATATTTTAAACAAACTAATGTTACCCGCCGGTAACAACCTATTTAAAAAACAAAAAAAAAGGATTTTAAAAAATAAAAATAACCACCCCCCGAAGTATTTTGCAGTACTCCTCACCAAAAAAAAACCGTAAAGCAAAAACCCCATTAAATTTAGCAACTCTACCAACCCAAAAAAACACACAAAACAAAGCTGCAACGATTACCAAACCTCTATTATCTATCAAGGAATTGTCACAAAATTGTAAAATGATAAAAGAAAAGCAAATAAATTGAATTGAATTGAAATATCGGTAACGTCCCCATGTGAAGCTTATTGCTGATTTTCTAACTCCCGGATTTAAGCTGCTTTCAATAGTCACTTCAAGGGTTGCTGTAAACAGTTGACTTCCATAATACCATTGTCGACCAATAGGAGTAAGATTGAACTCTCTCTCTCCCTCTTCCCCCCCCCCCCCTCTCACTCTCTCTCGCCTCTCTTTCTCTCTATCTCCCCCCCCCCCCTATCTCTCTCTCTTTGTCTCTACACGGCCAACCATATCAACTCAATTTTGAGTCGTTTTTGACTCACTTTCGTCAAAAGTGGAGTCACTCAAATTTGAGTAAATGTAACTGGTATTGACAAGTCGACAAATCAAAAACATCGACTCAAATCAGATGAATGGTTTTGATTTGTCGACATGTCAATCCCAGTTACATTTACTCTAATTTGAGTGACTCCACTTTTGACGAAAGTGAGTCAAAAACGACTCAAAACTGAGCTAAAATGGCTGGCCGTGTATCTCCACCCTCTCTGTCTCTTACACACACACACATACACACAAACACACACACACACACACACACACACACACACACACACACACACACACACACACACACACACACACACAAGGAAAACCCCATCGTGCCGACGTGGGATTTGGCCAAGCAATTTAACAACAGCAAACGTACAAGAAACAGAAGATGCCAAAAAAGTCCCTGCAGCAAGCTAGGGCCATAGAGCGCGAAAACTGTGTAACCGGATTTTGGAGAACAAAGACGGATGCATCCAGATCTCGACGACGAAACCTACGCCAAGGAAGATTCGCGAACGCTGTTCGGACCGCAGTGTTATACTGAATCGGTGGACCAGGACCTGGACGACGCTGACACCACGGTGATGATGGAAAATGACAAGCGATTTGTACCTGTGGTTTGCGGTCGTGGACTTTTTGACGTAGGTTTACGTCTTTGTTTTCAATACAGGGCTACACATTGCGACTACGAGAATTTGGAGCGTCACGAAGTATGCTTAGGTTTTGAACGTTAATAACTAATTCATTTCATGACCGATTTTCAACATCTTTGCAGCAATATATCTGGAATATTTCCACGCATTAATTTTAATATAAAAATTGATTGATTTTAAACATTAAGCTATTGAAAATAACGTAAATACAAGGTGATGTCTTATAATGTCGATTTTTCAAGTAAATTTGCCAAATATACATTACATTCCTAGCACAGACTTCATATTTAAGTAAGGAACGTCTCCTAGGCAGCCATGAATGTTATATAAGGAGTTCACCTTCGCATTTTGATGATTTGGCAAGGGATATGCAGCTGCGGAGCAAAAACCAAAGAGTTAGTGACGAATAAGATGATGGACTCGAAGCTGTACAAGGAAGAATGACTCAAAAACCGCGTACTACCTTTCATTAAAGTCCATAAAGGTCCCGCGAAGTTTTGGCCAGATTTGGCGAGTTGCCACTACAGCCGGGAAGTCATCCAGTGGTACCGCGATAATAACGTAGATTTCATCGATAAAAACATAAATCCACCCAACTGCCCGCAGTTCCGGCCCATCGAGAGATTTTGGGCAATAATGAAGCGGAAGCATGAGAAAAGTGGAAAAACGGCTCGGGACCTCAGATGACCAAAATGTGGAACAAATGGGCCAAGGAAGTTGACTCCGGAGGTGTGCAGCGTTTGATGGGAGGAATAAAGAAGAAAGTGCGAATTTTCATTAGAAACGAAGAGAAATGATTTGTATTGATATTTTTTCCTTAAAGAACAGTGAATTACCTTTGTTTTGATGTATTAAACTTATTTGTACGTCAATACGTTACCGAGATACAGATGATTTTATTATTCCGGATTCTAAATGGACATAGCTTTAATGCTGGTCTAACGTTCCATTAGCACTTTTTCGACATAGACGTCTATCGGGAATAATAGACTTTGAATTCCCAAACAGACCACAACCATCTACAACGCAATAAGGATAATGATCTCCAGGTGGTCGATCATATCAACAGGATGTGCTCTTATGGTGCATTCTCGCTCCACCATCTCGGAAGGCAAACAGTTCCAGCAGCAAAGTTCGGAAGAAGAAAACGTATAGCACCACATCTACCGGGTGCTGAAGCATTTTAACCCGATACTGTCGTTTCCTCCAAAGCGATAAGAATTATGAACAGCTTCGTCAATGACATTTCCGAGTGGATTGAAAGCGTAGCTTCCCGACTGACTTAAATCAATTGCGGATGGCCCTGACGTCTCTGGAAAGTGTATGGGAATTAGATTGCTACGTAGTCCTACGTCACCTTTGCGTACAACCCCATTGAAAACGGCTGTACCCTGGTTGGCAAACTCCCGGGGGACCAACCCCCCGGGGTGCGAGAGAGAGTGTGAAGAAGAGATTGCTGCCCCAGGACAGATAGTATAAGGGTGCTCCCCTCTTCTGGTCGGATTCGGCTTCCGCCAACTACGCCAAGTCGGTTTTAAAGTGGTTGGCAAACAATAATGTACAATTCGTAAAAAAAAAAAGACATGAATCCGCCGAACTGTCCGACTCTTCGGCCGATTGAACGGTATTTGGGGATTTTCAAGCGGCACTTTCGGGTTCCAAAACATGCAGGAATTCCAGAAAAACTGAACAGCAGCCCCCAGGAAAGTAACAAAAGCAACTGTGCAGAATTTAATGAAGAATGTCAAGTCCAAATTGCGAGCGTTTTACAGCAACCAATATTTTGGTTAGTATAAACAGTTAAATGCATCAAAAAGGTAATTTTTCCCCCATAAATTGGAAACTGAAGTCAAAATATGTTTTTTTAACCCTTTTCTTCGGAAATGAATGTTGCTAACTACTTTTCGATACACTCTTTAGGCAACCCCCGGCGGTTATGCTGGTTTCGAAAGCAAAACTAGCTTCTGGATCTTCCACCTGTCTGGGTAGTGACCTTCGTCCAGACATTAGAATGTACGGGAACCCCTGGATCGCCGTTTTCAGTGCTGGACATTTGTAGCCTCCCGTCACATAGTCGTTGCCGTTCTGCTCTTTGTAGGGTATGCGCGTAGATTTCTTCGAGCAGTCTCAACCAATATGAGCCTGCTTACCGAATTTCCTGCAAAGATTAGATTCTGTCAGGGCCCTTGTATTTTCTTGCCTCATATCCGAAGCGCATGCATTTTAAGCACGTGTCAATTTTATTGCTGACTCGAGGGGTGGCTTTCAACGAGAAAATTAAATGTTTCTTTCTATCTGTGTAACTAATTTTTTCTTGTTTTTTCTTTTCAGGTAAGCCAAATACGTCTTTTTTCTGTGATATTGTTACTTAAAATCGTAAGTAAAAAAAAGAAATTGTACTCGACACAGAAAATAAAATCTGAATTTTCATTATAATAAATATCAGAGCATGTAAAACCGCATTTTCTTGCACACGAAGCAGCGACTTGCATGGAATAGTTGTAATAAAGGTGAGCTTTTGTGTAGAACATTATCCTCAATGAATGAAATATCCCAGAACATTACACGGTTTATGGCAAAGGGTAAATGCACCCTTCTTTTTGGGGAAATGCTCCTTAAACTTTGGAAAAATGCTCCTTAGATGCGTTTGCCCGGCATAATGCAATCGGAGGTATTAACCGTCTGGTTAGCGCTTGCCGGGTGTTTTGACGGGTCTTCAGTTTCTTCAAGATTGTATAGTTTTGACGGGTTTTAAGTTTCTGAATTTAAGAGTCGTCAAAACGAAATTAAGACTCTTCAAAATGAAATTAAGACTCGTCAAAATGAAATTTAAACCCGTCAAAACTACCTCGAAGATTGCGGAGGCTCCGCTATGCAATCTTGAAGAAACACAGAAAAAAAATGAATTTTAACAAGCGCGTAAAATTTCCCCTCGTAAAGGAGGCGTAAACGACGAAATTGTTTTCAATGTTTCATGTGCCATACAACAATGTTTGCATTCTTTTATACAACAGGCTAGATTCAGGCGTTATCAGGCTAAAATTTACATGAAGTATCCCATTATTTTCGGCCAAATCTAGCATTCCCTTTATGTGCATTAGATCACGCAGAAAATCCAATGTTTCTTTTTATCTGTGAACTTAAGACCCGTCCAAACAACCGGCAAGCGCCAACCAGAAGATAAATACCTCCGATTGCATTATACCGGGCAAACGCATCTAAGGAGCATTTTTCCAAAGTTTAAGGAGCCTTTCCCCAAAAAGAAGGTTGCGTTTACCCTGCTGCCCACGGTTTATAATGTTCATTTGAGGGTTTTGTGACGCACCACTCATGTGCATGATATTGAACAGAAATTCGCACAACTTTTCCGAGCTGTGGAATGTAATTTGAATTAGATGGAATTTTGTTGTAAAACAAAATACCAATGCGATCAGCTCAATCAAAATAAAGCTTAACATCTAATACCTTAGGGGTAAAAGTTTCCTTTGCTGGATTAGCATAAATGTAAAAACTCTCCTCAACACAGTGTAAAATATTCAAAGATGTGAACTTACACGCTTGCCATGTAAATTTACACGCATGTTACTCTACAAAATGATGTCTTTTGCTCTCAATTGTGTGGCGTTTGAACAATCCATCATTATTAATATCGATTTTAGTCTTAAATGTTGTCAATCAATGAAATCACATCGTATTGATATTCTACATTCCCCGCTCCAGCACCCGCTGATTCGTGAGATCTTCATCAGAATTGTCGGTGCACGCGTGCATCGAGTCCATATCGACCATCGAACATCTCAATTAGAGGCGAACTGGACGAAAAAGAGAAAGAAACTAAAACTCATAAACCCCCCCCCATCACAACTTTTCGGAAGTCGGCGTAGTGGCGAGATAACGGCTGCTTAAAATAAAAATTCATATTACGAGATTATACTGCGTGTTTAAGCTCTGCAGTTGCAATCCAGCGAACGCGAGTGACGACCGCAAGCGCAGCGCAGTAGGCTCTGATTTTACATCCCAAAACAGTTTCAGCCATCAGGTTCGGATCTCTTCCCTGGGAGTCCCGCTGCGGGCAGGAAGTGATTTTGTATCGTAACTGTTTTTCTCGTATGTGAATGGCTGGGTTATTAGTCCCAGTGCAGAACGGGATGCTGGTCATTTGTGTGTTTCTGTTTTGTTTCGAAATTTTTACCAGTTTTTGGCCCAGTTTTGGAAGCTCTCAAGCTAATTGGCTTTGGTAAGGTTATGTCACTCACTTCGAAGTATTAACATTTGATCGGGTGGGGCATCGGGTCACTCGGGCAGATGATAATGATCTTCGGAACAAAATTATGGTAATTAATGTATGCTTCTTTCTTCCTCTTTCGCTGTGTGTCTCTCTCTCTCTCTCTCTCTCTCTCTCTCTCTCTCTCTCTCTCTCTCTCTTTTTGAGTGTGTTCATTTGGTCAGCGGAAAGGTTGGAAATTTTGAACCAGTTTTGGAGAGGCTTTTAAAAGTCCCACGTGATAGTCTCTAATTATTGCGGTATTTCTTATGGCTGTTTTGCAAAGGGGCGAACGGGGGTGTGGTGTATTGGGTTGATCGGGTAAATTATTTAGCACTGGTGGTCGATTTTTCCCTCAACTAGGTGCAATTTGGCGGAGTGGTAATGAATCTAGATCATGGTCGGATGTGATTTGCTGGAAATGGATTGTTACACTTTGGATTGGTGGCTGACCGGAAATGGCCGGGAAAGTCGGTGGCGATAGTTTTTTGAGTATGGTTGATTGATTTTGTTTTTTTTTCTCGGTAAACGTTTTCCGGTTTTAAAGAGAGCATTGAAATGGCAAAAATGCGGGATTAACTCGCTAGTGTACTTTCAGCAGTACCGTCATAATCATTTCATCTAAACGTAAACGGCGAGTTTGGCAGCTTTGCCTCCATCACCGGTTTCGCGTAATGGCAGATCCGGCCAAAACAGAGTGTCACCTTCGTCGGATCGGAGGAAGGCGCATCTGGATTCATTCTTCTTTATGTAAAACGCCGACGAAAAACTCCAGGCCGGGGATCTGCTTGGCATCCGCTGTAATGTACGTCTCGTCGTCCATTTCGATTCATTTCGGCTGCACCAACTACTCGCGGTACAGCTTCCTGGCACGGGATACGGCCACCATATTATGTTTATCGATTCGGTTAGATGCCTTCAATACCTTGAAGACATGAATTCCGGGCCGCTTCATTGTTCGGATTGCGCTTGAAGTAATCCTTCCCCCTCCTTGCGTTAAAGGGGGTCGGTCATCTTCGCTTTTCTTCCGCTGCCAGCTTGCCGCTGGGTCGTCTCCTTGAACGATTTTACCACACGGGACACGATCAAATTGTCCTTTCCCAACTGTTTCGCGACCCACCTGTGAGACTGGCCTGGATTTTGCACGATCGCGCGCATAATTTTTTGTCGAAGCACTTCCTTCATATAAGCCATCCCGATAACAACTTGACTGATTGTAACGAAATTTTACACATGTAAACAATAACACTCTAAACTAGTTGACCAAAATTTCATCAAATTTGACCCATGCGATAAAAAGTTACACACAAAAGAAAGTGTTGCATTTTTTTTTCGAGTACAATAATTACTGAGCATTCTGTACCAATACTTCTAGTTAGGATATTGAGCAATCCTGGTGGGAGTTTTTATCGAATCTTGCTGAAAATTATTACTCAAGTAGTGCTTTTCATTTTGAACAAGATTTGCCCAGCATTCCAAGCAAGGTTTACTTTTAGCAATTTCAGCTCAGATTCTGAGCTGATCTTGTTCGGTGTGTATTGAGTTGGTTTCGTCTAACATGTTGAAGCCATCTTTTGCAGTATTTTGGCTCTATCAAGCTCTATCAAGATTATGTGCAAATTATGCGTGGGATTTTGATTGAATCCACTCTGGTTTTTAATTTCGAATTTACCCGTGGTAAGTGTTTCTCATGACGGCGAGTTGAGCTTACTCGATTGAAATTATTCGAATCCTGCTTCGGATTTTGGAGGGATTTCGTTGGGACCCTAACTAGCCTTGGAGTATGAACAAATTTGACTCAAGTTGCGAAAGTGTTAGCATTTCTAACGAATGCTCAGTATGCTAAAAAAATATCTCGCGGTATTCAACCATTCAACCAAACCAAAACAGTTGCCATATAGGTACATGAAAATGCCAATAAATGACTTTTCATTAAAAAAAATTACCATGCACCTTGGAAGATCGTACAAATCAATACTTGGCGTATCAATTTAAAATATGAAACGATCTCACAAATTATTCACAACTCACCATTAATTGCTGACTCCACCAAAAGAAAAAAACCTTAAGCGTAACACCCTAGATTGTCATTTGGGACGTCATTTTTTTTGTTTTCAGGGTACAATTTTGGACCACCGTTTTTTAGATTTGTTATAAAAACTTCCTTTTTTTGTAATTTTAATTTAAAAAAAAAAAAAAAAAAAAAATATTATTAATATTATTTTTAAATAAAAATATATCGGAAAAAGTTGAAAGTAATGCGAAAATTTTAAAAATGTAATCGATGGGAAAAAAAAAAAAAAAAAAAAAAAAAAAAAAAAAAAAAAAAAAAATTAAAAGAAATTTTTTATAAAAAAATAAAAAAAAAAAAAGGAGAGGGTAGGGGAAAAAAAAGAAAAAAACCAAAGAAAAAAAACAAAAAAAACAAGAAAAACCCCACACCCACCACCACACGCACACAGCCACCAACCCCCCCCCCCCCAAAAACAACCAAAACAACCAAAAAATCCAAAAAAAAAAAAAAAAAGAAAATATATTTTTGGGGGAATCAAACCCAAAAAAAAGTTCACTGGCAGTTCACAGAAAGATATATTGGAAGCTCGAAGCTGTTGAAGACTAATAGGTCTTAGGGAAAATGGCACAAGTCTTTGAAAGAAAGCAGCCCAAGTAACAATTTTAGTTTTATTCCAGCCGTATAACACTTCTCCCGGCTTTGTTGATAAAACTACAATCAAAACTGTTTTGTCTACCAACACCTCCTCTACGCTTCTTTAAAGCCGAAATTTTTACAAAATGGCCCACTCTATAGACAGTTGTGAAAACAATTTAAGAAAACCTTTATAAGAACATAAAGATTTTGAAAATGTTCTAGTGAAAGATGTTATGACCACTAGAGAACCCTCATAAAACCTATTGGCTGCCATGAAAACCAGAATGCGGCCAAATGGCCACAGCTGTCAAACTTCACTGTGAAATCGAGGTTGTTTTTTGTTGTTCTGCTTGTTCGATTCTCTGCTCTTCTGATTAATTTAGCAGAAAAAAAGAGGTCTGGTGTTGCGGAAATTTTGTTTGATAACAAAATATCCAAAACAAATTGTGTTTTCTACAGCGTATTATGCTCCAAATTATATGCGCATTTATTTTTATGGTGAATATTGGTGGGATAAGAGCCGAAAATTAATGCGCCTCGGAAATTATGCGAATTTACAACAACATAAATCAAATTTAAAAAAATAAATTCGATAAATTAATCATGAATTTCCTTAAAAGTGCTTGGAATTGGATGAGATTATCTACAAGAATACCGAAATAAGTCTCCGTCCTACAGTTTATTTGCATACCATTGAAAATTTGATGCATTTATTTTTCCACATTTCAATTATTTCTTATATTTCAATATGGCGATTGGAAAAAAATCACAGTTTTGCCATAAAGCCAATTTTTCTTTGCGATGACTATTATAAAACTATTTGGTCTTATAGTGACTTTCTTCAATGCCAATTTGCCGTTTAATGCATTTACTGGAAGCAAAATGGTTTTAAAATGCTTTTTCAACTGACCATAATAAGATAATATGAATGAGTCCTAAAACGGAATTTCAAAACAGCATTTAACGAGTTCACAAAGTCGAAATAAAACCTTTGATAGGAGTAAAAGGAATTTGAGAAACAAGGTTTTAAGATCGTTGTAAACAAGCTGTGTAGGTTCTCATAAACCTGACTAAAATATGAAACCGATTGGCACCTCTTGGTGCCATAATAAAACCAAATTGATTTCAAGTGGCTTTCATAAAACTTTAATAAAACTTAATAAAGCAGGATGGTGTTAGCAATGTTACTTGGGCAGTTCCCTTATGATTTTGATAAGACTTATCGTTTAATGACATAGGGTGCAGCACTACTTTGGCCGTCTATTTGTGGAACTTTACGTGTTCTAAAAATCAAGTCGTTTTGTTTGCATACGGTTGAGATATAGCAATGAGTAACGGAAGTGGGTCCACTGATAAATTAGTGCTCTATCCATCTATACATCTCGCCTAGAAACTCATACACTCATAGGTTGTTTTTGAGTAGAAGTCATTTTCGTGTCTTTTAAGAAGTAGCCTAGCTGGACTTGTCACCACATTCTATACATTTTACCGAGCAAATTAGTTAGAAGACTTCCAATTCATGACAACCATTTATTACCTAAACCCC
>JAHHFK020002989.1:0-165000 GCA_024533555.2 Aedes koreicus | reverse complement strand
ATTAGTAGGCTGTTTGGTGTTGACCGACTGATCCGCCGAGCGGCGCCACCACCACCTACTTGAAGGTTGCCAATTTTCCACTTTTTCCCCATGTACCTAATCTGCTGTACGGATGGAAAGCCAGCGGTGAGGGGAGAGAGGGCTGGGGAAAAATGGAGAGCAAACTCTAACCAAGCGTGGAGATGAAATTACAATGTGCCGCACTGGCGATCGTTTTTGCTTCTTCGGCACTTCTCGGATTATTGCTTGCTCGTTGAAAAAATGAGACAGGGAAAATGGATGGAAATTAATTGGAAACGATGTATTGATTTTTACAGTTAAATTCACCTCGTGTTGCGGTTTGTGGGTAGCTCAGCATTTTGGAACTATGAATAATGGGGAATGGTGGATGGAACAATGACATCGGGCTTAAAACATGGTTGTCGGAATAACTAGTTGTCTCAGTCAAAAGATAGTGGCAATGACAGCTGGGATCCAAAACATGTTCAACGAAATTTGAAATGCTAATCGGCAATATTGAAAGTAGTTTACTTTTTCAAGTATACCCGCCTATTTTGGCTCCAACCAATTACCGTCGTTTAGTCTCACAAATTCACTCTAATCACACGCGCATCTGCGAGACTCCCAACCATCCACATTCGCATGACTTTATCACTAATTGAGCCTAATGCGAGCGTGAGCTTCAAACTCAACGATAGATCAGCTCTTCGTCAAACGGAAACATTCGCTGCCAAACTTGGCAGCTTGGCAGTTGATGTCGATGATCGAGCGGCAATCGAATGCAACGCTCCCCCGAATTCGAGTATGCCTATTTACACGAACTGCTCATCTCTCGGTACTTGGATACTGACTTTGCGTGATCGTTCCAACTTTATTGGGCTTGCGCGCGCCCGCCGCATGATAATGAGAAGAAAGTGCAATTGCTTGGGCCGCTGTGTTTAGGCTCGGCTACACTGCTAAGCACGTGGCATTCGGTGCGCGGAATTGTGCCTACTATGGTGAGGTAGGTGGTATGTTGTAATCGTTGAAGTAAGGAAAATTTGTATTCGCTAAGCGCACGTAAGTCCCAGTGCAAACCCCAGGAGGGTGTGTTTCGGGTTTGGACATTTTTTTTTGCTAAGGGAAATGCGGTACGTGGTTTATGATTGTGTTTTCTTTCTTGTACGAGCTTATGTAGTTTTTCAGTTCGATGGCATTTGTTATGTGAGTTCAAATGAGCTCAGACTGGTGCTTGTTGGCTTCCTTGCGCTAGATTTAGCGAATAATACTCTGAATTCCCTCAATAAAGTGTCGTCTAAGAATGTGTTTGAGGGTTATAATAAGTATTGCATGTGATTTCTTTGCATTTACAGAGCTTATAGCAGAGCTGTTTTCGTTAATAGATTTGCGGTCTGCATACAGTCCAATTGATTTCAAAGTGCTGACTCGCATTAGTTCCGGCGATTTTCACGTTGGCTGGTTGATTTTACCATATTTTTGTTCTTCTTCTCTCTTGGCCCAATTGATTGACAGCTGCTGTTTAACAGCTATAAATGGAGAGTTTCCGATCTCAATACCATTTTTGCATCAGTATGATTGTACTTGCTACACAATCATACTCTAATAAACACTTTTTATTGGAGTTTGTCGATCTTATAAATGTAATTTTGTGATAATACATATTTTTTATATGATGATGATGATGTAATACTACCATCTATTGTAGCAAGGTAACTTTCCATAGCAGTGGAATAATCTGAAAAACGATTTGATCAGGATTCTATTATTGTTTGTGATCATCAAGCTCCTGTATGAAGGGCCAAAAACGTTTGTGCGGGCCCGTAAGCAGAGACACTTACGCGAAACTCGCGAATATAGGGAAGAGAATCTCCTTCCAAAAGCAAGTTCACACAGACAGCACTAGAATCGAGCCCTCGATTGACAGAATAAACCCAATAGATGGGGTCGAAGAGCCCGCCCTCTTTCCGCGTAATGTTGACAATAGGGAGGAGGCAGACCCATGCTCCCTATCCAAATCGTTTTACTTGGGTGCCCTGATGGCCCCTCCCTTACCCCGTTATATGTTATTTAATATTTAGTATAGTTTGTACACAAAATATTAGGATATCATTGTCTATAATAGCCAATTTATGCAAATTTCAAACTTGAATGATACTACTTATTACTGTTGATTGTTACTGAAAAATAAATAAAAATTAGATATGAATTAATATCCTTCTTGTCCTGGAAAAGCTGAAAACAGAATAGATCATTCCAAATATCAAAGATAAAATTTCAATAAAAGATATTATTTTATAAGACATGTTGTAATATTTTTTCTTTAAACTTTCTCGAAGAAGTCGATCGAAGAGTCTGGTTTGATGATTTCTGAAATAATACCATAATACCACTAAACACAATATTAAAATATAATCTTACATGGCTTATAAGCACATGCCAGTCTTCTATGAATGTAGTAGTTTAAATTCAGAAGTGCAATTTTAAATTAAATGTAATGCTGAAATGCTGAAAAACAAATTGAGCCGTTGATGCCTGTCTTGTTGCTCCCAGCTCTTACATGGTTTTGGAATGCAAAAATGATTCCAAAGCGTGCTGAAATTATTGATCAAATGAGAATGGGAAATATACAATATGATTTAAAGGTACACGATCTTCGGTCGCACCCCCTCACTTCGCTATTGTCAGATTGACAACATTGCCCAGGCTACGCCAACCAGCGTCTCCATGTTTCAGCTGGCAGTCTTTTGTGATCATATGACTCGTGGAGGCGTGAGGTAGGAACATGAGAGGACGAGAAGTCGGCCGCACCCTCCTTCGAAGTTGTCAACTCACCATTTGAAGCCCTGATAATAAATATTTTTTATATAGTCTTAAACATTGAACATAACACGAAAACAACGATACCCAAACTTCAACCTAGCGCCAAATTTTTAATTTTAAAGCTATTCAAATTTCGGCTACGTCAGACTTCGCCAAATTTAATGCAGAATCGACTAATGAAAACGATTTTTGATTCCAGCAAACGTGTGAGCAGCTACAATGCACGCAGTTGGAGAACTACCATCCAGCGCCAAGTGACATTGCGGGCGCCATTTTGTTTTTTTTTTGTAAAAAACATTATTAAAATAAAATCAAAACTATATCCAACCGAAATACCTAAAGAGATTTTTTGTCTTTCCTTTGCCTCAAAAGAAAATTCCAAACTTTGCCAATGTTTACCTCATTTGAATGAGAACCTGGCCATAATGCAACAAGTTTTAAAAAATATCAAAAAATCAGCTGACATCAGAAATGACGAATTTCACGCCAACTCATCCAGTGTTTGGCAGCACCCTCTCGGAATCCAATTCAACTTTGTGGGTGTGTAGACTATGTTTTTTCAAACAACTTTGCATGCCTTGTTTTTTAAAAAATTATCTAGACTGATATTTGAAAAGGGCTTTAGTTATTTGATAGTTTTTTTTTAAATCAACATAACTCAAAAAGGACAAGACTTACAAAAAAGTGATGTATGAGTGACTTTTAGAAAATTGTCATAACTCTTATGAACAAAAATTGTGAACATTGTAAAATCAATTCTCACACGCTAAAAAAAATATTTTAAAATTCAAAGTCAATTTGCAAAAAATGGTTATCTTTGAATTGGACGAAATTTTTTTTCTTAATAAAGACAATATAATGGTCTAAAAGTTCGCCATACAGTGCGAGATGGGCACTTTTAAAGACATTTTTTTTTTTTCTAACAACACATTTTTCATGTCAACATAACCCAAAAAGGATAAGACTGGCAAAAAAGTGATTTATGAGTGACTTTTAGGAAATCGTTTTAACGTTTATGAAAAAAATTGTCAAAATTCTAGACAACATACACAAAAGGTCGAAAGTAACATTTGCAAACAATGACTTCTAGCGTATTTTTCTGGGATCTGCTTGCTCCCACAAACAAAATAGCACCAGAAACAGATACAGGGAGTTATTACCTTTCCTTTGGTAGTGGATATAGATGTTAGCAACCTGGCAATTCCAGGAAATTTAGGTCATTGTTTACAATTGTTACTTTCGACCTTTTGACGATTTTGTCTAGAATTGGAAAATCGATTCTTACACGCTAAAAAAAAAATATTTTAAAATTTAAAGTCAATTGGCAAAAAATGGCTATCCTAGACTTGGAAAAAATTTTTTTTTAAAAAAGGCAATATAATTCTCTAAAAGTTCGCCATACATTGCGAGATGGGCACTTTTAAGAAAAAAAAAGTTTTTCTAACCACAAATTTTTCATGTCCTATTTTTACCGTGTATCGCGCCAACTTGTCTTATAATTTGGTCCTAAAACCTCACAGAAGCCAATTAAATTTAATTATAATGACAATTTAGATTTTTAAGGGTCTTTGAATGTTTTAAAAATCAGGGCTACCATTTGGAAAGGGCTTATTCATAAATTATATTTTTTTTAAAACTTGTATCACTTGTATTATCACAAATTAAATCAGGTGCTTGATCCAGTTTATTACCAAAACTTTGAAGTATATTACAATAAGGACGATAAATTGGAAAACAAAAGCTTTATCATAATACCCATGACTCAATAGCAGTTCAGTTGTTTATATCAAAATTGCTAGATTTCATTAAACAAAATTCAATGCATTGCTCAAACATTATTTTCATGTCAGATGGAGCAGCGGCCCATTACAAGAACAAAAAGAACTTTGCCAGCTTTTGCAATTTAAAGTCCAAGTATGGATTGGAAGCAGAATCGCACTTCTTTGCAACGTCTCATGAGAAAGTTCCATGTGATGCTATTGTTGGTACTCTCAAGCGAATGGCAAAGAGAGCAAGCCTTGCTCAAGATTGTGGAAACACAATCAAAACTCCTCGGGAACTATATGACTGGGCAGTTGAACAGACAAATAAAAGTATTACAAAACTGAATTTCTGCTTCATATCAGCTGAACAGTATGCAAAAATGTCAGAAGAACTTGAGGAGTTAAATAGCTACGGTACACAGGTTCATTGCTTTGTACCTATTTCAGAAAATAAAATTTCAGCTAAGGTTTTCTGATGCAAAGGATAATCCAAAGAAATTTACTTTGTTTGAGAAAGATTTATAAATTAAATATATGAAGCTATGTTAATTACTAATACGTGAAAATGTACATATAAAAAATATATAAAATGAAACCCTTATCAAGCAAAAACCTATGAGTTTTCATTGACATAAACAGTGTTTCGAAAATTCATATAACGTCATATTTGAATCGGCTTTGAATGGATATCCATCAATTCTTATCAAATTAGAATTTTCTAATTTGATAAGACTTGATGCATTTCCATTTAAAGACGATTAAAATATGACGTCCGCTATTGCACAACTGTTCCCATGCCTTTTACACGTACTGTAACAAATCTTGACCCCTTTAACCCCCCCGAGTATACGAAGCCATATTTGAATCACCTCTAAAAAATAAATATCCGAATAAGCAGATGAATAACTTTTACTTAAACGTACATGTTTGGTTCTGTTTTACTGATGTAAAGGGGAATATAATGTTTTTGACCCTTTTCAAATGTTAGTCTAGATGATTATTGTTTTTTGCAAAGATGTTTAATACATTCAATTTTTTATGACTGCTAAATTTTATTGGATTCTATAGGGGTGTTGAAGACCATAACTAGACGAGTTTGCGTGATACACGGTAATAAAAGGACATGAAAAAGTTGTTGTTCGAAAAACTTTTTTTCCTTAAAAGTGTCCATCTTACAATGTATGGTGAACATTTAGACAATTATATTGTATTTATTAAGAAAAAAAATCGTCCAATTCTAAGATAGCCATTTTTGCAAATTGACTATAAATTTTAAATTTTTTTTTAGCGTGTAAGAATCGCTTTAATTTTTTTAAAATTTTTGTTCAGAAAAGTTAAAACGATTTTCTAGAAGTCACTCATACATCACTTTTTGGTAAGTCTTTTCCTTTTTGAGTTATGTTGATTTAAAAAAAAATCGATCAAATAACTTAAGCCCTTTTCAAATAGCAGTCTTGATAAATTAAAAAAAAACAAAGTATGCAAAGTTGCTTGAAAAGACATAGTCTACACATCCTCAAAGTTTCATTGGATTCTGAGAGGGTGCTGCCAATCACGAAGACGAGTTGGCGTGAAATTCGTCAAATGCTCTATTTATCAATCTCTATCTATCCTGCAAGAGGACAAAATCTAAAAAATAGAAAATCGCATTAAAACAGAATTGTGTGTACTCAGCTATCAAATATAGTGATTTAAATTAATTTATTAGATATAAGACACTGAAGCGATCCGCAACAAAATAGGGTGCACAAAAAGGGGAAAAATTTGTTTTTATGTATGCCAAAGTTTTATGTACACCGTGTCCAATATATTCTCATACACTTTTCCCTTGTATTGGTGTCGTGCAACTACTCAACATGCTTCACGTATGTGTTGGTGTAGTTTTGCACTATGTTTGTACAAACACTTTTAGGTTATGTCCGATTGTTTTCATTCGGTGTTTATCTTTTACCAGCGATGAAGGAGTTCCGTGCTGTGGTAAATAAAAAAGTTTTGGAAAGGTGAGCGCCCGAGCGCTATTTTCAGAAATTTGAAAAACCTCGGAGTAACGCGCGATTTTGTGTACCGAACCATCCGAAGGTACCGTGACACCTGCTCGTTGGATGACCGGAAGATATCCGGTCGTACTCGTACGGTGCGGACTGCACGAGTTGTTAAAGTGGTCAGGGAACGGGTTAGACGAAAATCACAGCGCTCTGTACGTAAAATGGCCGCAGATCTGAATGTTTCGAGATCGTCAATGCACAATATACTGCAAAATGACCTCGGATTCCAAGCTTTCAAGAAACGTAAGGTTCACGGAGTTTCAGAAACGACTCGAAAGAGCAAGTCTGCTTTTGTCGCGGCACGGTGGGGAAGAATTTATCTTTTCCGACGAAAAGTTATTCGTCTTGCAACAATCCCACAATGTCCAGAACGACAGATTGTGGGCTCTCACTTCGAGAACTGTTCCAGAGAGTGATAGGAATATTCCACGGTTCCAAAGTGCTGCGTCAGTGATGGTTTGGGAAGGAATTTGCAAGCGAGGCAAATTACCACTGGTTTTCATCGAAAAAGGCGTTAAAGTGAATGCCGTATATTATAAAACGGAAGATTTGGAGAAATTTGTCAAGCCATATGTACTAGAAGTGTTTGGAGATGATCACTATGTGTTTCAGGAGGACGGAGCGCCATCGCATACTGCTAATCTCGCTGGTACCGAGAAAATTTGACAGACTTTTTGGACAAGAATGAATGGCCTCCCAGTTCACCAGATCTGAATCCCTGGATTATTTCGTATGGTCATACATGCTGGCGAAGGTAAATGACAACAGGGCGTCTAAGGTCTGTATTCACGTTAATCCGGACACCTTCAAATCATTGTAACTTTTGAAATATTGCACGTAGGAATGAAAAATTTCACTGTGGTATAGCTGAGAGTCTAAAAAGACTATGATTGATGTTTACATTTCATGTTTAGTATTCAAGATGGCGACGAAAGAAAAACAAGTTCGCGAGCGAATTTCGTACGGGCGTACGGCAAATCCTGACTTGTCAATACGGGACCTTGCAAAAACATTGGATTTGCCTAAATCCACTGTTCACGATGTGCTCAAATCATTTTCGGAACGTTCGTTTGACGGTGGAGAGGAAACCGAAACATTGGACGCGCTGATCCTGTCGTGGACCGAAAGGTGAAAAGGATATTAACGAAAAACCCAAATCTCTCCATTCGAACGGTGGCTCGTAAAATAGGGATGTCGCCTGGTTTTGTCCAAAAATCAAAACAACGTTTGAGACTTAAGTCGTATAAAGTAAAAACAGTTCCAAATCGCAACGACAAACAGAACTTGGCAGCAAAATCACGGGCTCGATGTTTGTACTGCGAATATTTGACGAAGTTTTCATGCGTTGTTATGGACGATGAAACTGATGTCCTGGAGGATTTCAAGCAGCTTCCAGGGCTGGCTTTTTATTCTGCTATGGCCAGAAATGCTACAGCTGAGCATTTCAGAACGAAGAAGGCATCGAAATTTCCCAAAAAATACCTTGTGTGGCAAGCAATTTGCACGTGTGGAAAAAGAGTAAATCTTTCGTCACTACAGGCACAATCAACAAGGAGATCTATAGAAACAAAGTCTGCAGAAGCGATTGCTACCCTTCATCACAAGTCACAAAGAAAAACCTTTGTTCTGGCCCGATTCGGCATCATGCCACTATGCTAAAACTGTGATGGAGTGGTACCAAGCAAATCAAGTGAACATTGTACCAAAAACCTCAAACCCGCCAAATTGCCCAGAGATACGACCAATCGAGAGATATTGGGCTCTGATGAAGCGGAAGCTTTCTAGAAAGATGCAAGGAATCAAAGACATCAAACACTTCCAGCAAATTTGGACAACTACGGCTTCTACGATTTCTGAAGAGTCTGTACAAACCCTAATGGACGGAATTAAGCGCAAAGTTCGAAAATGTTATGCAAATACCGAATAACTATGTTTTGTCTTCACGAATTGTTAAAACACATCCCATGAATCTGAAATAAATAACTACGACGGAAATATAATGCGAAATTTAAGTTTTATTCGTGTTTTGAGGTGTCCGGATTATTGCGGATACAGACCATAATATGAACCAATTCAAAACCGTAATCAAACGAATTTGGGACGAAATGCCAATGGAAACGTCTGGAGCTGGTCAAGAAGGTTAAAGGCGGTGTTATTCCAAAACATATGCTGTAGTTCATCAGTATTACATTGCAATATAATGGGTAAAGTTATCTATAAAATCTGGATTATCGTTTTGAAATAAATAGAGTTTTATTTTGTATGAGAATATATTGGACACGGTGTACATATGTTGTAAGAATTAAAGCAGTTAATTCATATGAGCCACTTAATCTAACCACAGTGAACCTGGGCGCAGAAATGCGCAGCTAGCACTGAGTACAAGTTGAAGTCAATACTTTTTGGCAAGTTTTGGTGAAGGTGTGGTAAGGAGTCGAGGGCGAGCTGTTTTTAACACACACAAAAATGGAAAATTCCATGAATTCGTCTTTATATTGTCAAAAGACACAATCTGAACTTCATTTCAACTGATCAAAATTGTGAATAAGAGCACTTTAGTTGACATCAAATTTAAAAATTAATCAAATATCTGTAAAAATATACATATTGTTGGTTAATTAAAATTGAACTGACGAATAAATTATTGGCTAGGTATTACTTATAAACTGTCGATATTTGAACACCAATTCAAAATCATAAGGGCTGATCTGCAATGATCGACTTCTCTTTCATTTGCTGTAAGACTCACGGTTAATCTTACTACAATTGGAAGATGAATGTAACTCTCTTTAACCATAAATATGGAAGTTGTATCAATGCATCGTTTGAAAAAATCGTGTTCGTAGATGTGTTTCATGCAGCACTGAGTTGCGGCAAGCTTGTTTTCGACGAAATGAAGTCTCATAAAATTTCATTCTACGAATTCTTTACATTCTATAGAAGAACACTATTCCAGTCCATTGGCTTTCCATTCGGAAATATTCTTTTGTGTGCACTTTCTTTTTCATACTCAGATTACCTGCGATCGAAAATCTCAACGATCAACATACATCCGGTAGAACCTTTTAAAGCGAATCTGTTATCTCAAATTTCACCACATACTCGTATAACAGTTAGTTCCATCGTATTAAAACCGCAAAAGAAAAAAAAAACAAAAACTAGATCAAAAAATTAAAGCTCACTCGTGAAACCAACAACCCCAAACACACAAAGCACTTCGCCAGTAAAATTCGATCCCCTGAGCAGCGCGCGTCTTAACCCCGCTCCGGCTGCCCGAGAGGCTGAAACCATCATTTTTCCGCCGAAATTCAACCTGGTTGAATCAGCTCGAAAATAAAACAACGGTGAAGTCCCCCCCCCCCCTCATCCACCACCTCCCCACATACTTGAATGAAGTGCAGATGAGAGGAAACGAGAACCGTTAATCATCATTGAACAGAAATTGATATGGGTATTGTGATTTGCTGCGGTTGGATCCGAGCTTCTGGTATCTACGAACGACGACGACGACGCATCAGATTCAGATCCAGAGCAGCCACGGAGCGCGCGTTGAGATTGATGGAGAATGCGAGCGATGCGACGGGATTAAGCATGGTTCATCAGATACTCGCACGGGCAGTTCTTTTCACCGTCTGATGTGGTATTTAGGTTTTTTGATTCATGCTGAGTGGAGTCGGGTATGACGAAGATGACTGTGCTGAAATACGGGAGAGGGGGTAGTCCGGACGGCGGGGGGTAGAAAAGATTGTTTGTTTTGGATTGATCTCTTTCAGCTGGAGCTAACCTTTTTTTTTTGGGCTGATGGGCCATTATAGCCCGAAGCCATCCGTCATTCAACGTACCTAATGAAAAGAGTAGAACGCAGCAACCCAGTCAGTCAGTCAGTCAGTACAGTGAAAGATTGAATAGATTGCGTATTAGGTTCGTCGCCTTTTTCTCTCCGTTCGACCTGTTTCGTGATTGGGATTTGTTTTTTGTTCTCCTTCTGACGCATTGAAATCATGTGCTGCAACCAAACCGGGAACCCCCCGTTTCAGGTTGACCTGATTAGTTGAAGTGATTTAAGACAGCAGCGTCGATGTTGTGATAAGAAAATCTGTAATTGAAAATCTGCTGCTCGGTTGGAAATCTATTTCACGTAACATGCTTCTTTTTTTTCGCCAATCGCCGCACCCCGGGAAGATCAATGGACCGGATAATAGAAAATCTGCCCGACTCTACAAGACTCGGTAACATAACAACAGGTATTGTACATACAACAACACCAGATGGTAGGCATATGTGCGTATTTTCCGTTGCAATAGCAACACCTTCATCGTTGAGGTTAGGTAGCAACCAGCCAGCATCGCATTCCAAGCAGTGGGGCGGATCCAAACGTGGCAGTTCATGCGTGAAATAGCATCCCATCTGCCACCGCCCAGTAGCGGCAGTGTATGTTCCATGGAGCCAACGCAATGACCGAAGGGGTAAAACCATCGTTGAGAAGAGATAACTAAGTTCGATCATCCATAGCACGGCCCACCCAGCATCCCAGGGCTGTTATTATGGGTCATTATTTTATCATAAGTAGACCCGGGGATTCGATTCTGTTGGACAATTTATTGAACCTGTGGAACGATTTCAATCAGGGGGGTTCAATCAGGCACGGAGGAATATTACTTCATTCCCCGGAAGGTGCTTAGAACTTGAGCTGCCAGTTTAATGATAAGTTAGTTTGTAATAAATTGGACTAAGCTTAATGTCGGATGCGGGGGCCACTCGGCCACCGGAGGAGTAAAAATCACGAGGATGAATCATAAGAATAAAGCTTGCTTCAGATAGAATTGGAACAAAAACAATTGCCTGTATTTCAGTTATTTATTATTGAATTCAAGATCTTTTTTTATACAAATGTAGCGTTTTCTTCATACTTTTAAGAAAAAATACAGATAAAATTATTCGTCAAGATTTCGAAGTAATTCTCGAATTTTTCCTGTAACACGGCTCATTAGGCGGCGCACACCTTCTTCGTCCATCGTTTTAGCTATCTTATTCCACCAGGTCTTCATCTGATTGATGTCTTTGACAACCTTTCCCTTTGCCTTGAGTCTCCTCTTCATGATTGCCCAGTATTTCTCAATAGGGCGGAACTGGGGGCAGTTGGGGGGGTTAAGGTTTTTCGGAACAACCTGGACCCCTTTCTCTTCATACCATTCTTCAACGACTTTGCTATAATGACAGCTTGCCAAATCTGGCCAAAACGTTACGGGATGGTCGTGGGATCGAATGAACGGCAAAATTCGTTTTTGGAGACACTCTTTTTGGTATAGTTCCGCCGTCATTGTCTTATTTGTAACGAAAACTTTCGTTTTTTTGCCACAGCTGCAAATGCCCTGCCAAATCATGAATTTTCGTGCAAATTTGTCGGCAAAAACAAATTTAAATTTTGCTGGAACATCCCCCCGAGCCGTTGCCAAGTAAAATTTTTGACCTGGGATTTGCCCGAAGTCAGCCTTGATATAGGTTTCATCGTCCATCAGAAGACACCCGTCGAACTTGGTCAGCACCTAGTCGTATAGCTTCCGAGCACGGATTTTGGCCACACTATTCTGTTTTATGGTCCGATTTGGCTGTTTGCTAGCTCGATACGACTTGATTCTTTCCCGGAGTCGAGTTCTCCTCACGGTACTATGGGCAGCACCGAATTTTCTGGCCAAATCACGGTCCGACAGATTGGGATTCCTCTTAATCGTCTTCAAAATCTTACCACGCAGTTTCCGGTCGACAGTTTCACTCCGACGATTGGCTTGAGGCTTCCGAATCGTCGTTAATGTTTCCTTATACCGTTTGATAACGCGCCATACGGTATTTCTGGGCAATTTCAGCTGTTTAGCTAGCCTAGATGCAGACCACAATGGATTTTCCAAATAACTGTGCACAATTTTTTCCCTTCTTTCGGCTTCCATGTTGATTGTTTACAAAGTACAGTCGATTTGCGGAATGTCAAAAATACATACGTGAAGCTGACAAAATTCCCGACACGTGGGCGCCAAGAACTTCCAAATCCGTCCACCAGGAGCGCCACAATATGAGCAAAAGTTTGTTCCAATTCTAAATGAAGCAAGCCTTATGAGCATTGATATGATCTTTCTTAGAGCAGGGGCACCACCCAAATAACACAACTTGTTGTGTAATGATCAAAAATTCATCTTTAAGACAAGATCTCATATAATTTTCTAGTACACGTTACTTATTTTTGGTAAGGTTTGTATCCGCAATAAAATGGACACCTCAAAACATGAATAAAACCTAAATTTCGCCTTATTTTTTCGTCGTAGTTGTTTATTTCAGATTCATGGGATGTGTTTTAACAATTCGTGAAGACAAAACATAGTTATTCGGTATTTGCATAGAATTTTCGAACTTTGCGCTTAACTCCGTCCATTAGGGTTTGTACAGACTATTCGGAATTCGCAGAAGCCGTCGTTGTCCAAATTTGCTGGAATTGTTTGATGTCTTTGATTCCTTGCTTCTTTCCAGAAAGCTTCCGCTTCATCAGAGCCCAATATCTCTCGATTGGTCGTAGCTCTGGGCAATTTGGCGGGTTTGAGGTTTTTGGTACAATGTTCACTTGATTTGCTTGGTACCACTCCATCACAGTTTTAGCATAGTGGGATGATGCCAAATCTGGCCAGAACAAAGGTTTTTCTTTGTGACTTTTGATGAAGGGTAGCAATCGCTTCTGCAGACACTCTTTCTGATAGATTTGATTGTGCCTGTAGTGACGAAAAATTTACTCTTTTTTCCACACGTGCAAATTGCTTGCCGCACAAGGTATTTTTTGGGAAATTTCGATGCCTTCTTCGTTCTGAAATGCTCAGCTGTAGCATTTCTGGCCATAGCAGAATAAAAAGCCAGCCCTGGAAGCTGCTTGAAATCCTCCAGGACATAAGTTTCCTCGTCCATAACAAGGCATGAAAATTTCGTCAAATATTCGCAGTACAAACGTCGAGCCCGTGGTTTTGCTGCCAAGTTCTGTTTGTCGTTGCGATTTGAAACTGTTTTTACTTTATACGACTTAAGTCCCAAACGTTGTTTTGATTTTTGGACAAAACCAGGCGACATTCCTATTTTACGAGCCACCGTTCGAATGGAGAGATTTGGGTTTTTCGTTAATATCCTTTTCACCTTTCGGTCCATGACAGGATCAGTGCGTCCAATGTTTTTGTCACTTCTCGGTCACATCGTGAACAGTAGATTTAGGCAAATCCAATGTTTTTGCAAGGTCCCGTATTGACAAGTCAGGATTTTCCGTATGCCCGTACAAAATTCGCTCGCGCACTTGTTTTTCTTTCGTCGCCATCTTGAATACTAAACATGAAATGTAAACATCAATCATAGTCTTTTTCATCATAGACTCTCAGCTATACCACAGTGAAATTTTTCTTTCCTACGTGCAATATTTCAAAAGTTACAATGATTTGAAGGTGTCCGGATTAATGTGGATACAGACCTTAGATCAGAAGAAGCATCTTTTAGATGTCATTGGAAGTCACTGAAAGGCTTCTGAAAGGTATTTTAAAGCGCTTCTTGGAAGTCTTCTAGACACTTTTGGTTAGTTTCTGAAATGTCCCTCAGAGGCTTTTGTATTATCTTTTATAAGAATATATCGCCAGAGAAGACTCCCTGAGGATTCTGGGAAATCTTCCAAATTTCATGCTGAACATTTTTTTTTTGCAATCTATTGCATCAACTACTATTAAGATATTATTCTTAATTTGATTATAATTTATTTAATTTAATTAACTAATTTAAACAAGCTACATTTAATTGATTAATCCAAATTGTATGTTCGAATAAGGTTCTCAGTATTGCATAGTAAAGTGAAAACAAAATAAAGAAATTGGTTAATAGAAATAATCATTGAAGTTTTTTAAGGCTACACAACTACTTCGGAAAGAAAGATCGCTAACTGAAAGTTAGCGGAACTTCATATAAGATCTTTTGAAGAAAGCGGAAGTTATTTTTTGACTATTAATGTCTGCAGTTGAAGTCGAAGAACAGCTTTTCCTTCTGAGAATATCTAGTTCCTTAGAAAATCATTCTTTATAGGACGAACACAAAATTATTTCAACACTTACAACTGGCTGTATCTTTTCTTTTCCGCTGGGAAGATTAACCAAATTTTGCACAGTTTCTCTTTGTGTGTTGTTTACATGCTGTGAATTGCGTAGTTGTGTGGTTCGTTGCGGTCAAGACGAAAGTGAGTCAAGTGCAGACGCGTGAAAAACTGTGTACGCTCAAATGGAAAATCCGAAGCGGTCAATCTGTAATTCAACCGCCTTAAGAGTAGTAGGTTCAACGACCGGTTAACTTTGGATCACAACCGAGGATTAGGAAGGGAGCCGGGAGGAGCATGTAGGACGGAGAGAAAGGTTGAGGGAAATTTCACCCGTAATTTAGTACGTGTTGTTGCCAAAAAGCTAGGCGTTTTACACATTTACTTCCAGAAGGTCAAGGCAAGAGCTGGATACATGTATTCAAGGTTCAACACTTCCCAAACCGCGATGAATGGCAGAAAACTGTTGCCAAGACCCGCGCTAGAAATCTCTACACGGAATTGTTGACCAGATACAGTTTGCTGAGTGGTGGATAATGAAACATACGTCAAAGATGATCTCTGAGAGGAGTTTAACATCGAAAAAATTAAATTCAAAGTGGAGGATTATTTAAAAAAGAAGATAATGTCGAAATTCATATCGAAATACCTCCTTTAGTAGGCTATCTGTGAAATGCGAATTGAAATTTTCGTCACAACATGCACCATAAATGGTGATATATATCAGACTGAATGCCTCCAAAAACGTCTTTTGCCATTTTTGGAGCAGTACAACGAAAAACCACTATTTTGGCCGGGTTTAGTTTTATGCCACTTTTTTAAAGGCGTACTGGAATGGCATGAGACTAATTCGGTGCATTTTGTCCTCAAGGACATTAATCCACCGAACTGCCCAGAGCTACGTGCAGTCTAGACTTATTGGGTCATGATGAAGTGGGAACTCAGAAAGACCAAGCAGAAAGTAAAGGATGCAAATGATTTGCGTAGGAAGTCGATAAGAATTGAGAAAAGTGTATCGGATACGACTGATAGATGCAGTGAAGCAAACGTGTCGAGAATTGTACCAAACAACCTCCAATTATTGATCCAATGTAAACTAACCTTAAAACATGTATAACACTGTCTTCCAAATTAGGTTTTTATCCGATGAACACATAAGATTTTATAGTACATTAACTGTGTTGCAATAATTTCGTGTTCGCCCTTTAATACGCAGAAATTAAAGAAAAAATCGTCTTGACATCATTTTGACAGGAAATTCACTCAGATGGTTCTTGAATGTAGCATACTTGGAACTCTTTTCTTCATGCGCATGAAACGTGATGGAGTACTTAATTATCAAGAATGTATATAAAAACCCTCGAAATTGTTGGAAAAATAAAAGCGAAAAATTAATACGCCTACTTCGATCTCCAGCGGGTTTGCGGAGGAATTCAGAATTCAACTTAAAATTTATCTTGTACAAATTTGATGTATCGTTCTGCTGCAGTGCATAATTTAGGAAGATTTTCCTGGAAATTCGGATATAAATTTAGTCGCAGTCCAATCAGAACACAGCCAAGTTTCTTTGAGAATTAATAATCCCACCTTCCAGTCCGGTTAAAACCCCTCATCGACCACAAACATCCCATTCGGACCTCTTCTCATCTCTCCCACTCAAGCGTGCCACCACCAACCACCTAAGCGATAAATCCCCGTCAATAACTGTTAAACTCAGCGGTGAGCATTCAAATTCATTTCTCGAAAATTTATCGATTAATTAGTATTCACTCGAAGCCCGAGAGAGAAAGAGAGGGGGAGGGCCTCCCTGCAACCGCACCGCCATTCTGATGCCAATCACTCAACTTGGGAGCGAGCTGAACGCAACCGAACTCGACGAAAACCGTTCCGAGAAAAACACCCAATCCGCGTGCTAGCTGGAAGGTTATGCAACCCGTTTCCACCCGTTTCACACGCACACACATACACACACTCGCACCTACTCACACGGGATAAGTGAAATTTATAACTTTATTCAAATATACTGTTCTTGTGCAGGAGCTTACCGCACATTCCGCGAGCCGTTCTCGCGCGCGTTTAATGATTATTGATTGCTCAGGAAAATGATAAATCCCCGCAAGCTCACCAGGGGGGGGGGGGGGGGTGTCCGTCCATTTTTCGACCGTTATCGAATTATGTCAGGGCAGCAAACGGCGGTGAGAAGTATTTTAATTGGACATGATGTGACCCAAATTCCATCCTAAGAAAATAACAATTTCGTTCGAATTCCACCAGATCTTGGGGTCCCATTCGACAGGAGGAGAATAAAATATTGTTGAAGTTCAATGCACCGACATGATCTCTTTGTCTCGCAGCTCCTAAGGTTGGCTAATGTTTTATGCATGCTGGAAGCATATTTTGTGTTGTTGCTCTTTCACTTAGTTCATGACAGTGATGCTGCTCGGTTTCTGTTTTGTTTTAATGAATGAGGATATTTGCATCTCGATACCAACGGCGGATGGCAGTCACACTTTAGAAGGATGCGATGTGAATTTGTAGTGCAGAAAATAGGGTAAAAATTAATAAAATCATACATAAGAATAAACAGTTTACAGGTTAATGCTCCGTTTGTGGGATGAGAAAACTCATACTAAAGAACTAGTGGTTTGGCACTATTCAAGAAGATCCAGATAGGAAATTCAGATTCCAAATGAAATTGATTATCATATTGAGACATCTGTAACAAAATTGAAAATTTGCTTCTCAAGTGACAGCTTTTTGTCTTCGTTATGAAGCTTGTAGGGCACAGTCGTTCTACTAACTCAAAATTGAGTCCTTTTTGACTCAATTTTGTCGAAAATAGAGTCCTTAAATTTTCTTTGCTATTCTGCTTGGCTGCCCGGTGATCGACTTTCTTTCATTATATCACTTGGGAAATTTTTGCCATTTCAGAGTTTCAATCATCTTACATCACAGCAGAAGAGACAAAAAGTTGCATTTAATTCTTATGTGTATACTATTACAACATCGTATTATTTTCATCATATCATCATTATATATATAAGTATAATCATAATAAAAATATTTACTAAAAGATTAATTATAATAATTAAATTTCATTTGCTTCAAGGTTACAAGGAAATAGATTCCAGATAGTACAGATATCTTATTTCATTGTATCTAAAGGTGTTTTTCTATGAATTTAAATCATTGAATTTTATTAAAATTAATAAATGCTCTGCAATTCTGCTGATTTTGTATATCTGATCATATGTCATGAATACATACATATTTTTTTGATTCATGTATAATTAAATGGTTTATGTTTTATTTAATTGCAATAAGACCTTCACATTCCAGAGTTATATTCATCTGCCACTGATTGAGCTGTAAAGATGCACCAGGCTGCATATGATGATCATATGCCTATTATACTACTTTAACTATTCCATCATATTATTTTATTTATTACCATATTGAAATTACAGGATGACGAATTCCAACCATGGCATATTTTATTTAAATATAATAGTATATTTCATTGCTCTATTACATTCTGCATATATTGCATATTATGACATATTATGTACATTATATATAATAATTACTGGGTTGGAAGGGAGCATCAGGGTATCATTCAAGCTGAAACTGGACGATGGTTTGATTGACTGCCTGAGTCTAGGAGGGAACGAGCACTATCATTTTCTTTATCCTACCGATTCGATTGTGATGCTGCGAATTCTACTCCAACAGTTTCAGTGAGAGTGACGCGCCCTTCTTAACAAGCCATCCTGGGGGCGACCCCGGCGTAGTGGTTAACATCCATACCTCTCACGCCAAAGTCACGAGTTCGAATCTCACCCCCGGACAAGTTACGAAAATACCCAAAAGAGGTATTTGAGTGACTACGACGGGAGATGAACCAGCCCGAGGCTGAAAATCTCGATAATCCAGACAAAAAAAAAAAAAAAAAAGCCATCCTGTAGAAAGCTTAATAAGTATTGCGAATTGGGTTATTCGAATTGTTGGATCGTATCGTTGGAAGGAGATTCTTAATTTCCCGTGGATTTCGCGTAAGTGTCTCTGCTTACGGGTCCACCCTTCCGTTTTTGGCCCTTCATACAGCGATATTGTGAATTCAGATGGGTGGCTCAATTTGATCTTGCTATTAAGTGGAGCTGCATCCAAGCCAAGGGCATGAAGGGATGGTGGCTACCATACATACATACATACAATTTTGTCGAAAATAGAGTCACTCAAATTTGAGTAAATTTATTGGAATTGACAATTCGACAATTCAACAACGCCCATATGTTTCAGGTCGATGTTGTTAATTCCAACAAGATTTATTCAAATTTGAGTGACTACTTTTGACGAAATTGAGTCAAAAACGACTTCATTTTTGGTTAGCTGAAGTGTACGTGTGTATAACACCAACTATAAAAATTACATTTACAAAGAAGGCTCAAATTTTCAATAGGACTCTGCCGAGCCGACTAATTTTTTGATGTATATAAAAAAAAATATTTTAATGAAAAATTAATTAATAAATAAAATTTAAGAAAAGAAATTTTAATCCCCCCCCCCTAATTTAAATGTTTATGACTGGTTTTAAAGGTTGGGTGGGGGGGGGGGGGCTTTTGGGGGGGGGGGGGAGAGGAGGGGGGAGGGGGGGGTTTGTGGGGGTGGGGGGTTTTTACCGGACCGGGAGGGGGGATTATTAATTCTCAAAGAAACTTGGCTGTGTTCTGATTGGACTGCGACTAAATTTATGCCCGAATTGCCAGGAATTTCTTCCTAAATTATGCACTGCAGTAGAACTATACATGAAATTTGTTCAAGATAAATTTTAAGTTGAATTCTGAATTCCTCCGAAGACCCGCTGGAGATCGAAGTAGGCGTATTAATTTTTCGCTTTTATTTTTCCAACAATTTCGAGGGTTTTTAAATACATTCTTGATAATTAAGTACTCCATCACGTTTCATGCGCATGAACAAAAGAATTCAAAGTATGCTACATTCAAGAACCATCTGAGTGAATCTCCTGTCAAAAGGATGTCAAGGAGATTTTTTCTTTATATTCTGCGTATTAAAGGGCGAACACGAAATTATTGCAACACAGTTAATGTACTAGAAAATCGTATGTAGTCATCGAATAAAAACCAAATTTGGAAGACAGTGTTATACATGTTTTAAGGTTAGTTTACATTGGATCAATAATTGGAGGTTGTTTGGTACAATTCTCGACACGTTCGCTTCACTGCATCTATCAGTCGTATCCGATACATTTTTCTCAATTCTTATCGACTTCCTACGCATATCATTTGCATTCCTTACTTTTTCCTTGGTCTTTCTAAGTTCCCGCGTCATCATGACCCAATAAGTTTAGACTGCACGTAGCTCAGGGCAGTTCGGTGGATTCATATCCTTGAGGACAAAATGCACCGAATTAGTCTCATACCATTCCAGTACGCTTTTAGAATAGGCATGAAGCTAAATCCGGCCAAAATAGTGGTTTTTCGTTGTACTTCTCCGAAAATGGCAAAAGCCGTTTTTGGAGGCATTCAATTTGGTAAATTTCACCATTTATGCTGCCTGTTGTGACGAAAATTTCAATTCGCATTCCACAGATAGCCTACCGAAGAAGGTATTTCGATACGAATTTCGACATTATCTTCTTTTTTTTAAATAATCATCCACTTCGAATTTATCTTTTTCGATGTTCAACTCCTCTCAGAGGTCATCTTTGACGTATGTTTCACTATCCATCACTCAGCGAACTGTATCTGGTCAACATTTCCGTGTAGAGCTTCCTAGCGCGAGTCTAGGCAACAGTTTGCTGCCATTCATCGCGGTTTGAGAAGTGTTAAACCTTGTATACATTGTATACATCCAGCTCCTGCCTTAACCTTCTGGACGTAAATTTGCGAAACATCACGTATTAAATTTCCCTCAACCTTTCCCTCCGTCCTACATGCCCTCCCGGTTTTCTTCCTGCTCCGCACTTGTGATCCAGAGTCAACCGGTCGTTGAACCATTTTAGTACTCTTGAGACGGTTGAATTACAGATTTATTGCATTTTTTTTCCCCAAAGCACGGTGGGACCGCTCCGGATTTTCCACATGAGCGTACACAGTTTTTCACGCGTCTGCACTTGACTCACTTTTGTCTTGGCCGCAACAAACCACACAACTACGCAATTCACAGCATGTAAACAATACACAAAGAGAAACTGAGCTAAATTTGGTTAATCTGCTCAGTGGAAAAGAAAAGATACAGCCAGTTGTAAGTGTTGAAATTTATTTTTTTTCCAAAAAAAAAAAAATTTTAAAAAGAAAAAAATATTATCAACAAAACCGCTCACCCCCACCCACACCAAAAAAACAAAAAAAAAAAAAAAACCTCTTCTTCTTAACATAATATTTACATAAATTTTAGCATTCCCTTTTCGAACTTTCTTTCTCGACTTAATTTACTACAATGAAAAATACTTTAAACATTTATCCTCACAACGATTACATAAACATATTTATATTTTTTTTTTTTTTTTTTTTCTCTCTTAAAAACCTATTCCAAAAACCCAATTCGAATAAACAATTTAAATAAAAAAATTAAAAATAATTAATTAAAATAAATTAAAAAAAAAAAAAAAAAAAAAAAAAAAATAAAAAAAGGTGTTTCGATCAAAATTTGTTCGACTTAAACTTGACGCATTTCCTTTCATCGTGCATTAAAAATTTTTGCGCACCCCTCATTTTGAAGATGTGTGCGTGTAGCATCATGCCTTTATTTTGATTTTGAGATTAGCACTTCAGTTATCAAAATGTCGTCAAAGGAAGAGCAGCAACGCATCAAAATTTGGCACGTGCTTGGCGAGAATCCAAACTACTCTCACGCCAAGTTGGCGAAATTGTTGAATGTGGCTAAATCAACTGTTACCAACGTATTAAAAGTGTTCGGTGAACGTTTGTCGACAGCCAGGAAAGCTGAATCGGGGAGAAATCGAAAGCCGGAGGCCACAGCGACGACAAAAAGAGTTGCCCGCTGTTTCGAGCGGAACCCCAACCTCTCCGTCCGAGATGTCGCAAAGAAGCTGGGAGTGGCGCCTTCAACCGTGGATAGAGCTAAAAAACTAGCTGGACTGTCGACTTACAAGAATGTGGTGACTCCAAATCCCGACGATAAACAAAACACGTCGGCCAAAGACGATGCGAAAGTGTACACGACGATGCTGACGAAGTTTGATTCGTGGTACAGGAGTGAAACTTACGTCAAGGCAGACTTTAAACAGCTTCCTGGACAGGAATTTTATACGGCAACCGGACGGGAAAAGGTGGCAGATATTGTCAAGCACATTAAACTGTCAAAGTTCGCGAAGAAATATCAGGTGTGGCAGGCCATCTGTACCTATGGCTTGAAGAGCAACGTTTACATTGCGACCGGAACCGCCAACCAGGAAATTAATCTGAGCGAGTGCCTACAAAAACGTCTACTGCCTTTCTTGAAGCGAAAAAATTGTTCCGTTCTATTTTGGCTGGATTTGGTATCTTGTCATTACGGAAAAAGCCCATGGAGTGGTATGCTGCCAACAACGTTCAAGTGGTGCCCAAGGACAAGAACCCTCCCAACACGCCAGAGCTCCGCCCAATTGAACAGTATTGGGCCATCGTCAAGCGGAACCTTAAGAAGACTCAAAAAGCTGTTGTGGGCGAGAAACTGTTCAAGGCAAACTAGCGTTCTGCGGCGAATAAAGTGGACAAGAGACTGTACAAAATCTTATGGCAGGTGTTAAACGAAAGACCCGGCAGCTCACATTCGGTAAAAAGGAAGCTTAGCTGGATATTTTTCCTGTATTTTGTATTAACTGAACTTGAAAAAGAAAAATAATTTGACATATTAATAAAAACTTTGATCGACTCACACACATAACTGTTCGACCAAATTTTGATCGGAACACCCTTTATAAGAATATAAGATATAAAAAAAAAAAAAAAAAATAAAAAAAAAAAAAAAAAAAAAAACCACACGACCACCAGTAACCAAAAAAAAGAAAGTAAAAAAAAAACCAAACAAAACAAAAAATAAAATTAACTAATATCAACACAACCTTCGTTCTTTTTTTTTTTTTTCAACTCCTCGCCCACCCCCAAATCAATTCCCCGCCCTCCCCCCTTCTTATCAAAAAAGGAGTTTTTCCCCACCCTTTTTTTATTTTTTCTTTTTTTGTAAAATTTCCAAAACCAGACACAGGAGATCCAACGAAATAGCGCTTGTTGCACCCATCTCGAACATCCCAGTTGTTCCAAACAATTGACTGAATACACCATCCAGCTTCAGTCCATCTCCCTCCACTTAAAAAAACGGACCAATCTAACTTTCTTCTCCCGCTTTGGTCACGAATCGACCTTCCGGGCAACCTGAGTTTGCTTTCATACATGTGTACCTACAATGCATATGGTTACACACTTTCCATTTTTTTTTCCCCCAGATCGTCCATCAATCAGTAAAAGTGCTAAATGCTCTCCACAAATAGCATACCTTGGCTTACACTAAGCTCAATGTTTTCTGTGTTCATCCCATTTTAGCCGGTAATCGGGCCCATCCATCCAACCGGCAAACTTATGTGTTGTTAAATATCGTTTGCTATTGTCCGTCGAGCGATTGGACACAAAAAAAAAGTAGGCAAATCCCGTGGCCACAAGTCCTCTTCTCCTTCCGTCGCCATCGCCGTCTGAAGATTGTTCGGAGCTTGAATAGAGTTTCTCGCATCACGATCATCGGATGACGATGGTGAACAAAACGGAATATGGGCTCATGAATCAATTTCATGGGATGCACATTGGGAAGAAACGATTGTAGCACTTCTGAAACATGTAGGTAGGTACCTGCACTTTCTTTCTTGCTGGGCGGAAAAAGGAAACCATATGGGTGAGGGGTAAAACTCGTGTTTCCAGCAGTGAAGCGGCCGTTCCTATTAGCACACTTTTTCCCCTCACATACTTCAGTACGGATGCCCTGAAACTGGGTGTAGACTGGTTGGCATTCGAAGCGGAAAGGAACCAGCACTGAACGCCTTCAAGGCCCCCACATAGACCAGTCTAAAGCTACCTGCGACGACGACGACAACGCCGACGACGGATTACGATTATTGCTACGTCTCTAGTACTCGTCTCCAAATTAAATAAACAGCCATTACACGACCAGTACCGTTTGTCCTCCCATGGCCGGCTTTTTATGTCCACATCAAGTTGGAATGAAATGGAAAACAGCATCAAACAATAAGCATCTTAAAATGCAAATCAGCTGCAATTCGGGTCTCGCGAGAAACTACACAGATCCAGATGACAGTAAAGTGGCTTCTTATGTTGTTGCTTCAATTGAGGAGACGGCGGGCTTGGGCGCTGCCACCTGAAACTATGCATGAAGACATAATCAACCACTTGTGGCCACTAGTGGACCCGGACAGGCAAAGTGAGTGGCTGAAAGGCAAATTACTCTTGGCTTTTGATGGTGGTGGGAAAGTGGGTTAAATGTTGCTTTTTCGCAGATCCGAGCAAATTAATCTGGTATAATTGCAAGGTTTTACGGTTCGCTGTGAATATATAGCAAATATATGCATAAAGAAATTAATAATTTTGAGTTTTTAAAGATCGTTAATCTCGTCAAAATTAACGAGAAAATTCTTGATGATAACAAAGTATATAAATTACATTACTCATAAGCTTAGTGGAGCGCGTTCTTATCAACGGCTTCCGTAAGCCTGAGATTGCAGCCCGAATCTTACATACGCAATATACCTGGCTCGCACGTCATTGAGGCCCAGAGGAAATTTTCTCAAACCTACGTGTTAGCTTAGAAGCTAGAATGGTTTCTTCTATGATTCTTCAACAGCTTGTGAAATTCAGTGATAGTAACAAATCAAGCAAGCGGCATCCGATCAATTTGATCAACATGGGGTAGGGATCGACTTAATCAGGGGTGGACTATTTTCAACAGTTGTTATGAAAACTCCTATATTTATCCTTTCAGCACTCGCGCCAACTTTTGTAACACGAGCACTTGCGCGTTGTACTTTGTACAAAACATTCCTTCCCGGAATATATCGTGATACGGATCAAATAGAATGTTACTGTCTTCAGCATCGTTATTCAGAAGATCGAGGCTTTTTCATTGGCGAACAGTATAGGATTTTCTCACTACGCGGCGCTAGTGTGCTAACTATTTTCAGGAATATGCTGGTGCCATCTTGACCAGTTAGAATGTTTCTGTCTTCGACAATGTTGTTCAGTGCAACAAAACCGTTTGATTGATGATGAGTAGTTCACAATCTTTCCACAACGCGGCGCTGCGGTGATAATTATTTCTTCTACAATGTTAAGACCTTTTAAATTGTGACTACCAGTTCAAAATGTTCTCGTGACGTGGCGCTGCTAGTGTGCCAATGTATTTCCTGAAGTTGCCATATCTGGGGATCCTGACCATCTGGAATGATGTTGTCCTCGGATAGACCTTTTCATTGATCACCAGCAGTTTACAATCTTCGCACTACACGGCGCTGGTGTGCAACTAAGTTTGCTGACCAAGCTTCAACTTGGAATTTTGACCATTGAAAAAAGTCTATGACTTCGATGAAGTTGTTCAGTCAAAACTTTTCATTGGAGACTATCTATTCCGAATCGGTCTACCACGCGGCGCTAGTTTGCTTGCATATTTTTGGAATATGCTGGATCTGTCTCAAATACAAGGCTTCAGTCTGCATCGAGACTGTTCAGTAGGTCAAAACCTTGAGTATTTCCCGAAAATTTCAAATTGATGTACATGAAGCATATTGGTGCGGTATGATAATGAGCCATTTATGATGACTAAATTCATCGTTCTTAACTGGCGAACTCACAACCAGAGTGAAAGTAGTTCATGAGTTTCACTCTTTACAATGTTCATCCTCTCACTAGGCGCGCATAAAGGGTGATCCGATCAAAATTTGGTGGTCAAACAGTAATGTGTGTGAGTCGATCAAAGTTTTTATTAATAAGTCAAATTCTTTTTCTTTTTCAAGTTCAGTTAATACAGAATACATGAGAAATATTAAGTTAAGCTTCCTTTATACCGAATGCTAATTGCCGGGTCTTTCGTTTAACACCTGCCATAAGATTTTGTACAGTCTCTTTGTCCACTTTATTCGCCGCAGAACGCCAGTTTGCCTTGAACTGTTTCTCGCTCACAACAGCTTTTTGAGACTTCTTAAGGTTCCGCTTGACGATGGCCCAATACTGTTCAATTGGGCGGAGCTCTGGCGTGTTGGGAGGGTTCTTGTCCTTGGGCACCACTTGAACGTTGTTGGCAGCATACCACTCCATGGGCTTTTTTCCGTAATGACAAGATGCCAAATCCAGCCAAAATAGAACGGAACAATTTTGGCGCTTGAGGAAAGACAGTAGACGTTTTTGTAGGCACTCGCTAAGATAAATTTCCTGGTTGACGGTTCCGGTCGCAATGTAAACGTTGCTCTTCAAGCCACAGGTACAGAAGGCCTGCCACACCTGATATTTCTTCGCGAACTTTGACAGTTTAATTTGCTTGAAAATATCTGCCACCTAAAATCTAAAATTCCTGTCCAGGAAGCTGTTTATAGTCTGCCTTGACGTAAGTTTTGGCCGACATTTTTAGTTTATCGTCGCGATTTGGAGTCACCACTTTCTTGTAAGTCGACAGTCCAGCTAGTTTTTTAGCTCTATCCACGGTTGAAGGCGCCACTCGCAGCTTCTTTGCGACATCTCTGACGAGCGGGCAACTCTTTTTGTCGTCGCTGTGGCCTCCGGCTTTCGACTTCCCCCTGATCCAGCTTTCCTGGCTGTCGAAAAACGTTCACCGAACACTTTTAATACTTTGGTAACAGTTGATTTAGCCACATTCAACAATTTCGCCAACTTGGCGTGAGAGTAGTTTTGATTTTCGCCATGCACGTGCAAAATTTTGATGCGTTGCTTCTCTTCCTTTGACGATATTTTGATAACTGAAGTGCTAATCTCAAAATCAAAACAGAGGCATGATGCTACACTCACACATCTTCATAGGTCATCAAAAGGCATTTTAGGTCATCAAAAGACATTTTGAGGATTTCTGGCCATATTGGCCACTAAAATAAGCTCTCCGGGATCCGAGTTCCTCCGGAAAAGTGGTCATATTCAAATCTCTTCCAAAACCTGGCTTGCAACATATCAAACTTCATGATTTTGCAAACCTTGGTTGCAAAACTCTTTGGAGGACATTCTGAAGTTGTCTGACCATACTGGCCACTTAGGAAGATCCTGCGGAATCCGAGTTCCTCCGGGAAAGTGGCCATATTCAAATCTTTTCCAAAACCTGGCTTGCGACATATCAAACTTCATGATTTTGCAAAAATAGGTCTTCGGAGGACATTCTGAGGGTATCTGACCATACTGTCCACTTAGGAAGACCCTGCGGGTTCCTCCGGCAAAGTGGCCATATTCAAATCTTTTCGAAAACCTGGCTTGCGACACATCGAACTTCATGATTTTGCAAAACTTGGTGTTTGAAGGACATTCTGAGGGTTTCTGACCATACTGGCCACTTGGGAAGGCCCTGCGGAATCCTCCGGGAAAGAGGCCATATTCAAATCTTTTCCACAATCTGGCTTGCGACATACCAAACTTTATGATTTTGCCAAACTAGGTCTTCGGAGGACATTCTGAAGATTTCTGACCATACTGGCCACTTAGGAAGGCCCTGCGGGTTCCTCCGGCAAAGTGGCCATATTCAAATCTTTTCCAAAACCTGGCTTGTGACATATCAAACTTCATGATTTTGCAAAACTTTATCTTCGGAGTACATTCTAAAACCTGGCTTGCGACGCATCAAACTTCATGATTTTACACTACTTATTAATTATGTTCTTATTACGTACAGTGCGCCAATTTAAATTATAATGTTTTGAAAATTGGAACAATTTCATGGGATCCCAGTAGTGAACAGCATTTTCTGCTAGAACCAAAGATGTGAAGAGAAAGTATTGATAGGTCCGATAGAGCTCGGCAGGGTATGAAATTGAATAGAAGTAGTTTGAAATTGAGCGTAGGGCTTTGTTTTGGCAGTATTTCGAAGCAAACATAGACATCTTTGCCAAACATCCCACTGCGGGGTAAAAATGTCTACATCTGATCGCACTATGCCGTGTTTCGCATCTAAGAATATTTTGTCCACCATCCCTGGACAAGTACTTACCCCAGTACTCCCACCTTGGAATCCAAAACTATGGCAATTTTCGGAATAACCAGTGCAGATCTGTAAATAAGGATAATTTTGTGATCTATTGCAAAAAACCGCATCAAAATCCGAAGGCTAACGATGGAGTTTCATCAATTTTAAATTTGAATTTTTCTGTTTCAGAGGGGTTGGGGACCATTTAGCCTCCACTAAAGGCCTTAAACGGCAAATTGGTTTTATAGCAGTCATTGCCAAGATTAATTGGCTTTTTGACAAAACTGTGTTTTTTCCAATCGCCATATTGAAATATAAGAAATAATTGAAATGTGGAAAAATAAATGCATCACTCCATCAATTTTCGGGAAACTCATGATTAATTTATCAAATATATTTGTTTTAATTTTGTTGTTGTTGTAAACTCGCATTATTTCCGAGGCGCATTAATTTTCGGCTCTTATCGTGCCAATATTCACGGTAAAATTAAATGCGCATATGATTTGGAGGATGATACGCTGTGAAAAACTCAATTTGTTTTTTTTTTTTTCAAACAAAAACAAAATTTCCCGCAACACTAGAACTTTTTTCTTAGATATTATTTACTGCTAAATGAATCAAAAGAGCAGAAAATCGAACAAAGCAAGACAAAAAAAACCAACCACGATATCCCAGTTAAGTTTGACAGCTGTGGCCATTTGGCCGTATGCTGGTTTTCATGGCAGCCAATAGGTTTTATGAAGGTTCTCAAGTGGTCATAACATCTTTCACTAAAGCATTTTCTTAACTTGTTTTCACATCCGTCTATAGAGTGGGCCGCTTAGTACAAATTCCGGCTTTAAAGAAGCATACAGGAGGTGTTGGTAGACAAAACAGTTTTGAATGTAGTTTCAACAACAAAGCCGGAAGGAGAGCTATACGGCTGGAATTAAACTAAAATTATTACTTGGGTGTTTCAGTATTCCATTAAAAAAAAAAAAAAAAAAAACAAGCTCAGGATAGCCCGATAGCACAATGGACGTCTTCCGAGATACCATGGCCAGTAAAGCATGCCTCTAGGGTTGGGAATCGAAAATCTTTGACAGTGGTTGTTAACACTTCTATAGAGAACAACTGGTGCAAGTTTGATCAAAGTAGTCGATCGCGTTCAGAAATAACGTCAAATGGAACTCGAAAGAAGAAAAAATATTGTGCACAAACACCTGGAAAATCCGGAGTGGTCCGGTTCCAAGCTGGCTAAAGTGCTGAAGATGCCGAAAACAACAGTTTGTCGAGTGCTCAAAACCTACAAGGAAACCCTGAGTGTGGAAAGGAATCAGCGGACCTACGAAAAAAAAAAACTGGAACCAGGGATCGTCAGCTGCGCAGCAAGGTGTTGAGGTGCGTTAAAGCCAACCCCGGTCTTTCGATCCGAGATGTGGCCAGAAGGTACAACGCCAACTTTCAAACGGTGCGGAACATCCTTGCCAGGGAAGGATACAAGTCGTACAAAGCCAGTAAACATCCGAACCGGCACATGAAGCAGAATTCCGTGGCCAAAAAGCGTGCAAGGCTCTGTACGACCGTGTTTTGACGAAACACAAGGGCTGCACTTTGATCGATGACGAAACATACGTCAAACTCGATTTTAAGCAGCTTCCCGGTCAAAAGTTTTACATCGCGACTGGACGTGGGGATGTGCCGGGAAGATTCAAGTTCGTGTTTGCCGACAAGTTCGCGAAGAAGGCCATGATTTGGCAAGCGATTTGCAGTTGTGGCCTGAAAACGGAACCATTCGTCACATCCTCGACGATGACATCCCAAGTTTACATCGAAGAATGCCTGAAAAAGCGTGTATTGCCGTTCATCCGCAAGCATAGGGGCAAAGTCATCTTTTGGCCCGATTTGGCCAGCTGCCACTACTCCAAGGTGGTTCTGGAGTGGTATGCTGCCAACAAGATCGATTTTGTCCCCAAGCTAATGAATCCTCCGAATTGCCCGGAATTTCGACCAATCGAAAAATACTGGGCAATTTCAAAGCAGCGACTTCGACGAAGCGGCGGGGCAGTCAAGGGGTAGTCAAGGACAACCAGCAAATGCGGGCAAAATGGAAGAAATGCGCTGATTCCGTGTCCGTTTCCACTGTGCGGGCGCTGATGGGCTCCATCAAGAGGAAGGTTCGAGATTTCGTTCGAACTGGAGAAATGTAACCATCTAATGCTGTAACTTTGAAGTTTTAATAAAAGTACTGTAAAGCAACCATTAATGGACTTTTTAAACTTATTGAATCACGAATTACAGGTCTTTTTGTGCGTACCAATTTACTTTTAGTCATTTTAGGGTCTTTATTTTTGCGATATTTTTTTACCGATCAAAAACGTTCTAACCACCCACCATAACCTATGCTTGTTCCTTCCCATGGAGTTCATGTGGTTTGAATAGACTAGTTCGCCATTACCCTTCCTTAATCATCGGCTTTGGACTGACTCTTATTGCCCCACCAAACACTGCAAAATGAAAAAATGTAAAAATTACACTTGAAACAAGTTTTACTCAACATTTCATCAATTTTTACCCATGCAATAAAAAATAATACACAAAAGAAAGTTTTGCATTTCTTTTTTTTTCGAGTACAAGCTTTATTCTTTTTAATTCACTTATGATTTTTTGTGCTTTACACATTCCTTGAAAACCAATGGTGAAACAATATCAAAACAATTTTAATTTAAATAATTAGCATGAGATGGATCGCCTGGAACTAAATCACAGGTAATGAGAAAAAAAAGATCAAGAATTCTCAGGGAGTTCAAAAAACTTAAAAGCCACAAGAATCTCATCACGTTTTTTGCTTTTTGCGAAATGAGTGCCTAGCAATTTATTTCTCAACAACTCCCACTCAAATTCCAATAAATCATTTCCCATCGTCATCGTTGTGCAAATCAACACTATCTTCCCTCCGACATTAGCAAGTTGTTCAAATCAAGCCAAGCATCATCCGGTGGTATCTGTGGTAATGTGCCTCAACTCATTTTCATCCTGTTCAAAAGCTAGACCCTAATCACTCCCCACAGAGGCAGCACAATGAAAGCGACTGTTTGCCACCGAACTGGCATTTTCCAAACCTGCATGCGAAACTCATTCGAATTTGCAATTTACTCGGCAGCAAAACCGCAAACTATTTCACTCTACGACCGCAAAACTATAGGATGTTAAAAGCAACTCAGTGGCTTTGATGGTGTCCTCCCCAATCCGTACGAGTGGACAATGCAGCAGAGCTTTCTTCACTCGCTCAATTTATGCTCACATTGCCAAATTCCAGCACATGAAGATGCAAACATTGTCAAAAGCTTCTCCGGGGAACGGATCTCCTCTGCGGTTTTGGATGTGAAATGGAGAATGTATGGCCAACAGCGGAGTTGGCCTGCGGTGGCGAAACCAAATTGAAGTAAACAATTTGCTCCTGACTGTTTTGAAATTAATTAAAAATACTTCCTGCTGAGGTTCAAGGGTTTTCAAAACCACACCACGCGCGCTCGAGATGATTTCCATTAACAAGTGTGTGTGTGTGGGGGGGAGGTTTGATTAAAGGTTGAAAACCGAAGGGCTGACCTCAACCGTTCGACCCAGGACGATGATGGCCTGCTCCCTGCCAGATTGCAGCAGATCTTAGAATTTCTAAATTAAAATAAATGACTGCTTCCACTCCTCCTGCTCGATGTGGAAGGATGGAGGGTATCATAAGATTGAATGCCTCAATGCCTAGAAAGTTGAGTACAAAAGCAACACCTTTTTCCAAGTTTGCAGTTTGCATGTGCGGAGGAATATAAAAATTCCTGAAATAGTTTACTCTTGCCAATGAAGATCCCGAGTACATCCTGCCGGAAAGTTATCCATATGCTGAAGAAGGATTATTGCCGAGCAGAGCTATTTAGTCGAGTTGGAATGTCCTTCCCGGAATCTTATGCCAAGAACTATGTGATAACGATAAGCCAAAGTGGTTTTGAATCATGCCGGATCATTCAACGAACAACTTCAATATAACAAATTAAGCTCACTCACGAGCGGCGACACAGCGCGCCACCGCAAATCTGATCCGATATTGCTTCCATTACGTGACAGGAGCGAAAATCACGGCACACCGAAAACGACAGATGAAGTTAATCAATTTATTTGTCCGCGTGGCGCCGCTGGGTGGAAGTCCATTTTTTTTTATTACAGGATTTATTTTTTCATTCCATGAACACGTTATATTGTTCATTTGTCCTGCTTCCCACAAGTTCCAAAGACCATAGTCTAGCAGTGAGTGATGTGGTGGAGTAATCGATTGACAAACCACAATTTGTGCTGCGTTGAGTGCATATGCCGCTATCGATACGCGCAATTTGTTCGTTGATTGGTAAAAAATAAATATCGAGTCACTTAGCAGGGATGCAAGGTTAAGGATTTTCATAGTATACTAAACCTAGCATTTTCCGGACCTGTTTAAGAAAGGTCCGTTTATAAAAGTTACATTTTAATTGAATGGATTGCAGAAAAAATCCAAGCCTTCCAGCAATGCCCCAACAATGCCTCATTGTGACACACCGATCGATCCAGAAACCAGTGCTACGCAATCAAGGAGGGAGTACTTCATTGTTATGCACCAAAAAATGTGGTTAACGTTTCGTGGTTTTATTTTACGGCGACCTGTTCCCCCTTAATTGATCCATTTTTGCCCAAAATTTTGCTCCCCCTAAGCCCCAGTTACAGTTAAAATGCATCGAACCGATAAATTGTGCGGTATTTCGCCAGCACCAAGACTTTCATTCTCACAGGAACAAAAACCTCAACCTTCAACCTTCTTTTCGACGAGCGACCGGAATGGAAATCATCAACCTGCATAAATGAATGGATTCTTCACAGAAAATTAAGCAAAATTCAAATTCACCTCCACTGACTGGTGTCATACCATCGCATCGTGGTCCCTTGGTTTGGAGGGTTGCTCACGAAAGCGATACACTTTCCCAGAGTGGTCTGCTTGGTCAGCCTAGAGCCGGGACCGCGTGTCTTCATTCACTGGAACCTTATTCAAACCTACGAAATGAGGGATCATTTATGCATTCGAGCTGTGGCAGGGGGCTGGATGCCATGGCATGGAAATGAAGCTATCCGACGTCTTTTTCCGTAATCGACAAGGAAGAGGAGAGTTGCTTTTTGGTTTGAATTTTAGCACCAAACCCGGATACTCGATGCAGCTCTGCTCCGCCCTATTGGCTGAGGACTTTAGTTACAGTTCAAACAAATCGAGCGAAACAAAACGTGGGAAGCAGAATAAAGATCCTTCTACTGGTGTTGGTGTCGTCCTCTTGGGAACAGCTGCTCGCTTTGTTATAGGATGATAATTCTTACCGGTTCAAGAAAACAATGAAATCGATTGGAAAATTGGTCAAACTTACCATATTCCAGGGAATGTTTCGTTTTGATTACTTTGATTATTTTATTCCTTAAATACGCTTGCTTAGAGTAACGGCACAGGTCGTTGTCATTTGTGCTGCTATCTTAGTGGCGAACAGCGCTCTCATTTTAACATAGTCACCCATCACCACACCGGCTGTTGTTAGCTCAGTAGTGATGCTTAGTTACTATTTTCAGCACCGGAGACATCAAAATAAGTACCAATTAAAATTTTCTAACCCAAAAATACAGCACATTTTTGAACGTTAGATTTCAGTGTTTCAAAATAACAACAAGTTTGTTTTTCTAATTTTTATTAGTTCTCATTTTACGCCTAATGAATAGTTAGGTGCTATTAATAAACAACGGAGACTTTTTTTTGGGGGAGGGGGGGTTTGATTAAAGTCTACACTCCATAAGGTGTGGCCCAGTTAGAATTGGAACATAGACTATTGCGCATATTTCGGTTATACATTAACAAAATAGTATTCTGTTATGTTCGACTTTATGTGAACTTTATAGAGAAAATACAAAAAAAATACGCTTCATCAACCGGCGCACATTATTCTCATCCATCGTTTTAGCAATCTTATTCCACTTAGTTCTCAATTCATTAATGCTTTTAACGACACTGCCATTCACCTTCCAGCTTCCTCTTCATAATAGCCCAAAATCTCTCTATCGGTCTGAGCTGAGGACAGTTTGGTGGGTTGAGTTCTTTCGGTATACACTGGATCCCTTCGGTTTCATACCACTGTACCACTGTTTTACTATAATGACAGCTTTCAAAATCTGTCCAAAACATGATAGGTTCATTGTGATGAATGGCAATATTCGCTTTTTGGAGACATTCCGTTCTGTACACTTCTGAATTAAATGTCTTATCAGTAATGAAAACCTTGGTCTTCCTACCGCAGCTGCAGATGCCTTGCCAAATCATGTATTTACGTGCAAATTTATCTGCAAACACAAACTTGAATTTGGCAGGAACATCTCTCCGAGCCGTAGCCAAGCAAAATGTGTGTCCCGGTAGCTGTTTGAAATCGACCTTTACATAGGTTTCATCATCCATGAGGAGGCAGCCAGTGAATTTAGTCAACACCTGATCATACAGTGTTCTGGCACGGATTATGGCCACATTGTTCTGCTTTTGGTTGTCTACAGGCACGGTATGATTTGAAGCCTTCCCGGAGACGAATCCGTTGCACGGTACCGCGTGCGGCGCGAAACTTATTGGCCAAATCGTGGTCTGATAAAAATATATAAATATATATATATATATATATATATATATATATATATATATATATATATATATATATATATATTTATATATATATATATATATATATATATATATATATATATATATATATATATATATATATATATATATATATATATATATATATATATATATATATATATATATATATATATATATATATATATATATATATATATATATATATATATATATATATATATAGATATATATATATATATATATATATATATATATATATATATATATATCTATATATATATATATATATATATATATATATATATATATATATATATATATATATATATATATATATATATAAATTCAGCGATTCTACGTGAAAAGAATAGAGTTGAAAAAAAAAGGTGTCCGATTTTGCTCAAAATCGCTTGGTATGTTTTTCATTGAAAATAATAAGTCCCGTATTTTTTAATTTTTTCATTAGGATAATGCATGTTCGATACAGGGTTTACCAGAAAAATCGACATTTTTCAAAAAAGGGGTATTTTGCAAAAATCTTAACTTCTGAACTCTTGGGTCGATTTGCAATGTCTTTCTATCATTAGAAAGCTCATAGCATCCAATTTTGCTTTAAAACCTTGGTTAAAATTATTAATGTACTTAAATTTGCTAAAATGGTCCAAAAGTATTGGTTTTTATATGATTTTCCAAATGTTGGACCACAACGATTATTTATTTTTATATATTTTTATCAAAATTCAAACATTTTTACATAACATATCAAAAATTCTCAAATGTTCATTGAGCCGTTTTTGGATTATATTTTTTTGAAAATTTCAAGTTTTTTTTCCCATACACATATGGAATGAGCATCATTTTCCATCAATTCAAAATAACTGCGGGAATTATTTCACTGTAGGTATACTACCCCCATATTAATCTCATTGTTCCTATATTCATCCTTCGATGAATCAAACAATTGGGCAGTTGAAGGATCGGTTTCGTTTTCTAATAATGTTTGCTCACGTTAAATAACACAACAACATTACCTAATAAATCTGCTCAAGTGTATATCGTTTTATTTCAAGTAAGATGAATATAGGAACAATGAGATAATATAAAAGTGTATCTTCCCTAGTTATTTTATTTTAAATCAAAAGTAGTTGAACATATATTCAACGAAACTAAATGTAAAGCGGAAAGCATAGCAAAGTCCACAAACAAAATCCCAAAAACTTGCTTATAAACGAAGGTCAAGGAAACCGGAATTATTCGTGGCTGTTTAAATGTAAACCTTCATCACAAAAACAACTAACTAAACGGCTTACAACACCAATTTGACTACCTTCAAACGAAGTAATAATGAATAACCTTGTTGGTATCAAACAACATTTTAGGTAACAAAACAAACACATAAACACCTCCAAGTACCTCCCCTACCTCACATACTGCGGTACCAACAAACCACTATAAATACTAGACCTACTGTGATGTTTCCTTCAAGTCGAGCACTCGGGAGTCTGTAAGTAAGCTTCCAGTAGAATTAAAAGGAATTTGCTCGCGTAGCACTAGCAAAAATTTGAGAAAAGTGTTTCAATGTTTTATTTTTTATTTTTTTTAAAGTGATCAAATGAAGTGTTAATTTTAAACGTTTAATACAATGAAGCACGAATAGACGCGGCTGGGTAGCTCCAGTGGTTACCCGTTCTGCTTGCAAACAGGTGTCGGGAGTTCAATCCCAGGCCCGTCCCCTTCCTTATGACTTTTCACTTGCCTCTTTCTATCACCACTAGATTTAAAATAAAAAGCAGTCTACTGCGCTTTCTTTCATTGATCGCATCACTTACCACAGTGCATCCATTATCTAAAAGTAGCATGCCTCACTAACACAACTATCCTTCCCACGGCACTGCAGTGTAGAGATGCAGTGGTGTTCACGGTCTCTAATAACAACGGTTGTCAAAACTAAATCATCCTTCCCCCTTCCCCAAAAGACCGTGAGGACGTGGCCGGCGCCGGTACTGATCTATAAATAAATTAGTGAACATAAACATTGAAGATGTAAAGCTTACTCCCAAGCTCCATCTATGTGGTTCTCTGTGCAATTCCACTAGTTTCTGTCAGTAAGGGAGTAGCAACTACAAATTTGCACGGTCTTTTTTAAAAAAAAAAAAAAAAAAAATACAATGAAGCACGGAATGCTCAAATTGCCATGTTTGGAGTAATAGATTTGAGAAAGTTACTCCTAAACTATATGGTTATGCAGCGGAAAGGAGAATAAAATTGGATAAAAGCTGTTCCTACATTTGTAATACTATATATTGCAGACTTTATCGCTTTTGTCGAAAAGAAAACGAGCCGGCAACTCCAAGTGCAGTTAATCTAGAATGTGGAAATCAAAAAATAACCGTTTCTGAACCATCGAAACTTGGTGATCTCGCCGTCGCAGGACCATCAGCCACCACTAATTTCGCCGTATGAGCTAGGACCATCTGAATTGAACAATTTCGCCGCACCAGCCGAAACATCAATAATGGTGGTTTCAGAAATAATCGATCCCAATGCCGCTAGATCATCGGAGGCAGTCACTCTCTTCATAGTGTTGGTAAGTAGAGAATAATCTAATCTTTTTGTTTATTCGGACGATATGATTTGCTACCACGTTATACAAGTTGTACTCGATTGATTCAGAAGAAAATTTAAAAAAATATCAGTTTTCCATATAATATTACCTAATCAGGCATGCTAGCTCAGTTTGTAGGACGGTTGCCTATCATACTTCCAAATAATCGAATACAATCTGTATTACATTATACAAATAAAAATGTTCCTAACTAATTGTGATATTTTTCCATCTTGTTTTCAGAATCTTTGTTTTCTTTGGAATCAACGAGTGCTGAATCAATTGGTAGCGCTGCTGCCCAGAAACCCGGAGACGGACAGGAAATTCTTCAACAGATGAAGGCAAAATTTGATGAAACATCTGACAGAAACGATCGATATAGGATTCTAACTTCTCTCCCCAAATCCTGGACTGCATACAAAATTATGCAAGAATTCGGTGTTTCGCAACGAACTGCTCAACTTGCAAAGGAATTACAGATTGAAAAAGGTTTTATGAGCACACCGGAGACCAGAGTAAATATGTTATCTTTGAGCGATGATAGTCTAACTGTAGTTAGGGACTTTTATAATAGTGACGAGATAAGCAGAGCATGTCCTGGGAAAGGGGATTTCGTTATTGAAAATATGGCAGAAGAAAAAAGTGCATGTTCAGCGCAGGTTACTTTTATGTAACCTTCGTGAAATTTATTTGATATTCAAAGATCAATATCCTACTTTTAAAATTGGATTTTCAATGTTTTCCAGCAGCCGCCCAAAGAATTGTATTCTGGCTGGTTCAAGTGGAACGCATACTGTCTGCGTATGAATTTATCATCAGAATGTTAAATTAATGTTTAAAACCCTTAAGGATAAGAAACTTATTCCTAACCATTTAAAAGCGTATCATGACTTGTTTTTTTAAATACTATGTGAAAATCCTACAGAGAAATATTGGTTGAAAGCCTGTGATCATTGCCTGGGTACGCAGACACTGGAAAATGACCTTATGAATTTTCTTGAAAATATCGATTCCTTAGAATTTAAGCAATGGAAGCAAACAGATCGTTGTCATCTAAATTCAATGCGAATGGATGCAGAAGAGTTTGTGGAAACAATTTTAGAAAAATTAAGCGAATTATCTCCGCATAATTTTATTGCAGAGCAACAAGGTAACTACTTAAAACAACTAAAAATTAATTTGGAACCAACTGACTGCATTATAATTGCTGACTTCTCTGAAAATTACTTTTTTGTTATTCAGGACGCTATACAAGGTTTTCATTGGGCAAACGCTCAATGCACTATCCATCCTTTTGCCATATATTACATAAGGATAAGGATGAAGCACAAAATTTAAAGTTTACAAGCTTTATAGCAATCGCAGAATTTACTAAACATAACCATGTTGCCGTTCGGCTGTTTATAACAAATTGTGTGAATTCCTTTAAAAAAAAGCTACCTCACCTGAAAAATATCCATTTTTTTCTGATGGATCAGGCAGTCAATACAAAAATAAGATGACTGCTTTCAATTTGTGCCACATGTACAAGGACTTCGGTCTTAATGCAGAGTGGAACTTTTTTGCCACTTGCCATGGAAAAGGGCCTTGTGACGCTTTAGGAGGTGTTCTAAAGCGAAACGCTTCAAAAGCAAGTTTACAAGGCCATCATATTACAACTGCATACGAACTTTACTCTTGGGCTGTTTCTAAAGTAGATTCTAAAATATATTACGAGTTTTCTCGGAAAAAGATTACAATGCAATGGAAAAGAAAATAAAGAACCGTTATACTCGTGTAAAACAAATCTCTGGGACACAATCGTTTCATTACTTTAAGCCACAAAGTGAAAATTACATTATCGTGAAACGGTTTTCGTTTTCAGATGAAGAAAAGTGCGTTAAATTGTAAGAATTTTGCTTTGTAATATTTTTTTATTGATGAACTATGCAAAATCAAAATCATTAAATAATCAAATTAAATGCTGAGTTTTAATTGAAGGTAATCTGAGAAAACCCTTGCTTGTAGTCTAAAGCTTTGAGATTTGAGCTCTAATTCCTTAATATAGCGGAGCCTGGTCCAATCCCGACCCTGTGGCCAATTCCGACCTCCCAAGATTCTCTCAGACAGCGCTTGTTGCCAAATTTGGAAAATGATGCTCATTCCATGTGTGTATGGGCAAAAAACTTGAAATTTTCACAAAACTCAAAAACGGCTCAATGAATATTTAAGATTTTTTGATATGTTATGTAAAAATGTTTGAATTTTGATAAAAAAATATATAAAAATAAATAGTCGTTGTTGTCCAACATTTCGAAAATCATAAAAAAAACAAATACTTTGACCATTTTAGCAAATTTAAGTACATTAATTATTTTAATCAATATTTTTAATAAAAACTTAAGGTAATGAGCTTTCTATTCATGGGAAGACATTGCAAATCGACTCAGTGGTTCAGAAGTTATGACTTTTTTTAAAATAATTTTTTTTTGAAAAATGTCGGTTTTTCTGGTGTTTGTTTGTTTGTTAGTAACGCTTAAACTCGAGAACGGCTGGAAAAATTGTCAGATGACCACAAAACGTTGAGAAAAAGCCTTCTGGAGAAATTTCAAGAATTTTGATGCCCCTATTGCCAGGGTTTCCCTGTAGATATGTTCATGGCCACTCGAGGCCTCCCTATTTAGGCCTATTACAGAATGGGCGTTCCAGGAACAAGTCAATTTATGGCCCACACTTGAATAGATTTAATTGCTAGGAATTATTCCAAAGATTTTGATATCAATTCATTAAAATTCAATTGATATTCCCAAATAGTGTCGCAGTACCGGACCACAACCTCGGAGACCACGATTTCTGGGAACCATACGAAACCAAATGGTTTTTTACCGATAATGTCGATAAGTGTAAATAAGTTTTTGAACCTAACGCCGTTCCAAAAGAATTAAAATCGGTCAACCATTAAATGAATTTCAATTATTTGAATTATTTGAATACCGATTTAAAAAAAAGTGTTATGCTGTTTTTTTTTTTTATTGGGAAAACAATGAATTCTTGAACTACGACTAAAAGTCATTTTAAACTATTTAAACAAACAATAAAGATGCTTTTAAGAACCACTTGCAAATTATGATGGTCTCATTAAGCTATGCTTATAAACCGATCTAATTCAAACCAACAATAAGGATGCTGTTTGGCGCCACTCACAAAGTGTGATTATTTTTTTTCGAGCAAACAAACATTTATGTAATTGAAAAACTAGGAAAATTTAGATTAACACGTCACTTGATCACTTTTTCTAAAAAAAATAAAAAACTGAAACACTTTTTTAAACTATCCCTTGTAAACACAAGCAAATTCCGTTATCTACCTTTTTTGTAGAAAAAAAATAGAAAAGTTTGGGTTTTTGCAGGTATATTGTAATCATCATTAATTACATGAATGATTTTATTTTCTGACCGAACAGTCATATTGTAATGTTTATAAAAAAATTTGTGAAAAAATGTTAAATAGTTTTTTAAAGGGTGGCTTTGTTTCCTTAAACGCCTTTTTTTGGAAAAGCCTTGCGAAAATAACTGCCCAGGTCAAACAAGTCGACTGAAACCATAAAAGTAAAAAGTAAATAATTAGGTTAGAGTAATTCTGTGTATCTGGACTTGATCGTTTTGATATTCTTTCCCGCATAAAGGAACGTTTAATGCAAAAATTGAATTTTTCGGTCGCTTGAGGTTTTACTATAAAATTCATTTCGGCGTGATAGAAATTTGTGCATGAAAAATGGATCGTTCAAGCTCACATGAAATTCATTACACCGAACATTTTAAAAACAAAATTGAAAAAAATCGGTTCAGCAGGTTTTTGCCAATCCATATCAACGCAAAGTCATTTTGCAGAGAAAACACCATTTCAGAGATATTCTTGATTTAAAGTTTAAAAGTTTGAACTGGGGCCGGAACGGGGAGCGCGCGGCTAGAAACGCTATAACTTTTCTTTCTCCCGCTCAAAAATCTCTATGAAAATTCGGGAAAATAAAAACATGGAGTTGTTCTTTAAAACAATAAAAAATTTTTTTTTCGATTTTTTGAAAATTAAAAAGGTATATAACCCCCCACCAATTCCCCTACAGATAGCTTATCTTTTGACAGACAGACATATTTCCTCTGCGACTTACAGACTTCGACCAGTGTCGAGTGCTCGACTGGTGAGATTTATGTAATACTCAGCTTGCTCGCAGTTTTTTGTTATTAATTTATTTTCCGTCGGCCTGTTTACATACTTATGTGTTGTAACCCATAGCCGCCGAGAAATCAAAGCTAACAATTTTAGTTTTAATCCAGCCGTATAGCACTCCTCTCTGCTTTGTTGATGGAACTCACATTCAAAGCTGTTTTGTCTACCAACACATCCTCCCTGTTTCACCAATTCTGGCAAATTTGAACTGGTGGCCCCCTCTATGAACGGGTTGTGAAAACAAGTTAATAACACATTTATAAGACCATAAAGATTTTGAAAATGTTCTATTGAAAGATGTTATGACCACTAGAGAACCTTATGATAAAACCTATTGGCTGCCATGAAAACCACAGCTGCTAAACTTCACTGTGATATCGAGGTTGGTTTTTGTTATCCTGCTTTGTTCGATTCTCTCATCCTCTGATTCATTTAGCAGTAAAAAAAAACTTTAATTGTTGTTTGTTGTATTACTCCCAACTTTGCGGAGTAACGATCTATGACGAAATTTATCAGAAGCAGATAATTTCCCATCTACATGAGAAATCTAGAATTGGACAGTATTTTATTGCTAGAACTAAGAAAAATGAAGCGAATGTATTGATGATTCCGTTTAGCGTAACGGCAGGCTTTGAAAATTGAAAGGTACAAGTTGCAAACGAACGAAGGATATACTGAAGGTAGTAAACGATCAGGCGCATAATATTTCACCAAGCTACCCGATGCAGGGTAAGCACATTAAGAATGAGTTGAAAGAGATGAAATAATAAATTCAATCAAACACATCTTTCGTCGAAGTGCGTATGTGTCAGTTTCGGGAGACATAATTTTTCACGAAATCTTTCTTTACGTTCCCTGACTTTTTACACTTCTTATGAATTATGTCTCGTGTAAAATTCATAATTTCTAAGTGTGATAGTACTAGTTATCTTCAGAGAAAAAATCACGATCCGGTAATCAAATTTGATAAAACAAAAGGTTCTTCAAAGCTAGGCATTCTGTGGTGAAAATAAGTACAATCTTGTCTTGTGAGATTAATTTGTTCCACCATCTACTAATGTTTGAGAACATTTTAAAATAAGTGCGTGCAAAGCGGTCAACGACCGGGCATCGTCAAAAACTATTTTAAATATGCCAACAGTTGTCGCCATGCTCAGATTGATGAATGCCTTAAGCAACAATGAACTCCATGTGTTACGTTGTGTTTTTATTTTACAAGGTTGCAACTTTTCAATTTGCAAGTATTTCAATAAAGGGCAATAAAATTCATTCACAAAAGAGATGAAATTCACAACTTGTAACTTGGCGGACCGGGCAAATTGTGACCTGGTTCAAAGTTGATGTTATAAAAACCAAAGACAACGATCATGTGAATTTCAGGCTTCTAAATCTCAGTATTAAGTCTAGTGGCTATTTTTCAACGCAAGAAGGACTTATATTTGAGGTTAGCAAATATTTTCTCGAAGCTGTTGTAAATGTAGCATCCGAAACGGGATGTTGAGTTTGACAGTATTTATTATTATGAGATTCAAGTTAAAATTTAACAACACATCAAATGGAACATACAATTGAGTCATATTTATCTTCGAGTCTTTAAGTATTTACGTGCAACATAGATTACATCACTCGTAATATTCATTATTTTTAAGAGGTGTGTAGTTGAATGGATGGATGCTAGGGTCTACTTACTTAAATAAATCGCATAATTTTCATTGATATCTATTAATCAAAAAGTGATCTCGACCAAAAATGAAGGCCAAGTTTAAACTAAAATGATCAAATTCTAATTTTAAAAAGATGAGAGAAAGTTCAGGCTTTCATGCAATAATTTATGATTTTTGATATTTTTAAAACCACTTCGATACAAAGTGAAGCCTTTCAATATCCATTTCAAAAGCAAATATTTCGGTTAAAAAACTCACAAAAAAACTCAACAGTTGATGAATTTAGACGGAAAGATATATTTTGAGCAAAATACTGAAATTTTAGGACATAGTTATCTTCGACAAAGTTGTGCCTATTATTAAGTCAAATGTTATCAAACAGAAACCAAATTATATTTATCAAAAAAAAAAAACCCGCCCTAATTTTCAATAGGATATTAGGAACAATTTTGAACAAGAAAACTTGCTCTAAAATTTCCAACTTGCGCTGACAACACTTTCCGAGAATCACATTCTATAATTTGAGACCCGGTACAGAATTTTCACCATTTGTTCCTTTTTGATAATATATATCTACTATCTACTAGTAGATATCTACTTTTGAAAATAAGTTTTCGTTTCTCTCAGTCTTTAATAAGCAGCTTCAACAAAGCTTTCCTTATTTTATACAACGTTTAGACGATCCATTACATCTTCATCTGGGCCTTCAAGGCTTTGCAGTGTTGCGAAACACATACAATCACAAGACAACAAAGCCTCCGCGTGTCAGATGAAGATAAAATATATCATCGAAAAGTTGGGTAATAGAAGCATAATTGCCCATGCCTCGAGTAACTCGTGATTAGGGCCTGGAGGCCAATTGTAATCAATGACGTCGATTACTTTCGAACCTGAAAATATTCTCGTGACTTGAAAGCGGCATCTGGTAGAGAAATGTGTACTCTGCCATATGCTGCAGTTGGATATCGTAGGAGTCTTCTGATACGTGAGAGAACACCGTTCAAAGTCATTGTTTACCATTGGATTTTAAGCCCTTATCACAATTTACTCGAGATATAAACAATAAAATGTTGGTTCCGTAAAGCTATTGTGATTGAACCTTCCACACAAATGAAAAAGAAATCTCAACAGGCACATCACCCTCCAAATTTCGAAGGGCTCATGCATTCCAGACCCAACCGTAAGCCAAAATCCACTTACAAGTGCCTACTTGCATATTATTAGTCCACTCCACATGTGTTAAGCTCCTCCGCTTCCCAAGCACTACTCCGAAAAAGTGTCTTCATTTTCTGTGACTGCGATTTTGTCGTCGTGCCCCTGTGTTCCAATGTCCACCGGCTTCATACTAGCTCAATATGTTAGTGAATCGGCACAATGCGCGCACACATCGTTGTGTGCGGATCGAGAGCGAAATTTATTCAAATGAGGTCGACGAACCTTCGGCGCGGCCAGAGGCAGAGGCGGCGGCAGTTCACTCTGCATGCGTGTGCAGGCAAGCGAACTGATTGGAGGATCTACTAAGCTAGTAGGCCTACTACCTACATACTTTTTCGAAGAAAAAAAGTAGGCAACTACTAACTACCCTTCTCGGTGTTGGTGGTGAATCCCAATCGGGCAACAACAAGTGAAACTGGGACTCGGGGCTGAAGTATTAACGATCCTCGGAAGTAAGTTGTTGGACGGTGGTTTACGGATGAATTAATTATGCAGCTTGTCTGTTTGACCCAGATCAACTCCCCTGACGGGGTGGAGTGGGGGACGTGGCGCTGAAATCGTGTCGGATGCAACAACAACAACAACATTCGCTAATTATTGACTTCTTGGCGCGAAATTACCACATCTTTCCAGTGCGGTACACAAAAGCAGATTGGTGCGCCGATCAATTCAAATTTATGCAATTCCACGCCAATATGAGTGAGTGCCTACCGCGTCGCCACCCGCCTGCGATAAAATCGTATCAGTCGCCAGCGAGGGGTGCGCGATGAAGTAACAGCACGTTCACTCAAACCATTCGCGCTATCACTTGCATAACTTCAAATTGCACTCGATGGAGGCCGCTTTGTAACGAACAGGTGTTTGAGTGTTCTCTCGCTCTCTGGCTGACTGGCTGGCTAGATCTCGCATGTACACGGTGTGGGTTCGAACGAGAGTTGTGAACTCGAAATAACCGATAACAGAACAACCGCGCTTTTCTGATGAACGGTTGACGCAGGTCTTTTTCAGCTCGATTGCTGGCGATTGTGCGTCTCCATTTTTGTTTTTTTTCTTGCCATACAAAGTGGTTTAATTACGCGATCGAAATCAGGAGTGAGCTGAATTGAAACATCTATGATCAATTTCTTTCTTCGATATTTTTTTTGTCAATTTGGCTGCTGAAACGTTTTCTGGGGTACTTTTCGTATAAGGTGCTGTATCATGGTGCTGTATTTTCAAACCTTTCACTCTATATATTCTTCCATCGAAGAGTTTTGTATTCTAATAATAATTTTATTATTTAGTGAGTTTTTTTTCCGTTAACCCATAGTTTTCTTCAAATAAACCAAATGCACTCAAAAAATTGGCTAAACTTTTTTTTACACACGCAGTTCAAATGGAATAACAACTAAATAAAAAGGGGCTGACAAAAATGGTTACACTCAATTGAGAAGTTTAGCGCGTTATTAAAACACTTTTGAGCCGTTCTGGTTAATTTTCTCGATTGTAAAAGATAGAGGATCATGAAACAAATACATGTACAGGGTGTCTTACAATAGGTGTCTCTAAAACAAAATGGGATTACAGCAAAACAAATCGACCAAATCATAGCATTTATTTTTCATTTGAAATATACATGTTATAGAAATAAACCATATTAATTCAATTCGCATCTCTCACTCTTTTCCTTGATAATTTTGCGCAAATACTTTGCAAACCCATCGCAGCTGGCACGCACGATATCCTGAAGATTTCGGTCCCAAATATTAACCAAAGGTTTCTTGAATCGATCTAAAGTACGCGTATAAGTAAAACGATCTAAAGTAAGCCCTTTCGCAGGGCCTATATGTTGAAGCATATAACCCCAAACAAAGTAGTCAAGTCTGTTGAGATCCGGTGAAGATGCAGGCCATTCTTCGCTTGTGATGGAATCGGGCAAATTTTCCGCGCACCACGCTTGTGTGTTTTTTGCCTTGTGAGCTGGAGCTGAGTCCTGTTGGAAACAAAATGGTGTATTCCCATACAGCGTTGAAGCATGAGGAAACAGATGGTTCTTCAAAACCTGCTCGATGTTATATTGAGTGTTGATTTTTACGTTAGGTTCTATGAAAAGAGGAGGAAGTTTTCCTTTTCGTGAAACGGCGCCCCATACCATGATTTTCGATACATTCTGATAGCGTTCTACAGCTAGTTTATCTCTTGGAATATTGGCAAGACTTTTGCCATAAGCACGATCAGTTTTTTGATTATGACTGTCCTGAAAGAGGAAGAGCTTTTCATCCGAAAATAAAATCTCGCAGTCACCGTGCCGAACTAAAATATTTCTGCTTGTTTGAGCCCTGGCTTGCTTTTGACGCTCCGTCAACCCGTGAATCCGTGGTTTCTTGTACGGCTTGCATTCCAGATCATATCTGAGGAGCCTGCTCAATTTACGGTCAGATACGGCCGGAATACGTTTTATTCGCTCCCTCACACATTTGATCTTTTTCTTCGTTCTGGCAGTTCGTCTGGCACTTCCTTTGGGTTGAATATGGACATTTCCAGTTTCCTTAAACCGTTTCAAGGTACGAAGAACAAAATGCTTACTCACTCCGAACTGCTTAAAGCTATTGAATATCTGACACGGTCTAAGCTTTTGCAAATGTAATTTTAAAACTTGCTCCCGTATGGCTTCCATGGTAGCTGATAAATATAAACAAACGGAATCGCTTATTTATCTTCAGCGATAAGCTGTCAAAAGACACAAATACACTCAAAACGGGTATAATCAATTCCGCTGTTAAAATTACCCAGCTGAAATAAACCAAGACTGAAAAAAGTGACACCTATTGTGGGACACACTGTACATAAAAAAATAAAAACATCAGATGTAGACACGACACTGCAAAAATACTTATAAAATGGTGGACTCTGCTTAGCTTAGATAAATAACCCTATCTGCAAAAGCTTTCATACGGTCATGGCAATCTACAAAGGTTGTTGATGAAAAGATTATGCTATAACATTCTTTCTAGCATCTAGAGGTTTGAATTTTCTTGACAACTCATAAATTATGTAAAGTTACGTTTCTGCATCGAACCGAATTTTTTTTTACATTTCTGAAGGGCTGTTATAAAAAGTTACGACCCGGATATCAAATTCATAATCTTTGAATAATTCTTACGTAAAATTCTAATAGGGCCAATTTTCGATGATCAATCTGTAACGTGCCAGTGCGGTGTTACTCCCAGCACTGATAAGACCCCCCGTCTTCAAGCCTCAGGACCGGCACACGCTCGAAACAAACCGCGAACCAAGGAAACGCTTCACGTTCGCTTCAAACAAAATTCCCACTTTATTACTGTTGGTGCACACTTTTAATCTGTTTCCTTCCCTTTTCTGGCTACGAACTCCCACTTCCTTAATTCTTACTTCTACCTCAGCTCTTGTTTTTCCACTCTTCTTCGGGGCCCCTTCACCAGTCTCCTGTCCGTCAACTGTTCCTGCTGTTACTCCTCGGCCAGGGATCGCGGCACTCCACTCAGCTTCGCTAGGGTTGGACTGCAGCTTCAGTGGACCCTCAACCTGTCCCGTGCGCTTTTCGAGTGTGTTGATGAACTCGAAACCTTGACACACCACAAAGGTAAGTCAGTTTGCCTGGATCGGCGACGAACGCAGTATAACGGGGGGGAATCAGGTTGGTGAACGGCGGGGTCCAATCTGCCTTATCAGGTTCCTTCCGTAAATATTACGGTAAAACCGCGAGGTCCTATGGGCGCGATGGAGAATTGGGGATGGCGGTTATTCTTGCTAGGCAATGGTCGGGTCTGGTTCAGGGTTTTTTATTAGATGTAGTTCATTACCTGGATATCCAATAGGTACAATACGTTTTCAACTCAAACTTCTTTCACTACCAAGCCGTTTGCTTAGATTTTGCGATGTTCGTTAATACGACCGTAGTGTTTGACGATCACAAGACTAATGATTGTGTCTTCTTACGGCTATTGACCTCTTACCAGTGGCCGTTGACCCGCCGTTTGTGCCTCCAATTCTCGACGGAATGGCCCTTATTTCGCCACCCTTATGGCGGTCCATTGATCGCTGGGACGGTGACATCTGGTGGTGGATTGCTTAGTTCTTGCATGGGTCCGACACGTTTCCATATACACCCAGCCACACAGATACGAAACGCAAATACTAGCCAAAATATGTCGACGGGTTACCGCACTACCCCCTACAACAATGCTCTCTGACCGAAAACCGAACTACGAATGCGAACGACACTGCACAAAAGCGCGCACAACGTACCCCAAATATGCCCCCAAATTTTTGCCAAAATATTCACCAGATATTATGCCCCCACGAAAACAACCCCCCCCGCACCCAAGACAACCCCCCAACCCAAGCCACAGCTCTCCCCCCCTCCCTTCTTGGCTCAAGTAGGCCCCCACGGGAGGATGAAAAAACAACAACCTTCTTAACCACCCCCCCGCCACCCCTCGCAAAACGCATATTTCTTTTTTAATTATTTTCTTTAAACCCAACAATATACCGAATGATTGGAGACGGGGGAGAGTTATTTAGTTGATAACCAATAAGCATAGAAAAAGCACCAAATTCTGCATCCTATTTGCATTTACGATTGTTTTTGCCGTACATTGGCTATCTGAATGCAAATTTGTTGTAAAATAGCATACGCAAAGCTGCCGTAATGTTAGCTGTCTGATAACTGATTTTTTTATGCTTGATATGTTATTAGAATAACGCACTGCAAATGCTTAGTTAAAGTTGTTTACAATTGTTAACAGCTGGCCTGCAGAATTTGTATGAAGATGATTCAATCACTAAAGTGAGGCCTATTATATTTCTGATGCATGAGTAGGCGAGGATGATGAAACGCTTCGAAAATTCGGACAATTATCGATTTGTAAACAACTTTAGTTAAGCATTTTCAGTGCGTTATTCTACTAATATATCAAGCATAAAAAATGCAGTTATCAGACAGCTAACATTACGGCAGCTTTGCGTATGCTATTTTACAACAGCTATGCATTCAGATAGCCAATGTACGGCAAAAAGAATCGTAAATGCAAGTATGATGCAGCAATAGTGCATATTTCTATGCTTATTTGCTACCTGGGTAGGCCATAGTGTCTTCTGTGAAGTAGTGTGATTTATGAAGATGAATTCACAACTTTTGACTCGAAGTGTGAGACGCGTTTTTCGTTAACGTGGAGGTGAACAAATGATTTTAGCCCTCTTTAGCAGCAACACCAACACTATGCGGATGCGATAGAAGAGAACCAGTGATTGGCTGGTCCGTACGAAATGTATTTCGTACATTGGTCTAATGATGGAATTTTGTGAGATGACGTATAATTCGTACAATTTATGAAACATGAGTCAGTTACTCGCACATCATGAGAGTACTCATGATGTGCGAGTAATTGACACTGTTTTTTTTTACGAATTTGCCAAAAATTCTAATCAGGATACTCATTATTTCCTTACCAAAAATCCCGAAGAAGATTTTCTGAAATTCTGAGTAAGATTTAATAAAAATTATGTACGTTATGCAATTGGAGCCCACAATTCATGTAGAGCCCCGAGAAATATTATTTCATGATACAAGGAAAAGTCAATCATGATCAGCAAATAGCAAACTTCGGAGACCTTTATTATATTTACAAGCACATTTGAGCATGATTTGATTTCATTCATTGTTTCCCAAGTGAAGTATGATCAGAGTCTTGATAAATACTTAGAATCTGGTGAAAGACTAAGAACAAGAACGCATTCAAGTGATCATAACTGGGGGTTGAAGGCTGGGCTGGAATAATTTTGACCCTATTGTGTCAACATCATCACCGTGCGTACCTGTACCAACTGAATGCAATAGAGGAGAAGAGAAGAGTTGGTTGATGCAAATTATCCTGAATTAACTTATGCATTATAAAAATAAAAAAACTACAAGGTACAGCCCTATTGGGCGGTTCGAAATGATGACTTAGAACTACGCTTCTAAATGTAAGCCTTTGATTGTAACGTGCAATATAATGAAAAAGGCTCAACATTTGTGAATTTTTCAATAGTATGTTGCCCAAAATTAACAATGTACTCTATTTGAATCGATGTTTAGAAATTAGAATATTGTAGAAACGACTAAGATATTAACGCTCAAAAACCTGACCACTTTTCGCGACAGCTGCAATTCGATTTTGTTTTAACAAAGACGTCAAAATGACTAATTTCAACGATTTTGCATTAGTTTACCCTGCCCCCTGGTGCTGAATTTAACTATGATGGCCATTGGCAATTTAACAACTCCGAAATATTATAAAACAAGTAGGGTAACGGGATGTAATGTTAGCCTAGCTTCTTCATACGGCCTACATATCAAAAATGTCATAAATCCAGCGATAATCGGCGAAAATATGTTAGAATCATGATGATCGATTTATTTTTAAGCAGTTGAGACATCATGCATCAATTAATAGTAACATACTTAAGTGATATTTTCGATTTCTATAACTTTTTAGCATCCATGGCTTAATTGGTCAAGCTGAACAAATTATCTTCATGATCTGCATATGACCTAAATTTGGCTAAATTGTTACACGCAAGCATGGGAAAATTCATTCACTCGCATGAGCACCACCGATATAAAATAGCAACCCTCGGTTGCTAACAGAATAGAGAACTAGTGTGATGTTTCTTATCAAACGATTCTACACGAATCCTCGAAAACGAAAACTGTAGGAAGAATAAACGGGGAAAACAGAATCATGCGAAACAAATTTCCATCCCCAAATAACAAATTTAGTTTTATTCCAGCCGTATAGCACTCCTCCCTACTTTGTTGATAAAACTACATTCAAAGCAGCTTTGTCTACCAACACCTCCTCTATGCTTCTTTAAAGCCGAAATTTAAACAAAACGACCCACTCTATAGACGGTTAGTTAACGGAAGTTAATAAAACATTTGTAAGACCATACAGATTTTGATAATGTTCTAGTGAAAGATGTTATGAGCACTTGAGAACCTTCATAAAACCTATTGGCTCCCACGAAAACCAGTATACGGCCAAATGGCCGCAGCTGTCAACCTTCATATTGTGGTTGGTTTTTTGTTGTTCTGCTTTGTTCTATTATCTGCTATTCTGATTCATTTAGCAGTAAATAATATCTTTGAAAAAAGCTCTAGTTTTGCGGGAAATTTTGTCTAATAGCAAAATTTCTAAAACAAATTGAGTTGTTTTACAGCGTATCATACTCCAAATCATACGCGCATTTAATTTTATGGTGAATAGTGCCACGATAAGAGATGAAAATTAATGCGCCTCGGAATTTATACGCGTTATACAACAACAAAACCAAAATCAAAATAAATATATTCGATAAATTAATCATGAATTTCCTGAAAATTTATAGAATTCAATAAGGTTATCTGAAAGAATGCCAAAATTGGTCTCCGATCTACAGTTCATTTGCATTACATTAAAAATTTGTAGCATTTATTTTTCCACATTTCAATTATTTCTTATACTTCAAAAAAATCACAGTTTTGACAAAAAGCCAATTTATCTTCGCAATGACTACATTAAAACTAATTTGCCGTTTAATGCTTTTACTGGAGGCAAAAGTTTTAAAATGCTTTTTCAACTGACCATAATGAGATAACACGAATGAGTCCTAAAACGGCAATTCAAACCAGCATTTAAAGAGTTCATAAAGTCGAAACAAGGTTTTAAGATCGTTGTAAACAAGCTGTGTAGGTTATCATAAACATGACTAAAATATGAAACCTATTAGCATCTCTTGGTGCCATAATAAAACCAGATTTATTTCTAGTGGCTTTCATAAAACTTTAATAAAACCTAATAAAGCTTGATGGTGTTGGCGATGTTACTTGGGTCTTTACTTTATACCTGATTGAATTCGTTGCCACTGAATGCAAGCGATTTGAATACACTGAACGAGAATAATTTGACTCAGTGAATGCAATCAGCTGGAATCATCATAGAAGAGATACGGCTTTATGTTTTTATGTTGCATTTGATTACTTAACATCATGTTAGATCATTATTTGAATTGTTCAATCATGTTTAAGGTATGATTTGAAGAAATTAGTGTGATTCAATTAATCTCCCTCAGCTGAATCAAACCGAATGCAATCGTTAATGATTTAGCAGGTAAAAAATAGGCACTGAGAAATCATCCTGAATGCTACAGTCGGATTCATTCAATATACGATCAGCTGCCAGTTTTGCTCAATTATATTTTCTACGACTCCAGCAACACACAAGTTTTATAACGGTTGAAAATTCTTTTATAGGACTAGATTTGGTTATACAGAAGCTAACTCAACATAAAAGCATGAAGATGTGTTACTCGGGAAATAGAATGTAAGCAGAATAGTAATGAACATAATCGGAATAACTCACACGTGGTACGGCTCACTTCTGATGGTTGGTGTGTATGAGTGAGGAATGAGTGCAAAGTGAACCGATTTTTCCCATGCTTGGCTACACGTTATAAATTAACTATTCACATGGAAACATGAACAATGATTTCTGAAGAATACCGGAGACCCAATTTTAGAGACACTTTTTTTCCTATGTTCCCAACTATGGCCTAAAGCCCGATTCAAAGTAAATTTGGACGCATTTAAGTGATCATAACTCAAGAACGAAACAACATACACGGTTGATCAAAACGTCAAACAAAATGGTATTTATTCAGCTTTTAGGTGATTTAAAAAAATTATTACATTTCACCGTTTCGAACAAACTGTTGCACTTTACTTTTGACCGATGCCATCATGATCTGCACAGTCGCTGGTGACACTGTACCGGCGAACTTATTCCACTTAAAACGCATTTGTTGTGCATTTGTCACTTCTTTACCGCATCCTCGAAGTTTTCGCTTGACAATTGCCCAATATTTTGTGATCGGTCTGAACTCAGGGCAATTCGGAGGATTTATCTCTTTGGCGACGAAATTAACATTGTTTGCAGCATACCATTCTAGTACCTCCTTAGAGTAGTGGCAGCTGGCTAGATCCGGCCAAAACATAACGTTGGTCTTGTGTTGCCGAATGAAGGGTAAAATCCGCTTATTCAGACACTCTTTAATGTAAACCTTCGACGTCATTGTGTGAAATGTGATGAAAACCTTGGTTTTAAGGCACAACCTCAGATTTCTTGCCAAATCATTAGTTTCCGAGCAAACTTATTAGCAAAAACAAATTTATACCTGGAAGGGACACCCCCACGACCAGTTGCCAGGTTAAATTTTCGTCCGGGGATTTGTTTATAATCCATTTTGACATTTGTTTCGTCATCCATTAAAATACAGCCATCAAATCTCGTCAAAACTCGTTCGTATATCGTAATAGTAATCGTGCTCGCCTATTTGCCACTAAATTTTGTTTAGAGAGCGATTCGGATGTTTACTGGCACAAAAAGACTTATATCCCCAAGTAACAATTTTAGTTTTATTCCAGCCGTATAGCACTCCTCCTGGCTTTGCTGATAAAACTACAATCAAAACTGTTTGTCTATCAACACCTCCTCTATAATTCTTTGAAGCCGATTTTTTTACAAAGTGGCCCACTCTATAGACGGTTGTGAAAACAAGTTTATAAAACTTGTTATAAGAACATAAAGATTTTGAAAATAATCTAGTGAAAGACGTTATAACCACTTCAGAACCTCTATAGAACCTATTGGCTGCCATGAAAACCAGAATCTGACCAAATGGCCACAGCTGTCAATCTTCAATGTGAAATCGAGATTGTTTGTTGTTGTTCTGCTTTGTTCGATTCTCTGCTCTTCTGATTCATTTAGCAGTAAAAAAAAGGTTTGATAGCAAAATATCCAAAACAAGTTGTGTTTTCTACAGCGTATTATGCTCCAAATTATAGACGCATTTATTTTCATGGTGAATATTGGCATGATAAGAGCCGAAAATGCGCCTCGGAAATCATGCCAAATAATCACAACATAAATCAAATTAAAACAAATACATTCGACAAATTAATCAGGAATTAAAAAGTGCTTAGAATTGGATGAGATTATCTAAAAGAATGCCGAAATTAGTCTCTGATCTACAGTTCATTTGCGTACCATAAAAATGTGATGCATTTATTTTTCCACATTTCAATTATTTCTTATATGATTGGAAAAAAATCACAGTTTTGCCATAAAGCCAATTTTTCTTCGCAATGACTATAATAAAACTATTTGGTCTTATGGTGACTTCCTTCAATGCCAATTTGCCGTTTAATGCATTTACTGAAGGTAAAATGGTTTTAAAATGCTTTTTCAACTGACCATAATAAGATAATATCAATGAGTCCTAAAACGGCATTTCAATACAGCATTTTACGAGTTCATAAAGTCGAAATAAAACCTTTGATAGGAGTTAAATAAATTTGAGAAACAAGGTTTTAAGATGGTTGTAAACAAGCTATGTAGGTTCTCATAAACCTGACTAAAATATGAAACATATTGGAACCTCTTGGTGCCATAATAAAACCAAATTGATTTCAAGTGGCTTTCATCGAACTTTAATAAAGCTTAATAAAGCGGGATGGTGTTAGCAGTGTTACTTGGGATCCTTCTCTTGAAAGGATGTTACGCACGAGGGAAAAGTTTTAATCGTATTTCTTTGCCAAATCACGTATCACACCTGGGTTGCCTTTCACGTACCTCAACACCTTTCTCCTCAGCTCTTTATCCCTAGTGCCACTTTTATGATTGACGCGCTGTGCTCTCCCTTAGCTCAGTCGGTAAAGGCGCAGCTACAAAGCAACACCATGCTGGAGGTGGCTGGGTTCGATTCCCGGTCTGGTCTAGGAATTTTTCGTTAAGGAAAACTTCTTGACTCCCTGGACATAGCGTATGATTGTACTTGCCACACAATCATATTAATGCGTCTCCCAGTCAGACATAATTGAGTTTATAAAACCCACCACCTTTCTAGGATTTGCAGTCCAAATGTCTTTAGGTTGCATATATCCACTGTACAGAAATTTAAGTCTGCTCTTGTACAAAGCATCACGACTGCAAAGCAGATGTTCCGAGGTTTCACGTTCCATGTTACAGAAACGACAGACATCATTCTGAACCTGGCCAATGTTTTTGAAATGATATCTACTCGGGCAATGTCCGGTTACTAGGCCAGTAAGGAGTGTATCGAATATAAGCTATCCACATACATTTGCGTTGTACGCATGTATTTGTGATGGTTTTTTTATGCTCTGAACACTGCATGCTGTGCGTCATTTGCTTCGATGGATAATTTTCCTAAAGAGATCGGGGATTTGATCACTGTTTTACTGTGGAATTGTCGAAATTTGATTCCTAAATTGGAATCCTTCAAATTTTTAGCTCACAATAACGGTTGTGATGTATTTTCTCTTTGTGAAACATGGCTCTCTTCCAAAATCAATCTTCCGTTTCATGATTTCAATATTATTCGTCTTGATCGAAAGGATTCACGTGGAGGAGGAGTACTTTTGGGGATAAAAGTGCTACTCCTTCTATGGAGTGAATTTTTCTCAAATTTCAGGTTTTTAAGTTGTCGCATGTCAGGCTGTAATTAAAAATAAAAGCCTTTGCGTAGCTTCTGTACATATTCCTCCTAGAGCCTCACTTAACCGAAAACAACTTTCAGATATTGGTTCGGTACTTCCTGCTCCACGGTTGATCATGGGAGATTTTAACTCTCACGGTACAAGCTGGGGAAAACTGTACGATGACAACCGGTCTTCCCTGATAATTGACCTTTATGACAACTTCAATATGACAGTTCTAAACAATGGAACAGTAAGACGTTTGGCTGGTTCCTCCTCAGTTGGCAGTAGATTAAACTTCACATTTTGCTCGAAATCATTATCGATGGACTGAACATGGAATGTGGTCGAGGATTCCCACGGTAGTGATAATTTGCCTATTAAAATTTCGGTTGCCACCGAGTTCAATCCGTTGGAATCCTTCAACGTTGCCTACGATCTAACTCGTATTATCGATTGGACAAACTTCAAGACAGCAATAGATGAAGCCGTAACGATGGTAGAAGGGATTCCACCGCTGGAGGAATATAAGTTCCCCTCCAACCTGATTTTGGAAAGCGCGCTACAAGCTCAAACTCGACCAGTTCCAGGAACGTTATTTCGCAGGAAACCTCCTTCTCCATGGTGGGATCAGCAATGCACCGAGGTTTACCGTAAAAAGTCCGACACGTTTAAAGTTTTCCGTAGAGCCTCATCAAGGGACGCGGATACTGGCGAAAATTTGTGGACGGGCCATCGCGTGAAACGTCGATGAATACCCTTTGGAACACGGCGCGAAGATTGCGTAACCGAACTACAAACAACGAGAGCGCGGAGTACTCGGACCAATGGATGCTCAAGTTCGCGCGAAAAGTTTGTCCAGATTATGTGCCGGCACGGATCATTCCTCGCGAAATCGAGAATTCAGTCAACCTTTTTCAATGGTAGAACTCTCTCTCGCACTCCTTTCGTGTGGCAATACGGCTCCAGGGGCTGATGAGATCAAGTTCAACTTGCTTAAGAACCTCCCAGACGTCGCTAAAAGGCGTATGTTGAACTTGTTTAATCAGTTTCTGGAACTCAACATTGTACCGGATGACGGGTGAGAGTTATTGAGTTGATAACCAATGAGCATTGAAATATGCACTAATTCTGCATCCTATTTGCATTTACGATTGTTTTTGCCGTACATTGGCTATCTGAATGCAAATTTGTTGTAAAATAGCATACGCAAAGCTGCCGTAATGTTAGCTGTCTGATAACTGATTTTTTTATGCTTGATATGTTATTAGAATAACGCACTGCAAATGCTTAATTAAAGTTGTTTACAATTGTTAACAGCTGGCCTGCAGAATTTGTATGAAGATGATTCAATCCCTAAAGTGAGGCATATTATATTCCTGATGCATGTGTAAGCGAGGATGATGAAACGCTTCGAAAATTCGGACAATTATCGATTTGTAAACAACTTTAGATAAGCATTTTCAGTGCGTTATAAAAAATGCATAAAAAATGCAGTTATCAGACAGCTAACATTACGTTAGCTTTGCGTATGCAATTTTACAACAGCTATGCATTCAGATAGGCAATGTACGGCCAAAAGAATCGTTAATGCAAGTATGATGCAGAAATAGTGCATATTTCAATGCTTATTTGTAACCTGGGTAGGCCATGGTGTCTTCTGTTAAGTAGTGTGATTTATGAAGATGAATTCACAACTTTTGACTCGAAGTGTGAGACGCGTTTTTCGTTAACGTGGAGGTGAACAAATGATTTTAGCCCTCTTTAGCAGCAACACCAACACTATGCGGATGCGATAGAAGAGAACCAGTGATTGGCTGGTCCGTACGAAATGTATTTCGTACATTGGTCTAATGATGGAATTTGGTGAGATGGCGTATAATTCGTACAATTTATGAAACATGAGTCAATTACTCGCACATTATGAAAGTACTCATGATGTGCGAGTAATTGATACTGCATTTTTTACGAATTTGCCAAAAATTCTAATCAGGATACTCATTATTTCCTACCAAAAATCCTGTAGAAGATTTTCTGAAATTCTAAGTAAGACTTAATAAAAATTATGAACGATGTACAATTGGAGCCCACAGTTTATGTAGAGCCCCGAGAAATATTATTTCATGATACAAGGAAAAGTCAATCATGATAAGCAATTAGCAAACTTCCGAGACCTCTATTATATCTACAAGCACATTTGAGCATGACTTAATTTCATTCATTGTTTCCTAAGTGAAGTATGATCAGAGTCTTGATAAATACTTAGAATCTGGTGAAAGACTAAGAACAAGAACGCATTCAAGTGATCATAACTGGGTGTTGAAGGCTGGGCTGGAATTATTTGGACCCTATTGTGTCAACATCATCACCGTGCGTACCTGTACCAACTGAATGCAATAGAGGAGAAGAGAAGAGTTGGTTGATGCAAATTATCCTGAATTAACTTATGCATTATAAAAAAAAAAACTACAAGGTACAGCCCTATTGGGCAGTTCAAAATGATGACTTAGAACTACGCTTCTAAATGTAAGCCTTTGATTGTAACGTTCAATATAATGACAAGGCTCAACATTTGTGAGTTTTTCAATAGTGTGTTGCCCAAAATCAACAATGTACTCTTTTTGAATCGATGTTTAGAAATTAGAATATTGTAGAAACGACTAAGATATTAACGCTCAAAAACCTGACCACTTTTCGCGACAGCTGCAATTCGATTTTGTTTTAACAAAGACGTCAAAATGACTAATTTTAGCGATTTTTCATTAGGTTACCCTGCCACCTGGTGCTGAATTGAACTATGATGGCCATTGGCAATTTAACAACTCCGAAATATTAAAAAATAAGTAGGGTAAGGGGATGTAATGTCAGCCTAGCTCCTTCATACGGCCTATACATCAAAAAAGTCATAGATCCAGTGATAATCGGCAAAAATATGTTAAGCATCATGATGATCGATTTATTTTGAAGCAATCAAGACATCATGCATTAATTTATAGTAATATATCCTTAAGTGATATTTTCGATTTATATAACTTTTTAGCATCCATGGCTTAATTGGTTAAGCTCAACAAATTATCTTCATGATCTGCATATGACCTGAATTTGGCTAAATTGAACCGATTTACTTAGTGATGCATTCTTAATGTAAAGAAAATAGTTACACGCAAGCATGGGAAAATTCATTCACTCGCATGAGCACCACCGATATAAAATAGCAACCCTCGGTTGCTAACACAATAGTGAACGAGTGTGGTGTTTCCTATCCAACGGTTCTACACGAATCCTCGAAAACGAAAACTGTAGAAAGAATAAACGGGGAAAACAGAATCATGCGAAACAAATTTCCATCTCCAAATTACAATTTTAGTTTTATTCCAGCCGTATTGCACTCCTCCCGGCTTTGTTGATAAAACTTCATTCAAAACTGTTTTGTCTACCAACACCTCTTCTATGCCATAAAGATTTTGATAATGTTCTGGTGAAAGATGTTATGAGCACTTGAGAACCTTCATAAAACCTATTGGCTGCCATGAAAACCAGTATACGGCCAAATGGCCGCAGCTGTCAACCTTCATATCGTGGTTGGTTTTTGTTGTTCTGATTTGTTCTATTATCTGCTATTCTGATTCATTTAGCAGTAAATAATATCTTTGAAAAAAGGTCTAGTGTTGCGGGAAATTTTGTCTAATAGCAAAATATCTCAAACAAATTGAGTTGTTTTACAGCGTAACATACTCCAAACCATACGCGCATTTAATTTGATGGTGAATATTGCCACGATAAGAGATGAAAATTAATGCGCCTCGGAAATTATACGCGTTATACAACAACAATACTAAAATCAAAATAAATATATTCGATAAATTAATCATGAATTTCCTGAAAATTGATGGAATTCAATATGGTTCTGAAAGAATGCCAAATTGGTCTCCAATCTACAGTTCATTTGCATTACATTAAAAATTTGGAGCATTTATTTTTCCACATTTCAATTATTTCTTATACTTCAATATGGCGACTGGAAAAAAAATCACAGTTTTGACAATAAGCCAATTTATCTTCGCAATGACTACATTACAACTATTTTGCCGTTTAATGCTTTTACTGGAGGCAAAAGTTTTAAAATGCTTTTTCAACTGACCATAATAAGATAACATGAATGAGTCCTAATACGGCAATTCAAAACAGCATTTTACGAGTTCATAAAGTCGAAATAAAACTTTTTATAGGAGTAAAAGGAGTTGGAGAAAACAAGGTTTTAAAATCGTTGTAAACAAGCTGTGTAGGTTCTCATAAACATGACTAAAATATGAAACCTATTAGCACCTCTTGGTGCCATAATAAAACCAGATTTATTTCTAGTGGCTTTCATAAAACTTTAATAAAACTTAATAAAGCTTGATGGTGTTGGTGATGTTACTTGGGTCTTTACGTTATACCTGAATGAATGCGTTGCCACTGAATGCAAGCGATTTGAATACACTGAACGATCAGCTGCAATCATAGAAGAGATATGGCTTAATATGACGCTTTATGTTTTTATGTTGCATTTGATTACTTAACATCATGTTAGGTTATTATTTGAATTGTTAAATCATGTTTAAGGTATGATTTGAAGAAATAAGTGTGATTCAATTAATCTCCCTCAGCTGAATCAAACCGAATGCAATCGTTAATGATTCAGCAGGTAAAAAATAGGCACTGAAATCATCCACACTGCTACAGTCGGATTCATTCAGTATACGATCAGCTGCCAGTTTTGCTCAATTCTATTTTCTACGACTCCAGCAACACACAAGTTTTATAACGGTTGAAAATACTTTTATAGGACTAGATTTGGTTATATAGAAGCTAACTCAACATAAAAGCATGAAGATGTGTTACTCGGGAAATAGAATGAAAGCAGAATAGTAATGAACATAATCGGAATAACTCACACGTGGTACGGCTCACTTCTGATGGTTGATGTGTATGAGTGAGGAATGAGTGCAAAGTTAACCGATTTTTCCCATGCTTGGTTACACGTTATAAATTAACTATTCACATGGAAACATGAACAATGATTTCTGAAGAATACCGGAGACCCAATTTTAGAGACACTTTTTTTTCCTATGTTCCCAACTATGGCCTAAAGCCCGATTCAAAGTAAATTTGGACGCATTTAAGTGATCATAACTCAAGAACGAAACAACATACACGGTTGATCAAAACGTCAAACAAAATGGTATTTATTCAGCTTTTAGGTGATTTAAAAAAATTATTACATTTCACCGTTTCGAACAAACTGTTGCACTTTATTTTTGACCGATGCCATCATGATCTGCACAGTCGCTGGTGACACTGTACCGGCGAACTTATTCCACTTAAAACGCATTTTTTGTGCATTTGTCACTTCTTTACCGCATCCTCGAAGTTTTCGCTTGACAATTGCCCAATATTTTGTGATCGGTCTGAACTCAGGGCAATTCGGAGGATTTATCTCTTTGGCGACGAAATTAACATTGTTTGCAGCATACCATTCTAGTACCTCCTTAGAGTAGTGGCAGCTGTCTAGATCCGGCAAAAACATAACGTTGGTCTTGTGTTGCCGAATGAAGGGTAAAATCCGCTTATTCAGACACTCTTTAATGTAAACCTTCGACGTCATTGTGTGAAATGTGATGAAAACCTTGGTTTTAAGGCACAACCTCAGATTTCTTGCCAAATCATTAGTTTCCGAGCAAACTTATTAGCAAAAACAAATTTATACCCCCCCCCCCCCCCCCACGACCAGTTGCCAGGTTAAATTTTCGTCCGGGGATTTGTTTATAATCCATTTTGACATATGTTTCGTCATCCATTAAAATACAGCCATCAAATCTCGTCAAAACTCGTTCGTATATCGTAATAGTAATCGTGCTCGCCTATTTGCCACTAAATTTTGTTTAGAGAGCGATTCGGATGTTTACTGGCACAAAAAGACTTATATCCCCAAGTAACAATTTTAGTTTTATTCCAGACGTATAGCACTCCTCCTGGCTTTGCTGATAAAACTACAATTAAAACTGTTTGTCTATCAACACCTCCTCTATAATTCTTTGAAGCCGATTTTTTTACAAAGTGGCCCACTCTATAGACGGTTGTGAAAACAAGTTTATAAAACTTGTTATAAGAACATAAAGATTTTGAAAATAATCTAGTGAAAGACGTTATAACCACTTCAGAACCTCTATAGAACCTATTGGCTGCCATGAAAACCAGAATCTGGCCAAATGGCCACAGCTGACAATCTTCAATGTGAAATCGAGATTGTTTGTTGTTGTTCTGCTTTGTTCGATTCTCTGCTCTTCTGATTCATTTAGCAGTAAAAAAAAGGTTTGATAGCAAAATATCCAAAACAAGTTGTGTTTTCTACAGCGTATTATGCTCCAAATTATAGACGCATTTATTTTCATGGTGAATATTGGCATGATAAGAGCCGAAAATGCGCCTCGGAAATCATGCCAAATAATCACAACATAAATCAAATTAAAACAAACACATTCGACAAATTAATCATGAATTAAAAAGTGCTTAGAATTGGATGAGATTATCTAAAAGAATGCCGAAATTAGTCTCTGATCTACAGTTCATTTGCATACCATAAAAATGTGATGCATTTATTTTTCCACATTTCAATTATTTCTTATATGATTGGAAAAAAATCACAGTTTTGCCATAAAGCCAATTTTTCTTCGTAATGACTATAATAAAACTATTTGGTCTTATGGTGACTTCCTTCAATGCCAATTTGCCGTTTAATGCATTTACTGAAGGTAAAATGGTTTTAAAATGCTTTTTCAACTGACCATAATAAGATAATATCAATGAGTCCTAAAACGGCATTTCAATACAGCATTTTACGAGTTCATAAAGTCGAAATAAAACCTTTGATAGGAGTTAAATAAATTTGAGAAACAAGGTTTTAAGATGGTTGTAAACAAGCTATGTAGGTTCTCATAAACCTGACTAAAATATGAAACATATTGGAACCTCTTGGTGCCATAATAAAACCAAATTGATTTCAAGTGGCTTTCATCGAACTTTAATAAAACTTAATAAAGCGGGATGGTGTTAGCAGTGTTACTTGGGATCCTTCTCTTGAAAGGATGTTACGCACGAGGGAAAAGTTTGAATCGTATTTCTTTGCCAAATCACGTATCACACCTGGGTTGCCTTTCACGTACCTCAACACCTTTCTCCTCAGCTCTTTATCCCTAGTGCCACTTTTATGATTGACGCGCTGTGCTCTCCCTTAGCTCAGTCGGTAAAGGCGCAGCTACAAAGCAACACCATGCTGGAGGTGGCTGGGTTCGATTCCCGGTCTGGTCTAGGAATTTTTCGTTAAGGAAAACTTCTCGACTCCCTGGACATAGCGTATGATTGTACTTGCCACACAATCATATTAATGCAAAAATGGTACTTGGCATTGAAAGATCTTAATTAATAACTGTGGATGTGCATTTAGAACACTAAGTTGAGAGCAAGCAATAAGCTAATTGTAAAAGCAATAAGCTTGAAATGCTAAAGAAGAAGCTGTGCTTTATCCACACTCAGAGTATCCTTGTGACGTTTGATTACAAGACACACCGTTGACTATGGGAATTTTTACACTTTTTGTTATTTTTGAGACAGACCACGAAGGATTCTCTAGATGCTTGTGCACAATTAATTTTCTTTTATCAAGTTCCATGATCCGTACTTTCGAGATGCGTCGATCAATCGAAAATAACTTTTCACCAGTTTTTTTTTTTTCAATAAAACATCAATAAATGCCTGTCAAACGTTTTTTTGTTCCAACCACCAGGGACGCGGTTGTGTATAAAACCGTACGTCCAGGTTTACTTTGAATCGAGCTTTAGTGTAGTTATTACATAGTAAAATGTTTATATTGATAAAGTTTTAAATGGAAATGACTACAAACCCAGGTTGTTGATTTTTAAGAGGGCTTATCGAAACTAAAACCTAATTTACAAAATTTATCTAGTAGGAATTTTAATGTTTTGAAAAGAAATGGCCGATTGATCTCATGTGAAAACCATTGAGGTGTGATAAAGTACTTTTTTTTTCAAATTTTTTTGTGAAATTTTCTGCGAGTATAGCGAATACAGCTTTAATTAGATTGACTCAAAAGATATTGAAAATAAACTTCACTGCGATTCTTTCGAATTAGAATCCTTAATGATAAAACGAAGTTGCATCCACGAATGAACCCAATATGGTGCTAATAGATCGATATTACATCCATACTCGTCGATTTTTTCTTTTTTTTCTTCTTTTGGTTGGGGCGTAGAACCACAGCGTCCCCACAGCGTCAGTTGAACTTTTGTGGTATACCCCTGTTTACTATTCTAATTCGCATCTTAAAGCTAGATCACCATTTGTCAAGTGACCAGCCTAAGACGCGTCTCCCAGTCAGGCATAATTGAGTTTATAAAACCCACCACCTTTCTAGGATTTGCAGTCCAAATGTCTTTAGGTTGCATATATCCACTGTACAGAAATTTAAGTCTGCTCTTGTACAAAGCATCACGACTGCAAAGCAGATGTTCCGAGGTTTCACGTTCCATGTTGACATCATTCTGAACCTGGCCAATGTTTTTGAAATGATATCTACTCGGGCAATGTCCGGTTACTAGGCCAGTAAGGAGTGTATCGAATATAAGCTATCCACATACATTTGCGTTGTACGCATGTATTTGTGATGGTTTTTTTATGCTCTGAACACTGCATGCTGTGCGTTTGACTGTCAGCTTTCTTTTGTTTACTTGTTTGTGCGGTTCAAATTCTGCGTTTTCAAAATGTCGCGTATTGAAAAGGAAGTGAAAATTAAGGTTCTGGACACATGGCTAAGTGAGAAGGGTATTACTATGCGAAAATTGGCGAAGCGGTTTGGAATTCATCATGCGAGTGTTAAAACCATCATTAATAAGTTTGGGGAACACTATTCTTTTGATGCGCTACCAGGAAGAGGCAGAAAACCCGGTTCTTCCAACCCGAAACTGGAGCAGAAAGTGGTATCTCTAATCATGAAGAACAAATTAATGTCAATACGTGATTTGGCCAAAAAAGCAGGAACGAGTGTCGGAATGATCCAGCGTATCAAGAGGCGAAACCACCTGAAGACCTACAAGAAGCAGAAAATCTCGAAACAAAGTGCAGAACAGAAGAAGCGAGCAGCAACAAGGGCCCGGAAATTGTATTCGCGTCTTTTGCAGCGTCCGGATGCATGCGTTTTGATGGACGATGAGACCTATGTAAAGGAGGACTCAAAAACCTTTCCAGGTCCACAATACTTTACTGTCGTCATTGGGAAGGATGTGAGCAATGCGGACAGGTCGATTCAAGTGGAGAAATTCGGTCGAAAGGTACTGGTATGGCAAGCAATATGTTCCTGTGGTTTGAAGTCAACCATTTTTTACACTCCCGGAACTATAAATGCGGAAATCTATCGATCTGAGTGTCTCCAGAAGAGATTGTTGCCTTTATATAAGAAGCATAGTACACCTCCACTGTTTTGGCCGGATTTAGCGTCGGCTCACTATGCCAAAACCACTCTCAATTGGCTTGCGGAAAAGGGTATAGATTTCGTTGAGAAAAATATCAATCCACCAAATTGCCCTCAGCTTCGACCCATCGAACGTTACTGGGCAATCGTGAAGAGGGTCTTCAAGAAGACTGGTAAGGCAGCTGGGAACATGCAGGAGTTCAAAAAAATTTGAGCTCAAGCTTCCAAAAAATGCGATGCAACACTTGTCCGGAACTTGATGAAGAGCATTCGATCCAAAGTTCGAAAATTTGAGAAGGAATAACTTAAATTTCATCCGGTCTTCATTATGTTCAAGTTTAACCTCGTACAATAAAGGATCAATTTTTTGTATGAATAAAATATCGGTTTTCAACATAATTTGAAAGAAAGTTTGTGGATAGCTTATTTTCGATACACTCCTTACTATCGTTATCTCTAGATAACTGCTCAATCATGGCCAAATTGATCAAAATTTTATAAAGCACCTTAGTTCACTCATTGACTTACAGAATAACTCAAGCATTCTGATATGAGTAACTTACTGTGAAATTGTACTTTTACATTTTTTTAAAAAACATCATCCAATTTCGACCAGCACCAACATTCGTACAAGCCTGACTACCTGTTGTAGAAATAGGGTCACATGGAAACAAACCGAGCTGAAACGCCACAGTAGCAGTCAAATGGCTCGCCTGTGCAACCCACCTTTGAATCCAAAGCTCCGTGTCCCCCCTCCCTAGAGTTGACTTTTCGTAGCTCCATAGAGTATAAACTTTTGGCGTCACGTTTCCAAAGCGAGGATGCTACTGCTACCCATCTGATGAGATGAGATGAGGCAACACCACCGACGACCACCGCTGCGGTGTGTATTACGATATATGTGAAGCCACAAGACGAAGCATCGGCAGCACCATCACCACCATCATCATCATCATCATCATTCCAGCAGAGGAAACTGGTTGTTGCTGACTTTCCGACATGAATGAAGCGAAAGTGAGTTTTTTTTTCGCTGGTTTTCTTTGTAACCTGGCCGGAGCCGAAGACGGCTACCATATGTGTATTTGGATTCGAGATGGCAATCCAAAGAATATGGGAAACGACCGAACTGGCCTAGCGGCGTAATGAGAGTGAAATTAGAATGATTGTTATTATAGATAGAGGTGGGATTAATGGTGAGCTACAGGTTACGAGCGAGATGAGCGAAATGAGCGAAAATGGAGGGAAGTGAAACCAGGTTGCATGTGATTTGCGAGAGGTCATCGCAATGAGTCAGCGAGTTGAAAGGCGACGTAAAACTGATGAAATATCAGCATAAATCCCAACGGGGTTCCTCCGATGGGTGGCGTTTCTATAAATATCGTGCATGTTGCAACTGGGAGCACAAGTGGATATCCCAGTGTGACGTGTGACAGGTAAAAATATGTCCTCAACGATGAATGTCACGCCCTAAATACGAAACCGAGTGGCACTGTTTTCCCCCCTTCATTCCTTCCCCGTGCACATCGCTTATTTCCTTTAGCTTCTATTGCCCTCAGTGGGAACGTGGATGGGTGTATGAGCTTGGAATCACTTTCTATTCAGTTCGTTGGAATCGCGGTGTTCTTTGGACAGTTCCGATTGGATACTGTTATGAAATGAAATCCTTCCGGTAGTGAGATCCAACCAATCAACAACATTCACAATCGCAGATAAGGGTTGAAGTATCTACAAATTCGAACCCAAGAATCCATTCCCCGGACATTCGCATTAGCTAATCGATCGCCCGGTTCCATGAATGTCATTTACAACCCGAAGCACGCACGCGCGCGCTCATCCAAGTGAAAGCGAAGTGTCCACAGCGGCACTGGACTACTCTCCCCGGACTACTACTACCCGCTGACACTCTGTCGCAATCCAAGCAGTTCCCGCAGTTACACTTTCTATCCCACGATCCAATTAAACTCGTCACTTCACGCTGCCGCGGCGCCGTTCGCGCTCGCCCGATCGTCAACAATTTGTCATTCCGAGAGTGTGATGCCCCGACTCAACTCAAAACAGTGCAAGTACCCTATAACTCGCTCACTCGCTCGGACTTGGCTGTTGGTACGTGATGAGTGCTGCGCTAGATCACACACTAAACATTCAACCGACAGACATGTGTTGAAGAAATAGAGCGGGAAAATTGATGCCAACAGTGCTGGCCGCGTAATTCACTATCTTCGACGATACATTCCCGAGCTTGTTTCGAGTGAATCAATGTCAACTGTTTGATGCCGTAGAATGTTCACGCGACCATCACTGTGCGGTAACTAGTAGTACGTCGCCATTCAGAAGATCGTGGGGGAACCTACTTTCGATCTTCACGCTCATCTTACACTCACACAACATACACACATACTTGAGCCACTAGTCATCACCCGTGGGCGGTGATGCTGGGTAAATGCGAAATAGGGCTAGATTCAGTACGGATGACGATGTGATAGGTTCAGATTGGCATTGTTCATCCAAGTTGACGATCCCATTTGGGAGCGAGGGAGACAGCGTTGGATGATTAATGCGAATCGAGGCCTTCGCCATTTCGAGGGAGATTCGTTGTTTGTTTCGTAACATTTCTATCGATGGGGTGGAGAAGAGCTGATCGGCATTATCTCACGGCGTCGAGACATTCGGGATTATGCGGTGTTATGCTCGGCTGGACATTGAGCGTAAATTTGGATTTCCCAATTTGCGTGTTTTATTTTCACTAGCTTGGCGGGTAGTTTGACATCAGGAAATCCGTGAATGACCTAAATCAAGGTTTGAATGTAAGAATTATCGTGCAAACCGGTCTTCAGAAAAGTGGTTTTAGTGATAAACGTCTGTATAAAAACATAGACAGTTTTCAGAAGGAGCTAGAAAAAAACCACGAAACGTAAATCCGTGAACAAATTTTCCTTAAATCTTACATTTATTGATCCTTTTACAAAAATGCTCTGCATCCCCACGAGAAGCCTTAGAACAGATAGCCGGAACCTAAGAAGAAAAAAAACGATGTTAGGATATTCTTCAAATTCTGCTTCACAATTTCAATCAGCTGCTTCTCAGATTTGGTAAAAAAAAAAAGTTCGAATAGATCCTGCGTTTGAGGTAGACCTAGAACATCTCGATTGGTCATAGCTATGGAACATTCGAAGAGTGCGTGGTCGTCAGTATGACAGTGATATTCAGTCAAACGACCTTTTGGAGTAGTGAGCCGATGCCAGGTCCAGCCAAAACATCACATCCTTTGCCGCAGGGTGCTTTCGGATGAAGGCGGCCACTTCCTGCAGGCATTTGGTACTGTAAATCACTTCATATATAGCAAGACCCTTTCTCACTGGTGGTCAGCCACGGGAGAACCTTTTCCGGGAACTTGATGCAGGAAATACACTTGAGCGAGCTCACCTCTTTGGTGGGGGCATGAAATATCTGATTCCCTGCTGTCATTGCCATCCATTGTCAAATGTCGACCATCGTCCGCTGTTTCTGGGTGGTGAACTACTTCTTCTAAATGTCCGGATTGAATAAGCGGTCCTGCGCTTATACATGATGATGTCCAAGAACTGGAGGTACTTTACGAAGGTTTGTCCGATTGGACTGACCTCTCGGCTCAACGCACGGAAGAATCTCGCCAAATTTGAGACTTTCCGTTCGCACAGGAACGATGAACGGCCAACACCAGGCTTCCTCTTGATGCTCTTCCCTCCATCCAAGGAGTCGATGATCGACAAGAAGTTCCCCATGATGAGGTTTATCTTTACCCTGGGGTTAAAACATATCCTCGAACGGAGTTTTTCTACTGCTTACGCAAAATAACTGATATAGCTGTCACAGTTTGTCCGTAAACAATATTGGTATGAATTATGGAGAGTGTGAGCTGTTAGTGGAATACCTGTAACTAGAAAATAAGAAGAATGATTAGTAATTTCCATTTAATTCCAACTACCTTTATTGCTTATCTTGACAGATACGTGTATTTCGTCTAAAATGTGCAGACTTCTTCAGTGTCGTGTACTAATACAGACGAAATACGCGTATTTGTCAAGATAAGCAATAAAGGTAGTTGGAATTAAATGGAAATTACTAATCATTCTTCTTATTTTCTAGTTAAAATTGGTATTAAAGGGTGATACGGTCAAAATTTGGTCAAGGGAAAACGCGTGTAAATCGGTGAAATCGTTTATTTAAAAAATCAAATTAAATTTCTTTTTCAAGTTCAATTAGTATAAAATTCAGGAAAAATATTCAGTTAGGCTTCCGCTTTTCCAAATCCGAATTGCCGGGCCTTACGCTTGACCCCTGCCATCAGATTTTGTACAGCCACCTTGTCCACCTTCTTCGCCGCAGAAAGCCAGTTTGCCTTGAACTGCTGCTCGTCCTTAGCAGTTTTTTTGGTCTTCTTTAGGTTCCGCTTGACAATAGCCCAGTATTTCTCAATTGGGCGGAGCTCTGGCGTGTTGGGAGGGTTCTTGTCCTTGGGAACCACCTGCACGTTGTTGGCGGCGTACCACTCCATGGCCTTTTTACCGTAATGGCAAGATGCCAAATCCGGCCAAAACAGTACGGAACAACCGTGTTTCTTCAGGAAAGGCAGCAGACGTTTATTCAAACACTCTTTCACGTAAATTTCTTGGTTGACAGTGCCGGAAGCTATGAAAATGCTGCTTTTCAAGCCACAGGTACAGATGGCTTGCCAAACCAGATATTTCTTTGCGAACTTTGACAGTTTCGTGAGCTTGAAAATATCTGCTACCTTTCCCCTTCCTTTTGCCGTATAAAACTCCTGTCCCGGAAGCTGCTTGTAGTCGGCTTTGACGTAGGTTTTGTCGTCCATTACCACGCAGTCAAACTTCGTCAGCATCGTCGTGTACAGCCTCCGGGATCGCGCTTTGGCCGTCGTATTTTGTTTATCACCGCGATTTGGAGTCACTACCTTCTTGTAAGTCGATAGTCCGGCTCGTTTTTTGGCTCGATGCACGGTTGTAGACGATACACCCAGCTTATTTGCGGCATCTCGGAGAGATAGGTTGGGGTTTCGCTTGAAACTACCGGCAACTCTCTTTGTCGTCTCAGCGGCTTCCGGTTTTCGATTTCCCCCCGATCCAGACTTCCTGGCTGTCGACAAACGTTCCCCAAACACTTTAATTACATTTGTAACGGTTGATTTGGCAACTTTTAGCGATTTTGCCAACTTTGCGTGCGAGTAGCTCGGATTTTCGCGATGCGCGAGCAAAATTTTGATACGCTGCTCTTCTTGCTTGGACGGCATTTTGACAACTGAAGAGTGAATTCCAAAATCAAAATAGGAGCAACATTCTACACACACACACACCTTCAAAATGAGGTTTTTTAAAAGCAAAATTGAAAGAAATACGTCAAGTTGATATTGACCAAATTTTGACCGTATCGCCCTTTATGATGTCTTTCGAAGATTTAATCTTAGAAAAAAGATCTATCTTTTGGTTTGGGTGGTCCTTTTATGTTCATAATAAAAATTCTAACTTGTGATTCTTATGATTTAGAGGAATTGTTGCTACTACAGAATTGAAGATAATTTAATTTCATGAAACTTTGCTGAAATAACCTGCTGAAATAACTCTATCTCATCTACGTTTTGTTTTATAACAATTTTTCTAGCTGTCCTTAGGGTGGGACTTAAAAAACAATTTTTGCTCTAATTTTTTTTATTTCAATTTGAATTTGAAAACTTTGTTCAGATGACTTTTAGGACTTAAAAGGTTGCACATTTTGAAGATACAAGATGGTTGCTAGTTATGATATAAAAAAAGTTATAGAGGTTGAAGTGTAAAAAAAACGTTTTTCCAAGATATCTTACTCACTTATTTATAAATATTTGCAAACACGGAATACGTGAACTGAAAGTAAAAACTTCCATCTACAAGACCTATGCAAAATCGTTCGTCCCCTTTTGTCCCCTTGTTCAATTCAAACGTTTCTTAGTTGTTTCCAATGCTGTTAGCGTTGCCAGCGAGACGTGGTGTGTATTAGCGGAGAACACTCAAAAGCTGCACGTCTTCCATCAACATATGTCTGCGGTATATAATTCGTATCTGATGGCCTAACAACTGAATCTCGAATACTCAACTCCATCGTCGATGTCAACAGAAACCGACATCAATAGATATTCGAGAACGAAGGTGGAGGTGGGACGGCCACACTCTACGAAGGAACGAAAATGAAATCTGCAAATAAAGCCTTTCCACGTTAAAGTTCGGACACTTTTCTTTCAGTGTAGATTTTGAATTATTCCACGGATCGCTTAAACATTTCACTTATATGACAGCTGAAACTCTCCACTTTATTTCATCGTACAACATATTTGCATTCTTATTACATTCATAAAATGGCTTCAAATCAAGTGGAAGTGCGCAATCGCATTTTGTTCTGACGGCGAATTTATCGATACGCAATCTTGTCAAAAAACTAAAACGACCGAAAAGTATCGTGTTTTGTGTTGGAAAATCATTTGACCAGCGGACTGTGGATCGGAAGGTTGGAAGTGTAACTAATCGAAAAGTATGCTCCCGACAAATGGACAAGAAGGTGGTAGCCATTATTGAGAAAAATCCCATTATTCCTGTGCGAAATGTGGCTCGCAAAGTTGGAAAGTCAATAGCATACGTACAAAAAGTGAAACAGAGGCAAGGACTGAAGGTGTACAAACACACTACCAAAATGTCTTGTAAATTTCTGTTCCCTGAGACCAACACACGAAAGCGTCCTTTTGCACATAAGAATGAGTTGAAAAAGATGAGAAAACAAATGAAATCAAACACATCTTTTGTCTAATTGCGTGTGTCAGTATCAGGAGACATAATTTTACAAGAAATCTGTGTTTACATTCCCCGACTTTCTACAAACATGAATTACGTCTCGTGTAAAATTCATAATTTCTAAGTGTGAGTTGAAAAAGGTGCCCGTGATGACAAGCAAAATTTTACTCGAAAAATTCTTGCTAAGGAGCTTTACACCAATTTTTTGCTAACATTTTCTTGTATCATAATGGATGACGATACATACGTACTCGATGGCTTTAAACAGCTTCATAGTCCGGCTTTTTATAACGCAATGCAAAGGAACGCTATTGCTGAGCCTTTCCGGACAAATAAGGTGTCCAAATTCTCGAAGAAGTATTCGATTTGCCAGGCCATATGTAGTTGTGGTCGAATTTCTAAAAGTTTCGTCTCTACCGGTACTATCAATAAGAATGTGCACGAGAAAGAATGTCTGTTGCTACCGTTTATCAGAAGCCACGACTCTCCAGCTCTGTTTTGGCCTGATTTGTTCTCTTGTCAATATGCGAAATCCGTCCTGGAATGGTATAAGGCACAAGAGGGCAAATACGTGCCAAAAACCGCCAATCCACCAAACTGCCCAGAACTTCGCCCAATAGAGAAGAACTGGGCTCTAGTTAAGCGGAAACTCTTTCAAACTAAGAAGAAAGCAAATGGGATCGATGATTTCAAGAGAAGATGGAGAATCGTCACGGTGGGCGTATCTGAGGATACCGTACGGGACCTGATGGCGGGTGTACCACAGAAAGTTCGAGAATTTTACAGAAAGAAAGGATTAACATCTATTGTGAAAATTACAACTGTTCCTAACATGTGTAGACTTTTCTCTCTATTATTGTGAAATAAACAATCGGTTAATTGTTGAATTACGTGTAGATTTTTTTCGTACGGCGCTTTATCCGTGGCCCCCCCCCCCGGCCCCCCCCCCCCGCTCCGCCCCAAAAGAAATAACGAAAGTCAATAGGAATCTAACTTGATCAAGGCTAAAGCGAGTAGTCACCCAGATGGAAATCTTTCTTGTTGGCCATTTACAATCTCCAGTTATGGAAAGGATAACTAAATAAGTAAAGTTAGCTTGCGTGGTATAGTACCCGGTCCCCTGCCAATCGTTGCCGTTCAGCATTAAGTAGGTCTCGTCATCGATTCGTCGACCACGACGTCGCGCTTCGCCGGAACGATGGATTTCTCTAGCACCTTAAACTGCTCCTTCTGGGTGATTGCCTACTGGTCTGAAACGGCCATCCTCGACTGACGCTTCCGCATAACAATGTCCAGGTACATCTTCACTGTTTGGCCGGTTCCATCAGCGTCTCGGCCCGTGGCGCAAAACTATAAGGCCACCTTGCCCTAGTGGTTTCTCTTCAGGTTCTGCTGCACTTTACTTTCGCTCAGCAGTGTCGAGCTGCTGGAACCAAACTTCCGTTCAAAGCTCTTGCCATCTTTTCAGAAATGAGGGGATATTGTAAATACCGCATCGGCTTTAATCGGTGGTCACAAAGTGCCCAACGATGTCTAACTTCTTCTCTTCGAGCTAGTGCTGGCGGTTCAAACAAACCATCGGGCATAGTTTTTGACGCTGTCAATTTTTACTTCTGTGCACACCAAAATTGCTTCGATTGACCATGCATAGATGGATTCACGGGCAGGGTTATTGCAAGCAACATGAAATCAGTCCATTTTTCAATGCATACGGATTGATGTTAGAGCAGTAAACTGAACTCATATTCGTATAAAATCAAGAAAAAAGGCAATTTAATATCTAGAAAGAGGCAAAGTGAAAAATGGCAAGGAAGGGGATGGAGCCTGGGAATGAACTCTCAGGCCTTCCGTTTAGTGAGTAGAATGGGTAATAATTGAGCTATCCATCCGCAACAAAGCTCTTTATCTAGAAAAATATCGTGACTACTACACCATTGTAAAAACCATACCAAAAATTTCAAATTTGAACTTGAATGGGAATGTGCCCAGGCAATCACAAGTCGTATAAATCGTAAAGAGTGTAAATTTTTGACTTGTATACCATGTGTCATTTATCCGTCATACTGCATCACAAACTTAATCAGATTTACATCGTCAAACTGTTTATATCAAATTTGTTAAATCAGATTAATTCGTATTCGATGTCAAATCAACTTGTTTAAGGTAACAATAGATTTTCACGTATAGGGCCTCTGCTTTTGCATTTATAAGCGATTATTTTTGCATTATATACTATTGATTTGCTTACATATATATATATATATATATATATATATATATATATATATATATATATATATATATATATATATATATATATATATATATATATATATATATATATATATATATATATATATATATATATATATATATATATATATATATATATATATATATATATATATATATATATATATATATATATATATATATATATATATATATATATATATATATATATATATATATATATATATATATATATATATATATATATATATTTGTATATCTGGGAAACAACCTTCAATATATGAGCATTTTTGATGTCTGGTTCAAAGTTTTCATTGGTGGAGAGTTATTTGAATTAGTTACTTTAATCTCTAGAAAGTAGAGAGTCACTCTTGTATATCTGTTATTTACTTAGAGGTTGCATAACTAAAGCACAAACTTTGTAGGTTTTGTAAAGTTTTTAAAGTATTTTGAAAAATCCTGGTAAATTCTGGTAAATTCTTGAGACTAAATGATATATCAGAAATAATTTACATAACAATGTTAAAGTTAAAATTTGATGGCAAAAAGGAGATTTTATTCCGTGTTATTCCACTTATTTATTTGCATCTATAAGTTTTACGGATTGCAATCCGAATAATTTATAAATGAAAATAAATAATTGGCACTATACGAAACCAAAGCTTTGACACTATACGAAACCAAAGATTTGACCTTCCAAAGAAATATGTGTTTAACATTTAATTTTGGATTCCAAAGAGGCGTGTAGAAATAATGAAGGATGAATATTTTCTTGCATTTCCCCTATGGGTGATCCCGAAATTCCTTGAGAATAAAAACGAAATTCACCGAAAATTCCCTTAAAACAAATTTTAACTCAACGTTTGGAATATTCTCAGAACAACATTCGGAACAACAGAACATTTTCGGAGATCCAATGAAATTTTATGAGAACTGATTGTGATGCATGCATTCTGTAGAGTTTAAAGGCTGTCCACGGTAAAATTGCAACATACGCAAATAGCTATATATTTTTTGCTTTTAGGGTAAAACTTTTGATACTTTGGGTTGTTTTTGTTTTGCGTGTATTGTTCACATTCTCAATGTTTCATTGAAAAGTGCGATTTTTTTTTATGAAATGGAGTCGGCAGAGAAGAGGGGCATCATTCACATAGTGCCATGGCAAAAAAGGTTATAATCGTGAATTCAACTGTTTCCCGTGTTATCAAACGTTACATAGAACGTCTGATAACCGATTGGTATAAAAGGAAGTGAACGCTGAAAAAACAGGAAATGACGAATGATCTTCTATGACTTCTATGATCAAGAGTACATCAAGGAATGTCTACAAAAATGTCTCCTTACGTCGCTGAGGTCGCACAAGAGGCCACCAATTTTTGGCCTGACCTGGCGTCATGCCACTAGTCAAATCAGGTGCCGGAATGGCATAAAGAAAATAAGGTCCACTTCGTACCTTCGGACATTAATCCTTCAAACACCCCAGAGTTGAGGCCAATCGAAAAAAAAAAAAATAAGACAGTCAAAACAGTTCTAGAATTGAAGAAAGCATTGTAAAGACATTTACACCGTCTTCAACTTGAGGTTGTTCAGACTGACCATTAAACATAGAGCGAATTACAACGGACACCTTAACCTAACACCCAGTGGACCAGATTGGACATTTTTGTTTTTGCGAAAAGTTCCACAAGCTGGAGCGGGAATCGAAACAGGCATGAAAATTCAATAAAGTAGACATGGAAAATCTAAGCAAATATCTATTTGATTCACCAAAAATTTCAAGATAATTGGCTAAAAGACAGATTTTTGGCATATCGCCTTGTGTGTTGCAATTTTAAAGTGAACAACCTTTGTATTTATAAAAAGTCTGAAAACGATCATTATAATTTTACTAGTATCATCCACATATGTTACTAGTAAAAGTTCTCGCTTGATTTTTCTTGAGTCATACTAGAACAAACTAGAATATTCTTCCTTGTGTATTATTCGTTGCAATTCCTTTTTAATGGTGTTGGCTCGCAAGGCCCACAACCAACCCCACTATCTCGCAGGAGGACCATCGTGATGCTGCTGTTTAACAGTCCCAAGCACCACCAGGACTTTCCTGGGCTTTTGTATTTAGAGTCCTGGGCGCACTAACAAGATGGTGACTCAGCCGCTCCTAACATGGAGAACAGACGCTCAAAGGGGCGAAGGCTTGGACTTTTACCCTTATTTTTAAAAAGCGAGGTGGCTCGCTTTTGTCAGGGCTTCTTTCGGATATTTTTGTTTTTTTTTGAAGAAACTCAACAGAGTCTAACAACTGCTCAGTCCCCCCAAATTTAAACAGTCACCGCCGCTCGTCCGGGGCTACTTATTCGTGTATTTAGTAGCTGTCTTTCATATCTGATGGAACCGCACCATCCGCGACCCGTGGACCCGCCGGGTTGCTTGCAGCTCAGCCCCATAGAGTCTTCACCTACTCTACGGTCTTCCCGGAAACTAGAATATTATATTTATCTAAATATTTTTTTATCTTCGAAAAAACCACATTTAAAGGAATTTCGTAGTCGGAAAAGCTTCTTTTTTTCTAAATTTAAATTTATGTTTCTTAGTACACCGAATACTGCACATCTCCATCTATTCAGTGATCATGCAAAAAACTCTTCGCAACACATTAAGCATCAATCCAATCCAATCCATCTTGACGGTCACAACCAACTGCATCATCTCAACAACCATAGCAAATTCCCAATCATAATCCGTTCCTATAAAATCCCATTCACCTCCACCCAGCCAACCGGAGACGGTTCATACATAGAACTCAAAAATTAATTCAGCTCTGCTAGAACGGATCCAATTCCCACGGTGTGCGATGGCACGCGATCCAGTCGGTGCGGCAGGAAGTTGCCTACATGGAGGAAGCCCCGGGTGCGAATGAGCTCACTGGAGTTTCACAGTGTGCATGTATGCGACAAGGTTGGGTTCAGTTGGCATGCAGACGTCATTCCGACAAGCCGCGCAGCCAACTCCCGGATTTCCCCGCCTTCAATCCATTTACCCGGGCCCCAAAAAGGGCACCTGCAACCTTATTTCCAATTCGATCAGCCTTGAGTGAAATTGGATACAAAACCAAAAAAAAAAAAACAAAACTCTGCCAAATTGGAGCTGCACCACCGGAGGTGTTGTAGGTTCACATGTTCAATTTTCTAACCTTACTTTCGGTGCATGCCTACCTTGTTCCATAACTCCGGCCTGTATTTGAAATCGAAATCCAATAGCCTGTCTCTAGATGTATAAAATATGCATTGCAGAATTTTCCAGAACAACCTTCCTCTCGGGCGTTTGGATGAAATAGGCTCATTTTTTTTTCTGGCAGCAACTGTACCCTCACCCATCCATCTTCCTCCCAGTACATACCCGGTAAAACGATCAGCTGCAGAATTGGGTTCTCTACCACCCACTTCCCCACGTGCAAACAAAACAGGCGCAACGTTGGTGGATGGCTCGCCTATTCGTCGCTCAAGGAGGTGGTACATAGAGTAGAGACACTCACATCGCGCCAGAGCTCCCAAATTACATACACAAGCCGTCGTAAAGCAGCCAGTACATAGCAGCAGTGGGAAAGCCTGCCGGTCTTTGCGCGCCGCCACCAACACGGGCTGGAACGCAAAAGGACGACCGAACGTCCTTGAGAATGTTGCTTTCCACCGCCGTCAGGCCGTTTCCCGTTCCCGTCGAAGCTTGGAACGATGGCGATGGGCGCGCACCACACAGCAACAACATACTGCGGCTTTTTCGGATGAAGAAACAGGGATACTATTTCCAAGGCCCACAGAAAGGGATTCGGCATCGGATCGGCCGGCAGAACGGCCGGCGTTTTCTTGGGTGGAGCAAGTGACCCGCGAGAAATTGGAGAAGATTTTCAACGCACAAGCATGGTAGTTTCCCAGAAATTCAAGAGCAGCGCTCGGTTCTCGGTTTTATTGGGGGTGGTTCTGGGTGGGGTTTCTCTATTGGGGAGCTTTAAGAAAAGTTTAATTCTTAAAATACTACGCTGAATGGTGCTCGCGTTTGTGAGATGGAATTAGCGAGAGTTTTAATTAGTTTAAGTGTAGCTACTTGATGGATATTTTAACGAAGACTAATGGCTGCAATTGTATTATTTACTTTCAGGTAGGAAGAGATCTGGACTGGAACCATTAATGCAATCCTCAAACAAGTAGTAGGTGAAAATAGGAATTGCTCGATATCCTATATCCTATATAATAAATCCGATATCTCGATATCAATAATAAAACTAAAATTCTTAAAACAAACAAAATAATGCATGGATCCAATTATTTAAAACACTAATCAGAGATAGCTAACAGTAATGTAATATTCCCCTTTTATTTTTTTGGTAGTTCATTTTGATAAATTTTCCCCTCTTCCACCCCTTTCCTTTTTTCCTTTTACCCCCCTCCCCCCCCCCCCCTCCCCCCTCCCCCCCCCCCCCCCCCCCCCCCCCCCCCCCCCCCCCCTTCCCTTTTTTTTTTTCCTTTTTCTCTCCCCCCCCCCCCTCCCCCCCCCCCCACCCCCTCTGTCTTGGGCTTCCTTCTTCTCCCCACTCCTTCCCCCCCCCCCCCCCCCTCCCCCCCCCCCCCCCCCCCCCACCCCCCCCCCCCCCCCCCTCTCCTCCCCTCTCCCCCTCCTTTATCCCCCCCCCTTTCCCCCTTTCCCCAACCCCTTTTTTCCCCCCCCCCCCCCCCCCCCCCCCCCCCCCCCCCCCCCCCCCCCCTTTTTCCCCCCCCCCCCCCCCCCCCCCCTCCTTCTCCTGTTTTTTCCCCAATCTTTTCTCCCGAAAACAAATTCTCCCCCCCCCCCCCCCCAACCCCTTCTCTTTCCTCCTTTCTCCTTGTTCCCCCTCTCCCCCTTTTTTCCTCCCCCCGCTTTTTTGTATTTTGCGTCCGCCTCCACTCATCTCGGCCCTTTTTTACACCGCGTCTTTTTTTTCCTCTCCTTCCCCCCCCCCCCTTACCACCCCCCCCCCCCCCCCCGAGTACGACCGGATCTCTTCCGGTCATCCAACGAGCAGGTGTCACGGTATTTCCTGACATCTTACTTAATCACAGATTTTTTTGTCTATCTAATGGGAAGATTTTGAGTCTCTTTGACTGGTTCATCATTTTCTTTATCACGGAGATGCTATCTTAACAGTTCATTGGAAAAACTAGAATCATCACAAAAAAATAGTTTTTTAGGAACAAGAAAGCTCCTTAAGTTCTCTAAATATACGCTATGTTGCTTTTATTTTAAGGTTGCTTTAACTGATGTCCATAATAAATTAACTACAGCTCTTAAAAGCTGATTCAGTTAACCATTGGAACTAAAATAAGAGAAAACTTAAGAACATAAATTGGAGAAAAAATAATAATAAACAGTTGAATTCATTTGTCCACGTCTTAAACCTCTTATTGCATATGTTTGCAGGTTAAACCAAATTCAAACATTTTTAGGTTCATAACTTATCATACGGTTCCATTATAATATTTAAGACTTGAGTCCCATTGTAATCAGTATGACACATTTTTCGTTGTGACCTGCTCTGAGGTTGATATTTTATCTCATTTCAATCCAACATTTTTATGAACATCCCTGAAAATTTTTACTAAACTTTGCTAGGAATTCGTACGGACATTCATTTTTTAAATGTATGAGCATTTATTAAGTTCTTTAAAGGATTATCTCAAACTTTACTCGTGTTTGGTGTACCTTTTTGCTTTTGGAGCATTTCCACCCAAAATAACCTGAGAATATTTTAAATTGTAACCGGCTACTTTTGATAAGCAAAAATTGCACCTGTATTTGTCATAGAAGCCTTAGTATTATCACCTACTGGAACAATGAATTCACTAATGTGTAAATATTGACAAGGGTGGATGCCTTCTAGCACTACTTAAATAAGTATGTAATAAAACAAATCTGAAACGGAAACCTTTCATTCGATGGAAAAGAATTAAAACAAGTATAAAATACGTATTTCAGTATTTTTTTTTCAAATCAGTATTTTTGTTCAAACTTAATTTCGATTTATCTTTAAAACAGATCGTTTAAGGATGTTGAAATGTCAATGAATGCAAATATCTGATGTATAAATGAGTTGTAAAATTTTAACTGCATTTTATTATTTGGGCTTTCTCCGTCCTGGAGTTTTCACCAAAAATTTTGATTCAACTTGACGTTCCGAAATTTAAAAAAAAAGTTAAGTTGAACATTAACTAGATTTTTCAGGTATTCCTTATTTTGTGTTTTTTCTTTCATGAAAAGAGATTTTCGCAGTGTATATCTTCTAACAGGCTACACAAGTGGGGTTACTACTTGTTCTTAAATAGTGTTTCCATAAAACCAAAGAATTCCGAGCCATTTTTCCTTCTTATTTTTTCGTACTTACATGACTCACAGCCTGAGGCTGGATCTTCACGCCAGGGGGGCGACCTGGATCCTTGATATCAACCCATCAACACATTGACCAGAACCATCGGCTTTACCTAGCTTCTGAAGGAAGACGTGATCCGAAGTTTTTCGTCTCGGAAAATCCCATCGGTTTCGACTGGAATTGATACTAGACCAACTGCCCAGGTAACCAATAAGCAGTCCCAAAGCGTATTAACGGCAGCATATCAAGCAATTAAGGCGCCTTAAATGCAACATAAATGCCACTTTTGGTCCAATATACAGCTGCCTTACTGCAGTGCTATTATAATGCTTCATTAAAGCTATTTTGCATGTGAAATGCCTATTACAGGCTACAAGCATTTAAATTGCATTTGAAATCCAACTTTACAGCAGATAGCATTCAAGATGCTGATATAATGCTAATATAATGCTTGTTCCATCTGAAATGCAGATTTAGGGTTGATTTACTGCATATGCTAATGCTTATTGATTACCTGGGTGATGTGAGAGGCAACCATGCTCACCACTACACCGTCGGCGCCGTGTGGAGCTATAGTTTTACAACTAAAGACTGACTAAAAGTAAATTGCTACGCACAAAGAGACCTGTAATTCGAGATCTAATAAGTTTAAAAAGTCCATCAATGGTTGCTTTACAGCACTTTTATTAGAACTTCAAAGTTACAGCATAAGATGGTAACATTTCTCCAGTTCAAACGACATCTCGAACCTTCCTCTTGATGGAGCCGATCGGCGACTTCGTCAAAGATGCTGCTATGAAATTGCCCAGTATTTTTCGATTGGTCGAAATTCCTGGCAATTCGGAGGTTACTTTTGCTAAGGGACAAAATCGATCTTGTTGGCAGCACTCTCCAGAACCACCTAGGAGTAGTGGCAGTTGGCCAAATTGGGCCGTCGATAATGTGAGGAATGGTTCCGTTTTCAGGCCATAACTGCAAATCGCTTGCCAAATCATGGCCTTCTTCGCGAACTTGTCGGCAAGCAAGAACTTGAGTCCTTCCGGCACTTTCAATCGCGATGTAAACTTTTAACCGGGTAGCTGCTTAAAATCGAGTTTGACTTCGGGTGTCTTCATCGATCAAAGTGCAGCCTTTGTGTTTCGTCAAAACACGATCGTACAAGAGCCTTTCATGCTCTCTGTCCACGGAGTTCTGCTTTATGTGGTTTGGATGTTTACTGGCTTTGTACGACTTGTATCCTTCCCTGGCAAGGATGTTCCGCACCGTTTGAAAGTTGGCGTGGTACCTTCTGGCCACATCTCGGATCGAAAGACCGGGGTTGGCTTTAACGCACCTCAACACCTTGATGCGCAGCTGACGATTCCTGGTTCCAGTTTTTTCCTTGTAGGTTTTGAGCACTCGACAAACCGTTGTTTTGGGCATCGTCAGCACTTCAACCAGCTTGGAACCGGATTACTCAGGATTTTCCAGCTGTTTGTGCACAATTTTATGTCTTCTTTCGAGTTCCATTTGACGTTAATTCTGAACGTGATCGACTACTTTGATCAAACTTGCACCAGTTGTTCTCTACACGGTAAGCTTCCTTTACCCATTAATGGGTACGATTTATTATTATTGTTATTCCTACTGTGGAAATTTTTACCCATTTTACCGTAAAACGGCTTTCACCTTTTACCCATTTAAAAATTTAAATGGGTAGACGTCGTTTTACGGTAAAATGGGTAAAAATTTCCACAGGAGGAATAACAATAATAATAAATCGTATCCATTAATGGGTAAAGGAAGCTTACTGTGTATAGAAGTGTAAACAAACCACTGTCAAAGATTTTCTATTCCTAACTTTACACTGAACCCAAACATCCTCCTTTAATCGAATGAATCCTCCGTCGGTTGATATCGAGACATTGAAATCGCATTTTCGAATGATAGATGCAGGCGGAGGACGATTTTCTAGAAACCAGATGACTATCCTTCTAATGTTGAACAACTAGTAATACGCGAAGTTCCCGTTCAAATTTGAATGCACGATGTATAAAAATCGTCAACCCAAAGTGGAATGCGTATTGCATTGGAAAAGTCCTATAACGCAAATCATTTGAAATGAGGATGACAAACATTCAATTTAACATCATTCGGTAAAAACCTAACAATCGCTATCAGAACTGGTACCATCACGAATAAAGGATGGACACCCGCTCGCTTCCTACGCTTCCTAATATTTCTTGACTCCTTCAATGTTTGTGCTCCCGTTGCAATCTTTGCTCAACGGTTGAGGAAGTGTAATGTGAAATAATTTTATGTCGTTGAATTGTTTCAAATTATTCATAAGCCGCTTACCGATTGTTCATAAACCGCTTACCGATCTACACAGTTTTGAAACAAACATCATATTAAATTTGGTTGATTGTCATACGAAACATGGATGATCGTCATAACCATAAGACAATCATCCGATTTCCGAATGCTTTTCGTTAAAGGGCGCAATCGAATTACTTTTCAGTCGATCTTGAGATGATGTTTGTGTTCAATGTAGAGGCGTGCTAGCGGCGTGAGAGGGGCGTACCAATTTACTTTTAGTCAGCCTTTAGTACCTATGCTGAAAATTTTTCGAAACTAATTCTTGAGTCCCATTGTTTTTTTTTTCAGAGTGTTGAATTGCAAAATACTCAGTTTTGTTTTGTTGGATGCTTTAGGAAAGCTTAATTGAGATCAGAGCCAATCTCATTTGGTCGATCCGTCGTTTGGCGTGGGAATGCTCTTTGGTTTGGTTACTTTATATGGACATTTTTTATAAAGCAGTTTGCAATACTTCCAAAGTTCAAATCTATTCTTTCTAAACTGCAGTTCTTCGCATAACTGTCCCATTTTCTAGGCAATAGTTATGGGCAGTGGGACAATAAGTGTAAAATTAAACTAAAGTATGTTTTGAACATCCTTTGACGTATGTTCAATTATTATTATTTTTTTAATTTTTCGTTAACACGGGATCCATTTTAAACGGGGATCTACATAACAATGATCCATTGTTTTTCACTTTTTCCTATGAAATTCAGACAGCAACGACTGGCAACCCAAGTAAAAATATTAGTTTTATTCCAGCCGTATAGAACTCCTCCCGACTTTGTTGATAAAACTACATTCAAAACTGTTTCGTTTACCAACACCTCCTTTATGCTTCTTTAAAGCCGAAATTTGAACAAAACGGCCCACTCTATAGACGGTTGTGAAAACAAGTTAATAAAACCTTTATAAGAACACAAAGATTTTGATAATGTTCTAGTGAAAGATGTCATGACCACTTGAGAACCTTCATAAAACCTATTGGCGGCCATGCAAACCAGAATGTGGCGAAATGGCCGCAGCTGTCAAACTTTATTGTGAAATCGAGGTTGGTTTTTGGTGTTCTGCTTTGTTCGATTCTCTACTCTTCTGATTCATTTAGGTCTAGTGTAGATCACTGCACTATAGCGTCATCAATGTAGTTTTGACAGTTCAGGGAGCTTGTTTACGTGGACTTAGAATATTTTCGGTAAGATCGGTTTGAGATTTTGTTCTCTAAATGTATTACGATTGAAGTAAAACAGCTGGAAAACAGACACCAGTGCTTATTTTTACATAATTTCCTGAATGAAATCGTACAGAATCCGGAAAAAGCGAATGAAAATTTTTGTTTGAGCAGTTCGAATTCCAACACTTTGTAAACAAGCTCCCTAAACTGTCAAAAAAGTGAGGTTAATACATTGCGTGCAATGATCTGTTGCGGGACATTTTGATTGATAGCAAAATATCCAAAACGAATTGCGTTTTCTACAGCGTATTAGTCTTCAAATTATATGCGCAATTATTTTTATGGTGAATATTTGCACGATAAGAGCCGAAAATTAATGCGCCTCGGAAAGTATGCGAATTTATAACAACATAAATCAAATTAAAACACATATATGCGATAAATTAATCATGAATTTCCTGAAAATTGCTTGGAATTGGATGGATTATCTAAAGTAATGCCGAAGTTAGTATCTGATCTACAGTTTATTTGCACACCATTGAAAATTTGATGCACTTACTTTTACACCTTTCAATTATTTCTTATATTTCAATATGGCGATTGGAAAACAAATCACAGTTTTGCCATAAAGCCAATTTCTCTTCGCAATGGCTATTATAAAACTATTTGGTCTTATGGTGACTTCCTTCAATGCCAATTAGCCGTTTAATGCATTTACTGGAGGCAAAATGGTTTTAAAATAATTTTTCAACTGACCATAATAAGATTATATGAATCAGTCCTAAAACGGCATTTCAAAACAGCGTTTTACAAGTTCATAAAGTCGAAATAAAACCTTTGATAGGAGTAAAAGGCATTTGAGAAACAAGGTTTTAAGATCGTTGTAAACAAGCGGTGTAGGTTCCCATAAACCTGACTAAAATATGAAACCTATTGGCACCTCTTAGTGTCATAATAAAACCAAATTGATTTCAAGTGGCTTTCATAAAACTTTGATAAAACTTAAATAAGCAGGATGGTGTTAGCAATGTTAACTGGGAGGGGACCGGATATTTCACTTTCCTCGCCAAGGAAGTAAAGTCAAGTACCTATATCACCCAAGTATTTGAATGTCCCGAAAAAGGTTCTCCTATGGCTGACCATCAGTGAATAAGGGATGTCGAAACAACTTGGTTTTTCCTCGGGACTTGCTGTGGATTGGGAGTTTTACAGTTCCAAATGCCTGCTGGTAGTCGCCGCTTTCATTCGGAAGATGCGGCAGATGATGTGGTATTTTGGTTGGACCTGACATCAGCCCACTACGCCAAAAGGTCGTTGGAAGAGATGAACCACCTGAACATCACTGTGGTGCTGAAGAACGCGAACCCTCCGAACGTTCCCCAGGTGCCAAACGAAAAGTTCTGGGCCTACCTCAAACGCACGATCTATTTCATTCCATGTATGGCCACATCCGAGAAGCAGCTAAATAGGAGCAGAAAAATATCCCAACACCATTCTTTTCCGTGGCAATGGTCAAGGTCCCGGCTAACTGCCGCAAGGCTGCTCGTGGGGAAGTGGGGGAAGAATTTGTGCAAAATGATCAATAAATGTAAAATTAAAGGCAAATTTGTGTCATCGAACTATTTTTCTAAGTGTTTTTCAGCTCCTTACTTACAAAAATCATGCTTAGGCTGGAGTGGCCTCTGCTGTATGCAGAAATTGACTTTATTCTATTTAATGTATCGCTGCACTAAAGGGTGATACGGTCAAAATTTGGTCAAGGGAAATCGGTGAAATCGTTTATTTAAAAAATCAAATTAAATTTCTTTTTCAAGTTCAATTAGTATAAAATTCAGGAAAAATATTCAGTTAGGCTTCCGCTTTTCCAAATCCGAATTGCCGGGCCTTACGCTTGACCCCTGCCATCAGATTTTGTACAGCCACCTTGTCCACCTTCTTCGCCGCAGAAAGCCAGTTTGCCTTGAACTGCTGCTCGTCCTTAGCAGTTTTTTTGGTCTTCTTTAGGTTCCGCTTGACAATAGCCCAGTATTTCTCAATTGGGCGGAGCTCTGGCGTGTTGGGAGGGTTCTTGTCCTTGGGAACCACCTGCACGTTGTTGGCGGCGTACCACTCCATTGCCTTTTTACCGTAATGGCAAGATGCCAAATCCGGCCAAAACAGTACGGAACAACCGTGTTTCTTCAGGAAAGGCAGCAGACGTTTATTCAAACACTCTTTCACGTAAATTTCTTGGTTGACAGTCCCGGAAGCTATGAAAATGCTGCTTTTCAAGCCACAGGTACAGATGGCTTGCCAAACCAGATATTTCTTTGCGAACTTTGACAGTTTCGTGTGCTTGGAAATATCTGCTACCTTTCCCCTTTCCTTTTGCCGTATAAAACTCCTGTCCCGGAAGCTGCTTGTAGTCGGCTTTGACGTAGGTTTCGTCGTCCATTACCACGCAGTCAAACTTCGTCAGCATCGTCGTCGTGTACAGCCTCCGGGATCGCGCTTTGGCCGTCGTATTTTGTTTATCATCGCGATTTGGAGTCACTACCTTCTTGTAAGTCGATAGTCCGGCTCGTTTTTTGGCTCGATGCACGGTTGTAGACGATACACCCAGCTTATTTGCGGCATCTCGGAGAGATAGGTTAGGGTTTCGCTTGAAACTACCGGCAACTCTCTTTGTCGTCTCAGCGGCTTCCGGTTTTCGATTTCCCCCGATCCAGACTTCCTGGCTGTCGACAAACGTTCCCCAAACACTTTAATTACATTTGTAACGGTTGATTTTTTTGTTCCGCTTCGGGGGCCGCGCGGTTTTTCCCCCGCCGGCGAATTTTTCCCCCCTCTTTTCTTTCCCGGCCGCTTTTCCCCCCAGAGGATTCCCAAATCAAAATAGGGCACATTCTCCCCCCCCCCCCCTCCAAAATGAGGGGTGTTCGGTTTTTTAAATGCAAAATTGAAAGAAATACGTCAAGTTGATATTGACCAAATTTTGACCGTATCGCCCTTTATAGGGTGTCCCACATTAAATTGCATCACGGAAAAACGCTGAAGAAAATTACCTAGTTGACCGATCCTTTTCAAACTTTCAGACAATAAAAAATAACCCATTAGTAAGCTTTTGGTAAAAAAATTTCATTCAACTTCAATACCATAACCGTACGCTCGCACCTTACGCTTAACTCTACTCATTAGGTTCTGTACAACAACTGGCTGCAGCTTCTTCTGTACAGAAACCCACTTTTTCTTCATGTCTTCCTCAGATTTGACCTCCTTGGGATGCTTCCGTAGTGCTTGCTTCATAATAGCCCAGTATTTTTAGATGGGCCTTAGTTCCGGTGCGGTATGGGGGGGGGTGGTCATGTCCTTGGGTACGAAAGTGACCCCGTTGGCTTCGTACCACTCCAGGACAACATTTGAATAGTGGCACGAAGCTAGATCGGGCCAGAAGATCCTAGGACCCTCGTGTTGATTCGACAGAGGAAGCAGACGATTCTGTAGAAACTCCTTGAGGAAGATCTCCCCGTTTACAGTCCCGGTAGTCACGAACGGCGCACTACGTTTGCCACATGAGCAAATCGCTTGCCAAATCATGTATTTCTTGGTCTTTATGAGACAATGAGGCTTCGTCAGCATCTGGGTGTACAGTTTCCGGCCCGTGACTTTCCCATCGTATTTTGCCGTTCGTCACGATTTAGAGCCTTCTGCCATCTATGTACGTCCCTCCCGGTCCTTGGCTCTTTGAACGAAAGACTTGGACAGATTAAACTTTTTGGCCACATCCCTGACCGAAGCATTGGGATTTCGCTTAGACGCTTTCACGACACGCTTGTGATCCTGACCACTAATAGAACATCCATTCTGACCGCATTTCTCCTTTCGTTCGATGCCCAGAGTTTCGTAGTAGCGTTTAATAACACGACTCACCGTTGACTGCACAATTCCGAGTTGTTTTTCGATGTCCCGATGAGAGAGTTGAGAATTTTCCAGGTGCTTACGCTAAATCAATACGCGACGTTGCTTTTCGGGTGACGCATTTTTTTCCAATTTTCGAAAAACTGACAGCGATAACAATACAACAAATAAAAACACTCTAAAGTACTTCTACCCGAATTTCACAGACAAAATACCCAATGAGTAATTTTCTACAGCGTTTTTTTTTCGTGATGCAATTTGATGTGGGACACCCTTTACGCCAGCCTCACGTTCTGCGAGGGGTGCGCATGTCGGCTGCTATAATTGATCTATCCACCTTGCTTGTTGCGCGCGTCTTCTTGGAATCGTTTTCGAGAATAATTTGAACAGGGCTGCCGTCCGACATTCTTACGATATGTCCAGCCCACGGTAGTCGATTGATTTTAGCGTTGTAAACGATGGGAGGTTCTTTCAGGAACTGGTGTTATTTGTGGTTTATTCGCTTCACCGGAATCTTCCATCTGCACTCCACCGTAAATCGTACGCCATACCTTCCGTTCGAAAACGCCAAAGGTGTTTTGATCCTGTGCAAGCAATGTCCATTGTCGTGGCCGTAGAGTACTACTTATTAATGTCTTGCAGATCGTAGTAATCTGTAGTTCGGCTAACTTTGTTAGATCTTAGTGTCCTTCAGAGTACAAAGTAAGCACGATTGCCAATCCTAATGCGACTTTGTATTTCTCTGCTAGTTTCGTTATCGGCGGTCACCAATGAGCCCAGATATACGAATTCGTCGACTACCTCGATTTCATCACCATCGATCTGAGCTCGTGGTAAGAGGCTAACGTTGTCTTCTCGTGAGCCTCTTCCCTTCATGTATTTAGTTTTCAACGCATTTATAACAAGCCCAATCCTACTAGTTTCAGCCTTATATTTGATATTCGTTTCCGTTTCCATTGTCCTGTGACAACAAGGCGTGTCCAGTAGTCCTATTCTGTCAAACAACGAAAAGTCGAAAACTGGCAAAGAGCAACATAAATTAAATCGATTCCATTTCGCAGAAAAACACATTTCATGGAAGAACTTATAAGAAATTGTACTCTTTTCGGACAAAAAGCAATTGAACCTTGACGATCTGGATCTGCGTAGACCCGGAGGTCACAATGTGCTGTTGCTTTGGTAGTGGTACGTTGATGGTTTGGGATGCATTTTCATTTCGATGAAACCTTTCATTGGCGTGGATCTCAACGAGAATTACATTGAAATGATAGCGATCAGGTCTAAAAATCGTCTTTGATCAGTCAGACTTCGTTTTTCAGTAACTCCAAGTTGACTTTCAGGTTGATTTGATAACAAAAACATAGAAGTTCTCAAGTGGCCCGCTTGTTCTCCGGATGGTAATCCCATAGAAACCCTTTGGTCCATTGGACGCTGGAAAAACTGGTTATATCCATGAAATTAAGGCTTATTGAAATTATTCGAAATAATGACTCGTATGCTTACTACTGAGTTCATCTTCACACGTATTTCAAGTTGTAATTTTTTTTCATAAAATCTTAATTGCATTAAAAACTAGAGTTCTGCTATTTTTATTTCACCTATTCAATGTTTGAATTAAAATGTAAATGTTCCACCATATTACCAACATAATAAACTTAATCGGGGCAAAATAGATTTTACTAACATTCAAAATTGAATTGAGCATAATCGGTATGAAAATTCTGAAAATACTGTTAAAAACATGGTGGTGCTATTCTTGTTTAAAACTTTTAAGTATTTTAGCTGAACTGTTACCTCCACGTTTATGAAAGACATTTTTGTTTCAAGTGGACGTTAAGTGCCATACTCGTTGCTCAACAATTATTCCGATTTTTTGAATTTGTGCACATGATTCCCGTCACAACGTAACGCTTATCTACAATATTCTAACTGCATCTGAGTGGATGATGCTTTTTTCAACAGTTCTAATGCAAACTAATAAATGGAATTCTAATTTCTTATAGTTGGGAGATATCAAGGTTCTACCACGAACGACCAATTAAAAGACGTTTCTATTCATCTTTGGAGTTTTTTTTGCAACCAGGAGAGTTTTACTAAAACAATAAATGGACAATGTGTTGGTGTTTGAAAAGTTAGTTCCATTCCTGCTCACCAGGGTCTTTTTCAATTTCCAGTCGATGTCGTTCGAGTTTTCTAAAGCAATGAATCTCTGAGCTTAGAAGGACGCACGTACAGCATTCGAAAAAAGCTCTTTCCCAAGCGTCATTGATTGGTATATGCTTGACACTAGGGAAATCAAACGAAAATTTACTTCGAGAGATAATAGAGATTAACATCCTTAATTAATATGCCATAAGCAGACATTCTCATCTCTAGAAGTTTTGTGGATAAAATTGCAAAACAAACAATTTCCAAACCGGCAGAAAAGTTCGTGTAGGCACAACTTGCAAACGATGATGTGCTAAATTCAAAGACAAAACCTATCATCAACCCACATTGCACCGCTTCAAGAGCAATAAAACCATAAATGCACCAACCAACATCAGACTAACATTAAATGCGCTCACACTAGAGTAGACAGGAGATTGAATTGTCAATTGATTAGCATCGACCGAAAACCTGTCCCTCTCGAGAGTGATGGAATAACTTTGGAAAATTACTAATATGCAACTACCCTCCTGCCTCCCTCAAACCCTTCCTCAACAAACGTCGTTGGCAGAACCGACAAGAAGCTGGAAATTTGTCATCGCCGTGTCGGTTTGCCTACACACCATGTCATAGGCAGAACAGCCAGCTCAGTGCAGTGCAGCGCGAGCGAGACTAACGACCTGTGATGCCCATGAAGCAGAGGCATTTCGGGGGATGGAGAGGGCTAATGTTGAGCAACCTGGTCGTCGGTGCAGCGGAAAGTGCAAATCTCACTTCTCGCTCGCAGTCATCGGTTCCAAGAAATCTCAAGAGCGCACAGCAACACTTTGTGTGGGCCCCACTACTCACTCCCTCAAACGAAGGGTGGCTGGCACCCATACGAGTAGGGTTCTTAGTGTCTCTCGAGACTAGAAAATTGTGACACTAATTTTTCAATCAGTAGCGATTATATAAGCGCTCTTTCCAGCAAGAAAACGGAGCTCGATCCCCTACAACCAAAACGGTGCGGGTCCGGTTCGGTTTCGGTGGAACTACTATTACTAATAGCAGCTAGTTACTTCGACTACTACCACGACACACACACAGCCACACTCAGACTCCCAGATAGGCCTAGGCGAGGCAACTCCAGCTTTGACGCGCGGTTGTGGCTCGCGGTGGTGGTTGAGGCTGCAGTCAACGTCCTCTCCGGGCCCGTAATGAGGTCAAGGAAATACTTGTGTGTCTCTATTTTTTCTCGTCTTGTGCTTCTTTCACAAGCGGGCATCTCGTGAGCGCAGCAGCCGCTACCTTCTGCTCAAATATGAACGAGACTTTATGAATAAAACGGTCCGCGGATGACATATCGTCAAAAAAAAAATTTTTTTCTTAGATTGGTAGGACTGTTATACGTTTACATGTCAAATTTGAGCACGATCTGTCACGAAGCTTTTTTTTTACGGCACTATAAACAAGTCAACCTCCAGTGTGTTTTTCGAATTTTACTATGGAATCAAACGTTGAGCAAAGAATTAGTTTGAAATTTTGTTATTCCAACGGAATAAGTGCTTCGGATGCATTGAAAATGTTGCAGAAAGCCTATGGGGAATCTGCTCTATCGCGTGCACGTGTGTTTGATTGGTATAAGTCGTTCAAAGAGGGTCGTACATCAGTTGAAAATCTGCCTCATGATCGTCGTCCAGCAACATCAATAAACGAAGAAAACATCGAAAAAGTGAAGAAAATTGTGCTGCAAAATCGCCGTGTGACCGAGAGAGAAATAGCTGATGAGCTCAACATATCAAATGGATCCGCTCATAGCATTATACACGATGTTTTGGGCATGAGACGTGTGTCCGCGCGTCTTGTTCCAAAATTGTTGAATTTTCTTCAAAAAGAGCAACGTAAAACTGTCGCTAAGGAAATGCTCACAATGCTTGATACGGACATCCAGCACATCAACCGCGTCAAAGTCGATCGAAAATCAAGGTTATGCTGACTGTTTTCTTCGATAGCCAAGGTCTGTCCCTGCCACTGCTTAAAAATCGCTTTGATGTAGGTCTTATCATCAATAACTCAGCACCGTTATTTCGTTAGCAGCTTCATGTAGAGTTTCCAGGCAAGCGTTTTGGCAACACTCTGCTGGCATTCGTCCCGTTTTGGAAAGTTCTGCATCTTGTACGTTATCAATCCGGATCGCAACTTGTCCCTCTAGATGAAACTTTGCGGAACATTTTTTTTTTTTACCATGTCCCGCGACGAAATGTTCAAATTCCACCTGAAATGAGCAATTAACAATTTCTTTAGACTAGAAATCAATTTGGTTTTATTATGGCACGAATAGCTGCCAATAGGTTTCATATTGTAGTCAAATTTATGAGAACCTACACAGCTTGTTTAAAACGATCTTAAAACTTTTTTCAAATTCCTTTTACTCCTATCCTCCTTTCCCCTCCTTTTTTTTCCTTCCATTTTAAAACCGTCCTATGTACCAATTGGCTAACTAATTGCATATCAAATGTTTTAAATTCTTCAAATACTTGGTTTTTCTTTGTTTTCCCCCTAAAGTTTTATTTTGACTTTATTGAACTCATAAAATTCTTTTTGAATCCTTTAGGACTCATCATATTTTATTACTCTTGAAAAACCTTTAACCTTTTGCCTCCTATGGATAACGACAATTGGCTGAGAGAAACCACCAAATAACCAAATAGTTTTAAAGTAGTCATTGCAAAAGATAACTTGGCTTTATGCGCAGTTGTGATTTTTCCAATCGCCATATTGAAATAAAGGGTGTCCACGATGAAATTGCCACACACAAAATTGATTCGCAAAATTCGAGTTTTCATCCGATTGCCATCAAATTTTCAGGGATTGAGAAATAACTATTAAACTTTATTTTACCATTTGACTCGTATTTTATTTACAGACCATACGCAAATGCCCCGCACTTTGGCCTTAACCCCGGCCATAAGATTCTGCACAACCTGTGAATCAACAGTTTTTTGCACGTAAACCCATACTTTCTTCAGTTCCTCGACTGTCTTTATTTTCTTAGGTCGTTTAAGAAGGTGATGCTTCATAATCGCCCAGTACTTCTCGATAGGGCGGAGCTCCGGAGTGTTGGGAGGGTTGAACATTTTCGGCACGAAATTGACCTTATTGTCCGCATACCACTTCAGCACGTCCTTGGAGTAGTGGCATGAGGCCAAATCCGGCCAGAAGATTGTTGGGGACGTTGTGGGCCTTCAGGAGAGGAAGCAGCCGCTACCGAGGCACTCTTTATGTATGCCTGTCCGTTCATCGTGTCCTTGGATCACTCAAGGCAGTGCACTCCGCTTTCCCGCACGTGGCAGATGGCTTGCCAAACCAGGAATTTCTTCGCAAATTTGGACATCTTCTTGAGTGCGGGACATGCTCCGGAACGCTGAACTTATCCTTGGCCGTGAAAGACAGGTTGCCGGGGATCTGTTTGAAGTCGGCCTTCACATATGTTTCGTCGTCCATGATGCAGCATTCAACTTTCGTCAGCATGTTGGGGTACAACTTCCTGGCACGGGTTTTGGAGGACTTGTTCTGCTTCTCGTCGCGATTAGGGGCCTTTTGTACCTTGAACGTTCGAATACAGTATGCAAAAAAAGTTTATCCACCCCCAGTGAAAAATTAGATTTCTTCCAAAAAACCCACCAGAAAATTAAAACACGGTTAATTGTTGTTCAGTTTATTATTATTTATGTAAAAACAAAGCCAATTCATGCGAGTTCAAAATAAAAAAAAAAAATTCTCTTGCATTTGAGACATGATGTTAAAAAAAAGTTAAAAAATAACGCAAAAAAAGTATATCCACCCCTCTGGCTCACATAGTTTTAGTACTTCGTGTGACCACCTTTGGCTTCAATAACTGCTCGGCATCGTCGTGGCATCGACTCAACAAGCTTAGCAGTTGTTTCCGGGGTGATTTTGTCCCATTCAGTTGAGATTACCTGCCGCAATTGCTGGATGCTTGTTGGTTTTTGCTCCTGGACCTTAATTTTCAAAATTGACCAGAGATGCTCGATCGGATTAAGGTCGGGAGACTGTGCTGGCCACTCCATAACCTTGATACGCTTTTCCTTGAACCACTGCGAAACCAGCTTTGAGGTGTGCTTCGGATCTCCGTCTTGTTGGAACGTATATCTGCGCCCCAACTTTAGCTTTTGTGCAGACGCTGGTAGTTTTCGCTTCAAAATGTCCAAATAAACCTCCTTGGTCATGATTCCATCAATGAACTCAAGTTCTCCAACGCCGGATGTAGCCATAGATCCCCACACCATGACTCTACCTGCAGAAAAAAAAATCAAAGTCATGCTCAGTTGGTTGAAAAATCAATGTTGGTAAAGTAACTCACCACCGCCATGCTTGACTGTAGGCCGCAAACACTCCTTTTTCAAACTTTCACCGGTTCGCCGCCATTTTCTTGTGATACCATCAGACCCAAATAGCATTACTTTCGTCTCGTCTGACCAAATCACCTTATTCCAGTCATCACTGGTCCATGAAATGTGGTCCTGGGCCCACTTCAATCTTTTTTTGATATTTTTTTTGCGGACAACCATGGCTTCTTAAGTGCTACTCTGCCCTTAAGACCTTTCTTATGAAGACGATTTCGTACGGATTGTGATGTCAGTTGAATGGAAAACTCGCTTTCAATCTGTTTCGCAATTTTCGGAGCTGATAGTCCCCGGTCCAGCTCCGCCTTCTTCACGATAGTTCTGTCAATTCGGCCAGTTGTCTTTGAAGGACGCCCCGATCGCTTAGCTGGTGAGATAGAACCACGCTTTTTGTACATCTGCACAATCCTAGCGACCGTATCTTTGTGAAGCTGGACAATATCGGCAATATCACGGTAGCTTTTGCCAGTTTTGTGATGTTCAATAATCAAATTTCGGATGCTGATCGAAATTTGTGCTTTTTTGGGCATTTTGCAACAAATAACTTCCAATTTTGAACACGAAACTGAAATTTTGAGCACGAAAACTTCAAGAGCACTAAATGACAGCTAGACACAATGTTTACATTCGAGAAAGTTGCAGAATACACACTAAAACTCTGTAAAACACACTTAAATCGTAGTATCCGTTTGGGGGTGGATAAACTTTTTTTGCGTAATTTTTTACCCTTTTTCATAATTCATCACATAAAATCTCAAGAAAAGATATAAACGCCGTATTTTCAATGGCAATGTGATAAATAAACATAAATTGATAAATCATGGAGGAACACTCATCAAATTAAACTGATTTTCACCAGAAAAACAAAAAAAAATTGTAAATTGGTAGGGGGGTGGATAAACTTTTTTTTGCATACTGTATTCCCTCGCGGCTATGACAATGCAAGTCCTTCTACAATTGCAGCAGGATCAGCAGACATGCAGACATTACAAATATAATTGTTATTATCATTTTATATTATAACATCCCTTCACAATATTATTCAGTGCTATTTCCAACTTCGCATCTGCATCGTTGTAAGTTTTGGCCCACCTAACTCACGTTGTGTATTTGAAAAGATAGGATTGTTTTTACATTTTTTTTTTTAGAGAGAGGATAATATACGACAAATTCTACAAAAAAAAATATATATATTCGTCGTCCAAATTAGTTAATTCAAAAACTAACATTTCTATTTTACAGACATAAAGAATCATTTATGGGACCAGTAGGAAAAAAGAGTTATCGGAGAAATTCCTGTCATTCATTTTTAATTTTTTTTTTTTTGTTTTGGATTTATTGAGTTTCCGTTTTTGGGCAGTAATCATACTCGTATGAAATTTATTTGCTTAAATTTTCTTTTCTATTTTGCTAGGATGCCAGGTGATCAACTTAATTTCATTATATCACGTTGGAATTTTCGCTATTTTAGAGTTTCAATCATCTAACATCTCAGCGGAAGAGGAAAATAGCGCCATTTAATTATTATATGTACATTATGTAGTATTTCTTTACAACATCGTATTATTTTTATCACCTTCACATTTTCATACAACAACCCTGATTTAGGCGGTATCTGGCTTAAACACCAAACATACATTCAATTTATGACATCTAGCATTCCTTATATGTCCAGTATATAACGCAGAAAATTACAGCTGTGGTAGGCTTTTGAAAATTACGGAATCTGTGGTAGGCTTTTGCACTTATTGCTAAATGTATTTTTCACTTCCGGTTTGCAAATGGACTTTTTACCAATTCTGAGCTAATCTGATTCATGCAGCGCTGTGCGCCATTTGGCTAGTGTTTGATTTTACGTTTCAACCTTTGTCATTACTTGATCATAACTCACAATATCATTATATTTGGTAATATTGTTTTATTGATTTTACTTCAAAGATGATTAAAACATTACTAATTGTTTTTTTGCCCATGTATCTTTAACTCCTTTCCACTTAAATCTTCCCATTCCTAACTCGGTAGCAATAACTATTAGGTCAGCAAAAATAAAAGCAAACTGCTATTATAAAATCAGCATCAAGTAGCAAATAGTGACTATGGCAACAGTAAATTAAAATGTATAAATGTTAGTTTTGTAAAATTTCAATAGATTTAATAAACTTTTTCAGGATACTTCAAATCAAAATTTTGGTCAAATGCTGCTATCGCTGAAAACGAACGAAAACGTGCTTAAAAGCGGAACCAAAGAACTCTACACTTTAACATTTTACAACATTTCTTGCATTTCAGGATCAACCGAATGAAGATCATATATTATAGATACGAATGCTTGTAGTATTTTTCATTTACATAAATATATATTCCATTATATAAATATTTCATGGGAATGGGAGGGACCATCAGGGCACCCGATTGAAGCACTCTGGATGGGGAGAGTGGGAATGCCAACTCCCCATTGCTAACAGTTTGTGAATAGAGGGCGGGCTCTTCTCCCCGCCCATTGGGGCATCCTCATGTTAGATAGCTTGCTCTTTTGACCAATTGTTCAATCTTGTTGTTGGAAGGAGATTCTTTATATCCCTGTGGATACGTATAAGTGATGTTGCATATCGATCCACCCAACCCCTTTTTGGCCCTTCATACAACGGCATGATTAGGATAATCAGTGGTTATTAAAGCTTGATCAAGTCTAACAGAGAGGAGAGCCCATTGCTGTCGGACTTAGTTTCCGTGCTACAATGGGTGGTAGTACATATCATACATCATACATAAAAAATACAAAAAAAAAAATAATTAAACCCAAATTTTCTTATCATATTCGATTAGTCTTCTGTTGCTCAAAACCATCAGGACAGCTTGTCCGAGCGTCTGTATTTCATGTTAGGGGCGGCTCAAAACCGCGTTTGTTCTTCAGATTAGGGGTGGTTGCATCCGAGTGTCTTTCATGTAAGCGGTTGAACTATTAATTAACCCTTGCATGATAATTCTCCGGTCAAGCAGGGGGTTTCGATGAAAGCCTTCCGAGCCAGAATCGAACAAAAAATACACAATTCCAACGAAAACATAAAACTCTGAACGGACTAATTAGCTTAGACCAAAACAGCGAAATGGAATAACGATTGGAAACTCGGAACATGCAATTGCAGATGTCTCATCTTTGTTGGAAGTATCCGTGTGCGCAAATTCGACATTATAGCCATTTCGAACATCCGTGATGAAAGCAACTATCAACGCGCAAACATCAACTCTAATCACAATTTACTCATGGTAAAAAAATGCGCCCAAAACTATCCGTTGTTCTTAACGTTCGCTACTGGCACGCACCACGGAACAATATTGAACGAGTGAAACAACCAGAAGTCGCGCAAAACCTGGAAGCTGTGTTGCCGGAAGAAGAAATAGTCGACAAAATACCTCTTGAGGACTGTTGGAGTCATGCAAGCCTTACAAAACGCAGCTGAAGGTGTCCTACGATACGTGGAACGCAGAAGTCAAAACGGTGGATGTCAAAAGATGGTGAACTAGAAGAACACAGCCAGAGTACAAATGCTGTAACGATTCATTCAATAGTTCTTGGAACGAGACAAGGTTGAAGGCTTCACACAAAGGTCTTTTGCCGCGTGCCGTAATGTGTACACTGAACGAAATATGTACAGGGTGCGGCAGAAAATAATGCGAAAATGTTAAAACTTAAGAACTGAGTTAATTCGTGTAGCTAGTGACTAATTTCTGCCGAAAGTGTATTTGTTTATGTTTACTTTCAAGTGCTGCATCCAAACATTCTATTTGTTGTATTGCAAATTCGTCAAAATGTTCGCGAAAGAAGTGATCACCAGTTTGTTGCTCGCCCAGAAGAAGCCGAAAGAGATTGCCAAGGTGGTAGGGTGCCATTTGGCAACAGTTTACCGCATAAAAAAGTCTCTGCAGGATGGTCCTAAGCAGCGAAAGCCGAGAAGCGGACGTCCGCGCTTTGCACGCACGCCAAACGTGATCAAATTGCTCGCAACCTGGTGCGTTCCATAAAAAAACTTGCAAAGGAAGCCAATATTTCTGAGAATCATCAAAGAAGACCTGCATGCATCTTCTAGAGCCAGAGTGAAACGCCACTTGATTACAGACCGGGTCAAGGAACTACGAGTGAGTCGTTCCAAGAGATTGCTTTCCAAGAAGGAAAAAATGATAATCCTGTTCTCCGACGAAAAGCTTTTCAGCATCGATGCTGTGGCCAACAGCCGCACGGACGGGTTCATTTCACCGCAGAAAATGGAGAACGTTCCGGAAAAAGTGAAATTCAAATTTCAAACCAAACATCGGGCTGGTGTCATGATGTTTGGCTTGGTGGCATCCAACGGTTTGAAAATGCCGCCTGTTTTCATTGATGCTGGAGTTAAAATCAATACCGAAGTGTATATCGGTATTTTAAAGGACCAAGTGCTTCCCTGGGTGAAGGCCAACTTCTCCGAGGACCAAAACGTTGTCCTACAGCAGGATGGAGCGCCGTGTCACACGTCCAATCGAACCCAACAATGGTTGAACGATAACATGAAGTTTTGGCCGAAGGATTTGTGGCCCCCTAGCAGCCCAGATCTTAATCCGTTGGATTATTCGATTTGGGCATATGTTGAAGCACAAGCCTGCAAAACATCACACCCTAGTGTGAAACCCCTGAAGTCAACCATAACACGCACATGGCAGTCAATTTCGGAGGACTACGTCCGAAAGGCGTGCTCTTGCTTCCGTCGTCGGCTCGAGGATGTTGTTAATAAAAATGGAGGACACATTGAATAAATTTGTTTAAAAGGACTTTATAGAGATAACTGCACTCGAAAATGTTGATATTATTGCTTGAATTAGTTGAAAATGGGATTTGAAAGAAATAGAACAAATTTTCGCATTATTTTCTGCCGCACCCTGTATATAAGGACAACCGAAAATTTGCAATTCTTCAAAATTGGGTTTCGTAACGCAAAACTTCTGTTTTCCAGTTTTGTGTTTAATGTCATCTCTCGTTTACTACACAGTTACAGCGATGATTTGTCTTTTAACGCGGGATATCGACTGTTTTCATCTGCTTAGAAAGAAATAATTTAAGGACAAGCTGATTGTTTTTGCGTTCGCTGGCCTCGTAAGTTTTTAAAACAAACATTACCATTGTTATAATATCACACTCATCAATTCAAATTATATTATGAACGAAAATTTTGAGTCTCATATTTATTATGTGGTTTTCAGAAAATGCCGAAATCGTCCACTCTTTCAGAGTGTGAGCGCGGAAAAATTCAGGCCCATCGTGAAAATGGACTGGCAATCCGTGAGATCGCAAGCAGAATAGAAAGGAGCAAAATGGTGGTACATAATTTCGTGGAATTGGGAATATGCGACCATCAAGAGAAAAGAGCGTCCAGCATCGGTTTTAGAACACGCAAAACTTGAAATTAAGTGATTGACAATCAATCGAAGGCTTTTTCCGGGTGATATCAGGATGGAATGGAATCTTCCAATGTCTAAACGTCGAGTGCAGCAAGTTTTAAGCAGTGATAATAATACAAATATGTTAAAAGTTGCTTATTGTCTCGATATAAAAAAGCAAGATTGGAATTTGCAGAAAAGTATCAATTCTGGGAAAAAGAGTGGGAAAATGTGTTGTTCAGCGATGAAAAGAAATTCAATTTAGATGGACCGGATGGATCAACTAACCGTTGGCAGGATATAAAATGCGAAAAGCCACAAAGGGAATCGAGAATTTTTGGAGGGGGCACTCTGATGATCTGGGCAGGTTTTAGTCCTGCTGGAAAAACACCAGTGTGTTTCATTCCGACCAAAATGAATTCTGAAAAGTATGTACAGCTCTTGGACGAAGTTTTGATCCCATTCGCTGAAAAAATGACAGATGACAACATGATATTTCAGCAGGACAACGTCACTTGCCATTCTGCACGTAACACGAGATCGTTTCCTGTGAATAGTAACATCCTTGTTCTCGAATGGCCAGCATGTAGCCCAAATCTCAATCCAATCGAGAATCTGTGGGGCCTACTTTACCGAAGACTTTTCAAACCTGGGCGTATGTTTGACACCCTTCTTCAACTCCCAAATGCTATTGTCGAAGAATGGAGCAAGTTGGACAATGATGTTCTAAAATTGTACATCATTTCAATGCCGAGACGACTGATGGAGGTCATTAGAAACAAGGGAGGAGCAACGCATTATGAATTACTCTTAATTTCATGCAATTAACAACGTTTTTGTTGAAATTTTGACTTTGTCCTTATTTCCTGTGGAAGTATTTTAATTTATTTTCAATATTTAATTTAGTTTTTGTCTCACAAATTAATCAAACCAGTTGAGCAGTGTTTTTTTGTAAATTCTAGAATATTGACCAAAAACTTCTGTAACAGAAACTTTAAACACAATGCAAGCCCTTTGAGTCTTGTGTGTGTGTGTATACAATCCAACGCCCACCGTCCGGCAGTGCTTGTATGGAAGAAATTTTTTTGCAGTTAAACGAACTGTGTTGTCGACTCGACAAACATTTTTAACCCGGGAGTTGGAAGGTGATAGCTCTGTTGAGTTCCAGTGACCCATTTCAGAATGCCTGGTTACTCACGTCCATTCCGAGGTCACTCTCACTTACAACAAGCCCCGCATAGACACAGTACTAACATCAAATGGATATAGGTACTGTGCATACACTTCCATCATCAAATCTTATTGTTTTGAGGATGGCACGTATTTAGCAGTATCGTTCAAATTTAGTTATAATCAGATAGATCTCACCAAAAATTTTTGTTGATGTACAGTCTTCATTTGGGCGGCTTCCCTGTGATGCGAAAGGATGCATTTATGTCTCTACAGAAGGCCTCCGTTATTCGGTAAATATTTTCACATCATCCTTTTTGAATGGAACAGCCCGAATAAAATTAGTACTTTGCGCACAAATGCAATAAAATGAAAATCACAGGTAAAAAAAGCACTTCCGAGAATAAATTTAACTTCACAGCTCAACTTAACTTCACAGCTCTCCATCTGTGCACCACGTGATGAGTGCATCTGAAATTATATGCCAGCCACTCACGCGCGCATGCGCATTAGTTTCGTTCTTTGCTTCTGACCAGCAAATGGCCGTTTTCTACATTGCACTGGTTTTCTTTTTTCTCTCTCCACACACTGTCAATAATCAAAATGAGGCGATTCTATATCGACTTCTAAACTGCTTGTAATCATCAATTCACTCGCGACAAAGCGGAAAAATACTCTAATTTAATCATTCATGTCCGCGTGGCACAACAATACTAACAGCATTAACAAACACAACTAAGCTGATATTAACACTTTCTCCGGGGGCGGGGGCGAAGCACAAAAATCAAAAGAAACGGAGAAAAACTACCAACCATCACACATTTCGGGAGGGAATCGATTATATTCACTACATCTTACACAAAACACAGGGAGATTTTATGATTTCACTGTTCGTTTAGGTTGAAATACGAATATATTTTTGATTTTTTTCGCGAAAACGACGCACCAAAAACAAAACACGTCAGTTTCCAAGCACGGCTAGCTGCGATCAACGGAAGCCTTTTGAGTCTTGTCCTTACATTTATTTCACTCAGTGTAGAAGCAGCGATGGTAGCCTTTCGACGGACGAGTATGAGGTGATCGAACGATGGACTTCAATGAACATCTGAATGGTGCAGATGAACAAGCAGACGAAACAGAGAACATCCCAGTTGCAGCAGTTAAGGAGGCCATCAAACAGCTGAAGAACAACAAAGCAGCTGGTAAAGATGGTCTCGCGCTTGAACAAATCAAATTTGGATCTGGGAAACTGATAAGCTTGATGCACTGAGTGATTGTCAAGATTTTGGATAGTGAACAATTTCCAGAGGATTGGAAGGATAGAGTGATTTGTCTAATCTATAAGAAGGGCGGCAAGTTGGATTGTAAGAACTACAGAGCCGCCACGATCACTAATGCACTAAAATCCTTTCTCAATTACTGTTTCAACGATTGATTATACCAATTTCTCTCCACGGGCATGAAAAGTGAACGATGCTCGAAAAGGTCCGGATGGTGCTATATAAGGAGGTATATATGAATTCCGGGTATGGCGGAAAGGAATGAACCACGAGCTAGCGCAACTCAACGGTGAACCCAGCATCAAGAGAGTGGAAAAGGCTGACGGGATTCGATGGGCCGGGCATGTCCTCAGAATGCCAGCAAACAACCCGGTCAAAATGGTGTTCGGCTCAAACCCAGCTGGGACATGACGCAGAGGTGCTCAACGCTCGAGGTGGCAGGTCGAAGTTGAGCAGGACCGTGCAAGCATGGGTGGTCTAGCAAACAAAATCTCATCACAAATTCAACATGTGAGGTAGCCTCTCCAGAAACCCGGAACAACTCCGGTGTCCAAAAGCTATGGCCTATTATGTTACCAAGATTTAAAACTACTAACTTTTTTTTCCATTCGAATGCTTCTTGGTGAAATTAAATCGGATAATATTTCATGAAGTTAGAGCACTACAAAGTTTATCAAAAATTTGCCTGTCCCGTTCATTTTGTCCATCCCTTATATATCCACCCGAACATAATGAGTGTATCGAAAATAAGCCATCCACAAACTTTCTTTCAAATTATGTTGAAAACCGATATTTTATTCATACAAAAAATTGATCTTTTATTGTACGAGGTTAAACTTGTAGATAATGAAGACCGGATGAAATTTAAGTTATTCCTTCACGAATTTTCGAACTTTGGATCGAATGCTCGTCATCAAGTTCCGGACAAGTGTTGCATCGCATTTTTTGGACGCTTGAGCCCAAATTTTTTTGAATTCCTGCATGTTCCCAGCTGCCTTACCAGTCTTCTTGAAGACCCTCTTCACGATTGCCCAGTAACGTTCGATGGGTCGAAGCTGAGGGCAATTTGGTGGATTGATATTTTTCTCAACGAAATCTATACCCTTTTCCGCAAGCCAATTGAGAGTGGTTTTGGCATAGTGAGCCGACGCTAAATCCGGCCAAAACAGTGGAGATGTACTATGCTTCTTATATAAAGGCAACAATCTCTTCTGGAGACACTCAGATCGATATATTTCCGCATTTATAGTTCCGGTAGTGTAAAAAATGGTTGACTTCAAACCACAGGAACATATTGCTTGCCATACCAGTACCTTTCGACCGAATTTCTCCACTTGAATCGACCTGTCCGCATTGCTCACATCCTCCCCAACGACGGCAGTAAAGTATTGTGGACCTGGAAGTGTTTTTGAGTCCTCCTTTACATAGGTCTCATCGTCCATCAAAACGCATGCATCCGGACGCTGCAAAAGACGCGAATACAATTTCCGGGCCCTTGTTGCTGCTCGCTTCTTCTTTTCTGCACTTTGTTTCGAGATTTTCTGCTTCTTGTAAGTCTTCAGGTGGTTTCGCCTCTTGATACGCTGGATCATTCCGACACTCGTTCCTGCTTTTTTGGCCAAATCACGTATTGACATTGATTTGTTCTTCGTGATTAGAGATACCACTTTCTGCTCCAGTTTCGGGTTGGAAGAACCGGGTTTTCTGCCTCTTCCTGGTAGCTCATCCAAAGAATAGCGTTCCCCAAACTTATTAATGATGGTTTTAACACTCGCATGATGAATTCCAAACCGCTTCGCCAATTTTCGCATAGTAACACCCTTCTCACTTAGCCATGTGTCCAGAACCTTAATTTTCACTTCCTTTTCAATACGCGACATTTTGAAAACGCAGAATTTGAACCGCACAAACAAGTAAACAAAAGAAAGCTGACAGTCAAACGCACAGCATGCAGTGTTCAGAGCATAAAAAACCATCACAAATACATGCGTACAACGCAAATGTATGTGGATAGCTTATATTCGATACACTCGTACACCTTGCAGCTTGCACCTTGCAATACATTTTTGTGCTTTTCGGCACTAGAAGCTTTGTTTTTGCTTTGCTTCACTGTGTTATTTTGACAGACTATTTGAGAGTGTGTTGGTGTGAGTTAAATTATTAGGGGGCGAATCATTAAGGTTGGGACCGAGCTTGGGACCGATATGCTGGTACTTCCTTAGCCAAAAACTATATACATTTTCTTCATGAATATCCATCCGCTGGTATTATCAGGTATATATACAATAGATGAAAAGATTACAGATTTTATTTTAGGTCAAGAAATAAACTATCAACAAAAATAAGTTAGATCCATTTTTTACACTGATCTCCGTACAAAAAGATGACGTCAGTCATACTCTCTGAATAAACGCACACAGTCATTCCAATTTTCAGTAAACCATCGAGGAAATTCCCTCAATATCCTTGAACAGTAATCCCTTCCCGGACTTCATCGAAAGCAGAACAAAACGCAACCCCCATGACGCGCTCAACGCTCATACTCATACAACTTTCGCTTTCCACAAAACGCGATGACACAGAAATTCCTTCGACTCTCCAGATTGCCACACATCACCCGATCAACCAACAACCGGACCGATCCTCACCCCGAACCAGCGATCAGAATGCGCAAAGAGTTACGACCTTCTGATCATATGTTCGAACCTCCCCCAAGCATTCCTTCCACACCCGCAAAGCGTTCTCGCGAAGATCGCACCGCGTGACGTGAAAACCGTTGTTTCGCTGGTTGTTGTGGTTCGTTTGCGAGGGGCAAAGTATTTTCCCTTTCTCTTTCAAACAGGCAGCAGAGCACCGAAACCGACCAAACCAGTTCGCCAGTCAGTCAGTCAGTCAGTCAGTCAAACTAGTACACCGCGCACAGGGGGTAGCGTTTGGGGTCTCTACGCGCGCAAGATACAGGTTGCGAGCGGCCCACTCCTACCCCAAGAGTGGAGCCATGTTTTCTATCACAATCCATCATCACCACCACTATCATCATCGTCATCATCATTATCGTCATACTTCTTGCCTTCTATTTCTCAACACACGACTCAACTCGGCAACTCCAGCCAACCACGACCAGCTTTCGAGCCTGAAGACACAAGACAGGGATTACACAATCTAGTACTGCACGATGGGGTTGTAGCTCGAGCCAGAAGGAGCAAACCGAGCGTTGTAGGTTATGTAAAGAGGAGAACCAACACAAACACGCCGCACTGTGCTCCCATTTCAGATCCGGCGAGAAGCTCACCAACACACCATAGGCGATGTGGGGAGCTTTCTCGCGCGCGCACTGCACTCTTTGCTCTATGAGGCTGGTTATGGCATCGTCATCAGTCAGTCAGTCAGTCAGTCAGTGGCCTACTACTCCGGCATATGATGGCTCTAAATAGGTTAGTGTTCGTATGCTATTTTCGAGCAAACTCTCACATGTTTTATGCGATGAATCTTTCTCTTTCTGCACATGGCTTCCCGAGCACTTGGAAGCGGCAGAGTAGTATTTTTTAATGATTTCTCTTTTTTTCATTTTCGTTTCTGTTTTCAGCCAGTGGAGTTATTCCTCCATCGGTTAATTTTTCATGTTTTCTATTTTTCTTAGCTCGGATTGCGCGCACACACTCACTAGCAGATACACGTGCCCAGTGTAGTGGATGAATGGAATGGAATGGAATGGAACGGAATGGATGGATGGATGAGTTTTGTAATCGTGAGCCGAGCGAACTGAGAAAGACTGGGTACCTCCATACATAGTAAACAGTGCCATACCGGGTGCCAGACCCACTAGGGCACTTGCTTGGCTGTGAAGGGGGGTAGCAAGAAGGTTTCTGCTGCTGCTGCTGCTGGGTTGACTGACTGACTGACTGCATCGCGGCGTGGTGAAGGTGGTGGTTGTTGTTTGTGGTGCACTCTACTATCGTTCCGATTGAGTCATGTTGTTGCTGCTGTTACTTGCTTCAGTTGATGCCGTCTGTGCTAATACCTATTGCTGGCGATGGTGTTTTGAAGGGAGGAATTGGGAAATTGGGTTAAATTGAAGCAAAAAAAAAATGGAATAATAAGTTTGAGCTAGTTGCGCGATGTGATGAGCGCTCGAAGCGGTTGGCTCGGTTCCATGGAATAAGCTAAGGGTATTCAGCTTATTTTTAAGTTTAGTTGGGCTCCTGCCATTGATGATAGCGAATTAACAAGAAGTTCAATAAACATGATGTTCAAAAACGGGTCCTCCCTTAGCTCAGTCGGTAAAGTTTCAGCTACAAAGCAACACCATGCTGGAGGTGGCTGGGTTCGATTCCCGGTCTGATCTAGGAATTTTTCATTAAGGACTCCCTGGGCATAGCGTATGATTGTACTTGCCACACAATCATACTAATGCAAATATGGTACCTGGCATCAGAAGGCCTCAATTAATAACTCTACCACAAAAGTTCAACTCAGTGGACGCAGTGGTTCTACGCCCCAACAACAACAAAAAACTGTGGAAGTGCATTTAGAACTGTAAGTTGAGAGCTAGTTATGAGCAAATTGTGAAAACAATAAGCTTGAAATGCTAAATAAGAAGTTCAAAAATGGAGACATCAAATGGTTATAGATGATTTTTTTATTCAGGGCTCCCGCAGAACACTCTTTCCGGATTAACGCCATTCCAAAAGAAATCATATTAATCATCACTATAAACAGTTAACAAACAAAGTGAAAAATCACATTTACACATATTGACCTGCAAGTAATGTTCTCAAATTAAGATTACTTACAAATCATGTTGATTTCGGAAATTTTCGCTTGGTATCCCTCCGCTGTGTTTGGCTACAATTTTTTACCCGATTGAACTCAAAGAACTAAGCAATTTGAAGGTTAATTGAGATGAACTAAGATGAACTGGACAACCTGGATCCCATGCATTCTAAATTAAAGCAAGGAACTGTGGAACTAACTCTGGAGTTCAAACAGTCATTCTTGAATTAGAGCTTATTGAATTAGAAATTTGCCTGCTTAACAAAAAATAATGCTTTTTCAGCCTCTAATCAGCTCAAACTATTCAAAAATAGCTCGTGTTGACTAAAACGTGTAGTTTCTTTTAACCATCAGCGATATATCCACCGACAGAGTGGCGTCACAACCTGTATCGATATCCTCAAATAAACCGGTGAAATATATTTCAACACCTGCTATACCTACTTGCTAAATTACTCATCAAACTGCTTCCTTATGCCAGGCGCCCACTGATGTGGCGGAGGTGTGACATCTGCTAGCATGCCAAAATATCTTGTCGAAGTTCGCCTCACGCCACAAGACTTTGACTCGATATTTTGACATATGTCCGCCACATTAGTAGGCCCTCGACTTTCGTTTTGCGAAGAAGTTAGCTTGCGAACGCCATGACAACTTGATTGCACAAACACTGCTGTGTTGGCTAATCAAAAGATCGTGAGCAGAACGGGTTCACAAGTGCATGGCTTCACCAAAGTAGTTCTATGTAATTGATGTGCTGGAGTTATGTGGAAGATGCCAGTCAAAATCAGATGAAAATCATATCAATTCACATTGTGATGATGATGATGATGTAATACTACCATCTATTGTAGCAAGGTAACTTTCCATAGCACTGGAATAATCTGAAAAACGATTTGACCAGGATTCTATTGTTGTTTGTGATCATTAAGTTCCTATACGAAGGCCAAAAACCGTTTGGGTGGGCGGGTAATCAGAGGCACTTACGTGAAACCCGCGAAAATAGGTAAAAGAATCTCCTTCCAAAAGCAAGTTCACACTCATAGACATCATTTGGCGTGGTCATTTGATTGAAGAATATCCCCGATGAAGCATTCTTTTGCCATGTTGCGTCTCAACTCGAGTGGTTCCAGCTTGCAGTGACTTGTAAAACTTGGCAAATCGATTGACAGAATAAACCCAATAGATGGGGTCGAAGAGCCCGCTCTTGTTGCGCGAAATGTTGCAATAAGGAGAAGGCAGTCCCATGCTTCTTATACAAATCGTTTCACTTGGGTGCCCAGATGGTCCCTCTTTTTTCCCGTTTTATATTATATTATGACTACGCCAAAAGTCATTTGATTGCTTACCGTGTGTTAGAAAATCTTGCTGAAGGTAATATTGGCTCTTCATTTATTTTGATTAATTTTATTTTGATGTAGGGTCAAAATATAGGGGATTGTAGGGACAAAATGGAAAACAACTACCTGTTTTGGTTCGCGTCTTTGAGAGCACTAACCAATTTTCAAGTGTCTGAAAACCCTTTGCGGGATTCACCCGGTCCACTTTCAGACTCCTCCAAGATCTCCAGGTTGTTGCCACATTGTTTCAGCTTTGAAGAGCTTATTTCAGTGTTGCAGATCCAGATCCACCATGTATGTACCATATTATTCGTGGTGATTTGCTCTTGGTTATGGGATAGGAAAGAGAACAGAAGATAGGAGAAAGGATAGAAGACACTAGTAATTAGTAACATACGATGCGCATGTGAGATGTTCATGGTGATATTCTCACAAAGGTTCTTCAGAATGGTTCGAAGTATGTACATAAGAGATCATTACCGATGGGTTTCCACGTGTTTATTCAATTCTAACACGTTTAGTTATAGAAGCCAAGAAACAATTGACTACGTGCTACATTTGGGAATATTAGGGCAATGATCCTCCATCGCATCCACAAGTGATTATTGCAATCTGTCCATTTGGTTCAGGCACTTTTGAACGCTGATGTAGCAGCCTGTTCAAACTTGAAATCTGCCTCGACCAAACCGCCAGAACGCGCTCATACCCCTTTTTGACCGAAGGGCATATCAATTCATATTGTTATGCTTTGAACACAGCAATTGAGTTTTCCTTATTTATACACCAATACCAAAAACCCGACGACACGAATATGAAGAGGTCTTTCAATATCATTTGGCAAACTTTGACAGTATTAAGCATAGGCTAAGTATTATTAATTGGCAAACGATTTTTAGAAACGAGGAAAATGTCGAATCTTCTGTTGATGCATTTTACAAATTATTATTCGAAATTATAGTTGAACATGTACCATTGAAAAGAATAAGGAGACAGAGTTATTCAAAAAACCCAGTTTGGTATAATGAACAAATAAAAAAATTAAAAAACCAAAAGCAAAAAGCACATAAGGTATACAAAAGAAATAGTAGCAACGAGAATCTGGTAAATTATTTGAATATTTGCGACCAGCTAAATCAAGCCGTTAATGTTGCCTTTGATGAGTATAACTCAAAAACCGAGTTAGAGATTAAATCCAATCCAAAAAAATTCTTTAACTATGTAAAAACTAAATTAAAATCTGACAATTTTCCATCAAAAATGTACCTAGATGAAAATGTGGGTTCTACCTCGCCAGAAATTTGCAATCTATTTGCAACTTTCTTCCAAGATATATATACCACATTTTCTGAAGCAGATCGTGATCGCAAATATTTCGGTTTCTTTCCAGAATTTAGTGGAGATATTAGTGTAAACAATATAAATGTGCATGACATAAAAGAAGCATTGAAAAAACTAGATATCTCCAAAGGATGTGGGCCCGATGGGATTCCCCCTATTTTTCTGAAAAACTTAGCTTCGGAGCTTACAACTCCCTTGTTTTGGCTTTTCAATAAGTCGATCAAATCCGGTATTTTTCCCAACTCGTGGAAAAGTTCCTATCTAGTTCCTATTTTTAAATGTGGCAAAAAATCTGACATACGAAATTATCGCGGTATTGCTATTATCTCTTGCATTCCAAAACTTTTTGAAGCGATCATTAATGAAAAACTATTTTGTCAAATTAAAAATAGAATCTCTACCTTGCAACATGGATTCTTCAAAGGACGCTCAACTAATACAAATTTACTCGAATTCGTCAACTATTCGCTGGTTGCAATGGACAATGGAAACCATGTTGAAGCTTTATACACAGACTTCAGCAAGGCATTTGATCGCATTGATATACCCATGCTTCTATTCAAACTGCAAAAAATGGGCATTGAGCTAAATTTTCTCAAATGGCTCGAGTCTTATCTCACTGACCGACAACAAATAGTCAGATTTAAAGGCAAGACCTCAAATCCTATTCGAGTTACTTCAGGAGTTCCTCAAGGCTCCCATCTCGGCCCTCTTTTGTTTATACTATTTGTAAACGATATTTCCCTCATTTTAAAAAACGTAAAAATTCTTATTTATGCCGACGATTTAAAGATATTTTTAGAAATAAAAAACAAGGAAGATATAAGACTATTCAAAAACGACGTACTCCTATTTTATAATTGGTGCAAAAAAAGCCTTTTGCAGCTAAACGTCCAAAAATGTAAATCAATATCATTTAGTAGAAAGCGGAATACCCTAGACTGTACAATCTCGCTAGGAAATCAGGCAGTTGAAAAGTGCGGAAGAATTAAGGATTTAGGTGTTATTTTAGATAAGAAACTAACATTCATTGACCACTATAACACAATAATCAGTAAAGCAAGTAGCATGCTAGGATTTATAAAACGATTTAGTTACAACTTTCATGACCCATACACAATAAAAACATTATACGTTGCATATGTGAGGTCAATACTTGAGTATTGTAGCGTAGTATGGTCACCTTTTTCAGTCACGCACGAACAACGAATAGAATCAGTTCAAAAGCAATTTATACTGTTTGCCCTTCGAAAATTAGGTTGGACAAGATTTCCTTTACCATCTTATAAAGCTCGTTGTATGCTCATCAGCATAAAAACATTAAAAGAGCGTCGAGAATTCGCAATGGTCTCAGTTGTAAACGATATCGTTTCGCATCGTATTGATTCTGAAGAACTTTTATCAAAACTTAATTTTTATATTCCAAGTCGACAACTACGAAATCGAAATGTTTTTACTACAAGCCACTATCGTACAAATTATGCTAAATTTGGGCCTTTAAATCGGATGATGGCAACATACAATATGCATTGCGAAAACGTTGACTTCACAACGACAAAATATAAATTGAAGCAATACTTTAATGATATTTGATAAAAAGCTGCTCATAAATGTACTAGAATGTAAGCTTAATACGTTAATACTGTAACAAATATATTTATATAGATTTAAGAGTGACAAAACATGTAAATAACTATTACTAAAAGTCTACACATGATTGACTTCAAATAAATAAATAAATAAATAAATAAATCCCAAGTCTGTCGGTAATAATTATGAATCATAATCTGAAATTCATTTCATATCATCCCATTTGCTTTGAATGTTGAACGAGCTCCGAGTAGATATTTGTCATTGCTGCATTGAATAAAAGCAAACTTTCCAAGTCACCAGAAGTTTGATACGCCTAGATGAACCATTCATTTTTAGTAAAGTTTAAATAAAGCTTCTGTTTAACTTTCTTGCTGTTTAAAAAGCACAACAAATCGTATTTTTAGCAGCAAGTATAAGTTCAAAATAGGATTCATTAAACTCCTTTAATCAGTAATCAAACTGTATCGTGGTTCGTGGTGACTTCTTAAGAAATCTACTTCAAAGTACCATGATAGTTCACTGAGAGCTTTTGAACAGCTTTCAAGCTTTAAAGATGTTCCATAGAAGCCTGCTTGAAAAATTTTACACTAGCCTTCGTTTCGAGAATGATGCAATGAACACTTACAATATTCGGATATTTGCATAATATAACGTGGAATTGCTAGCAAAATTACAAAAATAGATCTTGGATTCGAACCTTTGAACTCTACATGGAATTTAGAAGCAATAACAACTGCGCCACTAGTGCATTAAGATGTTATTCAAGCGAACTTCACTTCGAATTTCATCAAGGTATAGTTTGAAAAATCCCAACAATTGTGTTAATTGAATTAATAACTACCTATCGGATTTAACATCACTGATGGCGATTTCGGTACAAGTTTTTAGCAAAGCAGTCATTTTGAAAGTTTCCTCAGCTGTTTTAAATTCTGCACATCTTACTCACATTCGCATCCTGATCTCTTGAAGTTTTTTTTTGTTTTTTTGTTGCTCGCAAAACTCGCACGATTTTAGTTTTGTTCTGTAGAGAAACGGCTCGGTTTTGAATGTAAAAATCAGAAAGCTGCTAAGAAGGCGATTAACGAATTTGGTAAGCTTATTGAAATCACATAACAACTTTAGGGACTTTAGGGACTGCTAGGGACTGCTCATTTTGCCTCAACCGCAAATCGCCTGCCAGATTAGGAATTTCAAATTCTGGCATTTTCTTCTTACAAACATCCTCTGAACCGTCAAACTTGGACTTGACGAAGAAAAATTCCTGTACCGGTAGTTGGTGGATGTCGGCCTTAACGAAAGTTTCGTTGTCCAGCACGATGCAATTTGACATTTTGCTTCATTTTGCGGCACATTTGCACATTTGCGGCCGTTTGCCCTTAGCAATGCACAGAAAAAAATAATGAATTTTAACAGGCGCGTAAAATTTCTCCTCGTTTAATTCCCATCCAAAGGAAGCGTAAACAACGGAATTGTTTGCAATCTTTCATGCGCCACACAACAATGTTCGCAATCTTTCATACAACAGGCTAAATTCAGGCGTTATCTAGGTTACATTTACATGAAATATCTCATTATGTTCTGCCAAATCTAGCGTTCCCTTTATGTGCATTAGATAATGCAGAAAATTCCATGTTTCTTTTTATCTGTGTGCATATGTGTAGTCCAGACCGTTTCAGAGTTTTCTGGACAAAACAGATCAACTCTTTCGATTTTCTATCAACATCCCAGATAGACATGGTTTGCCGTCGCTTGAATTATGCTATGATTTTCAAGGAAATCTTGAAATCAGCCGGCAACTTCTGCCACCACCTCCTTGCTTCCGTTTGACAGTCAAACGCTCTTTAAAGGTTTTGCCACAAGGGGAATGGTGGAAATAGCTTTACCAAGCTTCTTAGCGATCCATCAAAGGGATGCATTTGGATTGACGTAGGATTTGCTGTTCTAAAGCCATAGCCGTGCCTACTTCATGGATTGTTATAAAACTTGACAGACGGAAACAATGCAGATTGAAGCAATTATGCTCAAATATTTAATTCTAATTTAATCTAATACAAACGCAGCCACTATGAGAAAGGATCCTGGATATAATTGGGTTAGATGACACTCAACTTTTTTTTTTGTCAATATTGATGCTTGCAGCATATCCAAGACTTGATACAAGCGTAACAGTGGCCAGGTCTACTGCCTTGCATTTACCGCAAAGATCATTCTGTTAAATGTATGTATGTATGTATGGTAGCCACCATCCCTTCATGCCCTTGGCTTGGATGCAGCTCCACTTAATAGCAAGATCAAATTGAACCACCGATCTGAATTCACAATATCGCAGTATGAAGGGCCAAAAACGGAGGGATGGACCCATAAGCAGAGACACTCACGCGAAATCCACGGGAAATTAAGAATCTCCTTCCAACGATACGATCCAACAATTCGAATAACCCAATTCGCAATACTTATTAAGCTTTCTACAGGATGGCTTGTTAAGGCGCGTCACTCTCACAGAAACTGTTGGAGTAGAATTCGCAGCATCACAATCGAATCAGTAGGATAAAGAAAATGATAATGCTCGTTCCCTCCTAGACTCAGGCAGTCAATCAAACCATCGTCCTGTTTCAGCTTGAATGATACCCTGATGCTCCCTCCCAACCCAGTATTTATTATATATAATGTACATAATATGTCATAATATGCAATATATGTAGTATGTAATAGAGCAATGAAATATACTATAATATTTAATTAAAATATGTCATGGTTGGAATTCGTCATCCTGTAATTTAAATATGGTTATAAATAAAATAATATGATGAAATAGTTAAAATAGTAATAATAGGCATATGATAATCATATGCAGCTTGCTGCATCTTTACAGCTCAATCAGTGGCAGATGAATATAACTCTGGAATGTGAAGGTCTTATTGCAACTAAATAAAATATAAACCATTTAATTATACGTGAATCAAAAAAATATGTATTTATTCATGACATATAGATATACATAATCAGCAGAATTGAAGAGCATTTATTAATTTTAATATAATTCAATGATTTAAATTCATAGAAAAACACCTTTAGATACAATGAAATAAAATATCTGTACTATCTGGAATCTATTTTCTTGTAACCTTGAAGCAAATGAAATTTAATTATTATTATTAACCTTTTAGTAAATATTTTTAATATGATTATACTTATATATATATAATGATGATATGATGAAAATAATACGATGTTGTAATAGTATACACATAAAAATAAAATGCAACTATTTGTCTTTTCTGCTGTGATGTTAGATGCTTGAAACTCTGAAATGGCAAAAATTTCCGAAGTGATATGATGAAAGAAAGTTGATCACCGGGCAGCCAAGCAGAATAGCAAAGAAAAGTTAGCCGAAATAAATTTCACATGATTATGATTACTGCCCAAAAACGGAAGCTTTATAAATCTACAAAAAAGAAAAAAAAACCAGAGAGAGAAAAAGAAAAATGAAATTTGAATTCTCCGATAACTCTTGCTTTCTACTGGGCCCATAAATAATTCTTTATATCTGTGCAATAGAAAATGAGAGATGATAAACAATTTTAGTTTTTGAATTATGAAACTTTTTTGGAAATTTTATTTAGTAGAATTTGTCGTATGATCCTTTCTAAAAAAAAACATGAAAAACCATCCTATCTTTTCAAATACATATCGTGGGTTAGGTGGGCTAAAACTTACGACGATGCATAGATGCGAACCTGAAAATTGCATTAAAAATATTGTGAAGGGATGTTATAATATAAAATGATAGTAACAATTATATTTGTACTGTCTGCATGTCTGTAGAGTGATGCCCAGCTGCAATTGTAGACGCTCTTGCATTATCATGGCCACGAAGGAAACAAAAAATTTAAAATTATTAAACAACATAATTCCATAGATGATTTGAAATTATACACCGTATAAAGAATACTTCCATTTTATGTGATAGGGTAAGATTTCAGCATGCTACCATCCTACATCGCGTTGGTGGGACTGCTTCATAAGGTATAGCTGACGCGAATCAGCGTTTCTTACTCAGCCGTTACATGCCAGGACAGACGCTGTTTGAGCTGCACCTCCTTTGTGGACAGACGCTCGGAACGCACCTCCTCAATCTAGCTGAAGTCAGAAGGACAACAGTGCCCAGGCTGCACTACCAGCTAAGTACGCAACCCTTAGCTGCGCGGTCTTTGTCATCTCTTGACCCGTGGAAGCATGAGGTAGGAACTTGTGAGGACCAGTGCTATGTTGCGGGGACGCACGCTCCATCCCAGTTGTCTACTCACCATTTTGCAGCCCCGCAAAGATCATTCTGTTAAATGAGTCAAAAATGAAATAAAGTAAACATATAGGAATAACCTCACTATAAGAAAAAAACAAACGCAATTATATACGAAACATCAATTAATGATAACAACAATTGAATGAAGGATAATCTGTTCGTGAGCAGTAGCAATGGGAGGAACTCAGGAAGAACTTTGTTGAATTTCCAAAATTTTACGATACTGTGGATGCACATTGGGACAATTCTAAATTCTCGTTAATTGATCTCACAAACGATTGCCTAAACGATTTGGTTGTAAGCAATCCAGGCCATTTATTAATCGGACGAAAGCTTACTGTAATTTCAGATAGAATAGGTCATCCAGACTGCTTGAATGATATGATAATTGCAGATACGTCTATTATGGATCACCAATGATTGTCATTTTAAAGGACAATAACCAGCCATTATGGAAAAACTTGCCCGAGAAAGGATTGGCATGTCAAAAACTATGGGAAAGTTGTGGGTTTGCAAAAACTTCAAGGTTTCCTCCGTCATCCTCCTTCAATCGACTAGAATCCATGCGAAGCCAATCCCGTAGAGGTTAATTGAAAACTGAGATTTTCCGGCAGGAAGACTGTTCGTCTGATATCGTGCGAGTCTGGTCGTGAGCTCAAACAACGGTCCTCTCCAAAACAACCGAAAAAGGCAATTGATAATTTCCATATTTACTGGTGAATTAGCCACCGAATGAAAGTATTAGAACTAAGAGATTTAGCGAAAACTAGTGAAAAAACTGACAGCAGAGAAAACATGTCCGCTCGTGGCAAAAGCACTGAAGCAATTTTGCTCAAATTTTCAGTAATTTTACTCGTATGGCTTAACAGATAAATTTGGGTATGTTATTTGCCACGAATACTCTCGTCAAGTAGGTTCGTTCCGGAGGTTCTCGAACAGAATGTCAATAACTCAAAGCATGCAGATTTAAAATCAGGTACCGAAAAATAATGTTTCAAGTACTGATAAATTTTTCAGCTATTGCTAATACATCAAGAGGTCAAATATCCGCAACTACTCTGAGGAAACGTCCAGTAAGTACGTTACGCAAATGAAAAATCCATTTTTAACTTCGGCACTTGTTTTATATACACATCTTTTTCTTCTTCTTCAAAACCTCCCTCTCCCCTAAGAACGCAACGTTCCTGATGAATGTTTCCTAAGGGAACTACTATAAAAGCAAGTTTCATAAAATGGCCACTGTAACATTCGTTCCAGATAATCCAGGTGGCCCCAAGAAGATCGAAATTGGAGTTCGGTCCACATTAGCTTAGATTGTTTGTATAATCAAGGAAACCTTCGTATATTTTCAATGCTTTTGGTTATCGTAAATTTTGTTCGGATTTTAATTCATTACTCTAAGGGTATCCGGCTTTCTGAACATGCCGAAACCACTCAATTCAATAAATTTTTATGTGTTTTATAAAAACTTTTCCATACGTATGCGTGTTAAATGTTCAGGTTAACTTTGCGGACATGATGACACAGCAGAGAAATATTCATCATAAAATTGCATTATTTTTTTATGAAACACATTAAAACTGTGCATAGCTCAAGTGACCGGATCGCAGCGTTCTGACAAAAACACAAATGGCATCAACGTGCGATGATCGGAACCGCATCCTTGTACAGACTCAACCATTACCGATCTTTGTCACTGTTTAGCAAACCAACATGGACGCTCTATTTATTTGCATCCAAGGCCCATACTGTCCTAACATTTGGAATATCAAAATTTACGATAAACAAATGAATGAAATTATAGTCTTTTCGTCGTCGTCGTCGTCGTCGTCGTCGTCGCATTCGCGGAGGGTGGCCATGCCTCGCCGAAAGCTGTCCGAGTTGGGCTGCCAGGCACCCTTCGGACGCGAGAAGACTGCCTAGCTGTCTTAGGAGAACGTGAATGCGAAAAAGTGGCGTTTACTCCGTACCCCCCGCATCCCTTCCCAATGCGTATTTAGCAAATGTGCGAGTTTAGCAGCAAAACAGCACGGCACGTCTTGCACCGACCGAACCAAGTGAGGACATGCAATCAACGCAATCTTGGCTTTTCCTGTCCCCTCTCCCTCCACAGCCCAGTCGCGATTCCCTTTCGATAGTCGATTTAAGTGTGACCCTGTTTTAGGGTTGCGCGGGATGTGCAAATCAACCACCGATCGACGCCGTTGTCGTCGCTGTCGCCACTTGCGTCCGTGCGTTTGTATTTTTGCGGCGCACTTGACGCAAGCGTTCGCGTGGCTGTGTGTATGTCTCAAAACATATTGGATAAAGTCGTTCGTCCGCTGTCGTTTGCTTACTCTGAATAGAAGCACTCAGCACTTATAGGGTGGTGAATGGGTGGTAGGGGCTAGAGCAAAACAAGTGGCAATATTGCTGAGCGCTACTGTGTGTTCCACTATGGCTAGTGCTGTTTCTGTTGTCCTCCTACCCCCGGGTCAACGACCGACCGCCAAATAGAAGAGAAGAAAAAAATACCTACATAGGCATATTTGTAACAAGAGAGAACATACAAACGTAGAAATAATTTCTGCCACCGTCGTTTGTGGCCATAAAGTTCGAATCAGTCGTGGTTCAGCGACGACGTGCTTTCGGGTGTGTGTACCCTACAGAATCGCGGACACACGCTATTTTTACACTTCTTACACTTCTATGCACGGTGTTTACTAGAAGGGAAAATAGGATGATGATTTTGCACCAAGTCATTTCCCAAGTACGCTCCCTCCCTCGCATTGAACCGAGTGGGTGATAGGTGGGTGGTTACGGGGCATAAAAAATGCTACACTGCAGCGCCAGTGTGTGCAAGCGAAAGTGATACTGAAAGTGAAAGTGGGACGATTTGCTGCTGCTTAGAACTTACGGCGGTATGATGTATGGGTGTTTACTACTAGGAGCTGGTGGAATGATATGATTGTACAGATAATCAGAGACAATCAATGGGCAAATTTGAATCTGATTAGCGTTAGACAAGGTAACATTGATCATTTTTTGCAATATGCACTTTTTTGCAACTAAGGATGTCGTCTACAAAGACCAACTTTGCGTGTTTAATATTATTGAAACAAGTCAATCTTATGTATCTTCCTATCTGCACGGTGTTTTGTCATGTGTATAAAAATTTAAAATATAAAACTTTAAATCATGGATATCTTAAGCAACAGACAGTCAAAATAGGTAGAAAATTGCAAGTTGGTAGTGGGACAGCCCATAAAATTTATATTTCGATCTTTTTCATTTATCTTGATTTGGTGAACAATGTACAAATTGAAATTATGTTCTTATTCATAATCTTTTATTTCTACCTATCACAGTTCACCAAATGAAATAACATCTGATCTTCGTACGTTGTTCACTTGTAAGCAAAATTATATTACCAGGATTAACAAAATATCGTTGATCTTTTATATAGAATATTTTCTTATATTGCTACACACTTGGAATATGACTAAAATATATACTGGCACTAATTAATGAAAATTTAGCAATGAAAATTCACAAAATTGCCACTAAATTATTAAACACAGTGCCAACGAAAAAATAACAATTCGCACTAGAAAAACATAAAATAGCAATAAGAAATTGATAATTCATTTTCAATAATTCAAAAGTGACCGGTAAAACTTTCAAAAATAGCAATGGCAATTAGTATAAACGCAATAATAAACTGATAGTTTTCCGTCATAATAATAAGTTCTAGCGCTATACATGTGGCAAAAGTCTTCAAATCTTTCAAATCTTCCTATTGAAACCAAACAAATCGCAATAAAAAATCCAAAATAAAAAAATAAAAATTAAAATAATTTGTTTGGTTTTGATTGGAAAGCTTTGAAAAATTTAAAGACTTTTGTCACATGTATAGCGCTAGAACTTATTATTATGACGGAAAACTATCAGTTTATTATTGCGTTTATACTAATTGCCATTGCTTTATTTGAAAGTTTTACCGGTCACTTTTGAATTATTGGAAATGAATTATCAATTTTTTATTGCTATTTTATCTTTTTCTAGTGCGAATTGTTATTTTTTCGTTGGCACAGTGTTCAATAATGTAGTGGCGATTTCACATATTTTTATTGCTATTTTTTCCATTTTTATTGATGTTTTATTACCCTGCCCTTGGAATATTCTACAGATTTTCGGTATTTTTTTTTGTTTAGTTGAAACAATAGAAATAAGTTTAACTAGAACAATAAAAACCAACAAACTGATTTGAATGAAGATATATTTTGCTGTATATTGTGCTTACGTAGTGCTCCACGTTTTTCGAAAAAAAAAATTAAGAATTGTATCGATTGGAAATGTATTATCTACCATAAGAAAACATTTGGTTGATTTACCACCGAGTGTTGTTTTCAGCGTGTATTATGAGATTCTTGAAACTGTCAACTATATTTACAGAAGTTCTGAGAAAATCATAGTAATTCGTTGAAAAATTGTCATTTCACCATACTATCCGTAATGTTGTTTGTTTTCACCGATCGTTTCGTGAAATATATCGATTTCACAGGAGAATCTGTGATGTTTTCGTTCAAAGATTAACTGCCGTAATTTTTTCACATAATTCTGTGATCTATTTTAATGGTGCTAAGCTCCAACTCGGTTAACTTATATTACTGCAAAATGTTAGCTTGGCGTCAAGTTGATTAGGATCAAGGTCGACGTAAAAGCAGCAAGACATTCTTAAAGGATTTAATCCAAAGGCGATAGAGGCATCAGCTACCTGGCCAATGATTTTCCGCCAGTGCACATTCCAGGGTGCTTGTACCGCCAACTGCCAATTCAATACTGGCTCATATCCGCTCCGCACAGTTTCGTCATAGCTGGACAAATGAAACAATTGGCGAAGGTGTATCCCCTCCCGAGACCTCCCTTACTTACATTTGAAGTCTGTGATAGGAAATATACTGTGAATTCAATAAACTTACTTTGCAAAACGTAATTTTAAAACATCACCTAATATTTGCGTTATTTTCAACCTACCGTTTTAAATATATTTCGGAGTTACAAACATCTACATAACCCCACATGAGCTGAAGAGGCAAATAGCTGTATTTTATTATTATATGTATATTATTTAGTATTCCATTATGACTTCGGATTATTTTAATCATATCCTCATTGTATATTCTTTATAATCATTCTGAATTTTCAGGATGTAAAATTTGAACTGTTGTATCCATGTAGAGGTATTTTCGTGTTTCATGTGTAAATATATGAATACATGAATAATAGGGTAACGGGATGTAATGTAAGCCTAGCTCCTTCATTCGGCCTATGTACCAAATATGTTATTAAGTCAGCCATAATCAACAAAATCATGTTGCTTTCGGGATTACCGATTAATTCCAAAGCAATTGAGACGTTATTAATCAATATATAGTTATTCACATCCGTGCAATGTTCGATTTCCGTAACTTTTTAGATACCATGACTTCGCTGGTTAAGCTGAACAAATTATCTGCATGATCTTCGAATGATCAAAATTTGGCTAAATTTAACCGATTAACCGATTAATGCAGCCTAGATGTACAACAAATACTCACGCGTTTTAAATAACTGTTCACATCAATAAAATAACAATAATTTAACAAGAAAACCTTAGACCCAATGTTAGGGACATAGTTTTTTCTATGTACCTAACTATGGCCTGTTGGATTAATAACGTAGTAAAAATGTTGTTATTGGTTAAATTTTCAATGGTGGTGTAGGAGTTTGCGTTTGCATATTTTTCAAATGGCTCAACCGAGGGAAAAAAATCTGTGTGGAGTAAAATATAATGTTTTCATTATTGAATGACCGGTAAATCATATGTAAAAATCACTGAAATGTTTCAAAGTAATTTTAGTTTAGTTTGTTTGTGAAGTTATGTGTTGGGTAGAGTGAATACAGCTGGCAATGCCTATAATCAGAAAATCAGGAAAAAAACCGTACAAAGACTGCATTTAATAGTAAATCTCTCGAATGGGACGAAGTTGTATCCATGAATAGACCCAATTTGGTGTCTATGGACCGACATTACATCCATATCCCTCGAAAGTTTCTGACTAAATAAAATGAGTTGTGTAACTTTTTGTGATACATGCTACTAAACGTCTTATTAAACGTACCCAAGCAAGTGTAAATCTAGTTCAATATTGCTCACAGCTACTATATTTCATGAGTTATGATAAAAAATGTAATCGATCGTTGCATATTAGGCTGAGTTAAGGGACACATACCCTATATGTACTTGTCTATGTCCGGTTGATGAAATAAATAAATAAATAAATTTTGAAAAGCTATCATTCTTATATAGTTCATATAAATTCTTATATATTATTAGATGGGTACCTACATGTTTTTACATACATGATTCCGTGTTTAGGTTGAAGGATCCATCATCATTTTGTTATCATCGTCTGGTGCTGGGGGTTGGCGCTCAGAGAATGACTTGTTTTATTTTTTGGTTTCCTTTCCTCTTCTGCGATTCCTCACTCGCATGAATATGATTCCGATGTATTCGTCAGCACTTTGATTCACAGATGATTCACATTGGCAATGCAACAAAGGAATGACGTGAAACGATGCGGTCGAAGTGATACGATCAAAGCGAAGCAATCAATGTGTTACTTACCATGTGAACAATTGAGGATATGCGAAGCAATGCAAAGATCAGCTCTAGTTATCATATAATGTGTTTCTCGCATTCAAAATAAAGCTTAGATTCTTAAAGTGACCTTATTTGAGAACGCGCTAAAGGAATTGGCCTTAAAAATACACATAGCAAATGGAATTTAAGATGATTGGGGCAAATGTTTTGGGGTTATTTGAAGTGACTGCATCCTGGTGTCTTAAGCAAAGTCTTTCAGAAAATGTTCAGCCGTCTTCTGGTCGAATCAGACTTTAATTCTTCAATACATGAAATAAGTCTTAGACCTCTCCAGTACTTATAAAAGTATCATTTGAATGCATTTGCATTTGTGACCAATCCGTTGCATTGTGATGATTCGGAACATCCGTAAACAAGGTCAATTAAGGAGCTATTCCATTCTGCAGTTTTAATTCTAAAGTACTGCAAACTGTCACTCGAATACTTTTGCATTTGTGATCTGAACATGCGTTCTTTTTAAACAATCTTGCAAAAAATGTACTTTGGTAATAAATTGTAGGCTTAATACAAGGGACACGGTTTCGGTTCCCGATGCATTTGAAAGTAATTTCAAGTCAGGAGTTGTCTCCTAATGAGATTTCTATAATTATCCTCAAACGAATAGTAAAGCTCTAGAACCTCTTTCATGATCTGGCCATCTCAGTGGCCATGGTTGTCAAATCGTGAGTTGCAGGTGCTAATGATTTTTTCTTTTAGGAAAACAAACTATAGACTGTTCCAAAAAATATAAATACACTTTCTTTCTCAAATAAAAAAGACCATACTGTGATTTTTGATTATTTTATTCTCAAACATAGTAAATAACAATGTTTTCCTTCCATCTTCATTTCAATTTGCTTGATTTTTCGTAGGGTAGGCACGTTCTCTAACTTTTCCCTTAACACTACACATAGTGCTTTCTCCTACCATTTTCACCAATTTTTGCCAATCTTTCTTAAAATTTTCAACACTATCCGCTGGTTTCATGTTTTTATCAGCTTTGCCTTCGTCAAAGCCCAGAAAGTTTCAATATGGCGAATCTCTGGGTAGTTTGGTTGATTCATCTTCTTTGGTCCAAATACGACGTTGTTCCTTTTGTACCACGCTAGTGCATATTTAGAGTAATGGCAGGAAGCAATTTCCAATTATTTTTCCATATGGCCGCATATGGCCTGCCACACCATTACCTTCCCCGTCTCGGGAAATCTACAAGAAAGCACTGTTGTTGATACTTCCGTAATGCGGTTTGAACTGCTCCGACGCTCTCACCTTCTTTATTAGTCAGTTTTCTGATCAAAAGACCACTGACGGTGCACCGTTTGTGCACAATCCATTTTCTTTGCTCGGAAGAAAGACAACATCAGTTTAATTTGAATGTAAACAACATGACGCAGCCAAGAGTTGGTTCAATACTGCCCGCATTTTGAATTGACTGTTTATCATTAGTGTATTTATAATTATCGGAACAGTCTATAGAAGGCACAGCCCCATTGGGATATAGAACTACTTTTCAAATCTGGTTAGAATATGTTCTTTTGAGGACCTCCAATTATAAGAAGGTCTATTCGATTGAATAATCGAGTTTATATCAGGAGAAGCAAGCATTCGATCTGTCCTTTAAATCCTCGCTTTACAATTTTCCAACGTAAACGAAGTTTAGTATTGATGCATAGCTCTACTGAAGAAAAAAAAACATTAATTTATTACTTTTAAAGTTACTTCGGAAGGCCACCGGCTACCCTTATGGTCAATTGCTTATAGAATAAATATAGAAAAAAAAAAAAAAAAATAGCTGAGACTAATTCCATTAACGAACCATTTCTAGAGATTTGCCGTGGTCATTCAAAAGTCATCGGGTGGCGTTGAGGGGAATTTGTTTGAGATTACTGATGCAAATGTAAAGGGTGTCCACAGTTAAATTGCATCACCTTCAATAAGCTGTGACATTTCGCCCTTTGGGTTGATTTCAACGAAATTTTGGGTGAAATGACCTCAGCGTGTATTGTTTACACTGCGTGAGTTGCATTGTGAAATGTGTCGTAGTTTCGAAAATGGAGTCGAAGGAACAGCAAGTGCGCGAGAACATTTTGCACACGCACCTCGACAACCCACTTCTTTCGCACCGAGCCATCGGAAAGATGTTTAAAATTCACCAGTCTACAGTGTCTCGTGCCAGAAAACGTTTCGGGGAACGTTTAACTGTCGATCGGAAGAAGGTGAGTGGTAGAAAAAGTAGTGTGTGAAGGATCACAAGCGAGTGGTTGCTGCCTTTAAACGCAAACCCAACTGTTCCGCTCGGGATGTCGCGAAAAAGCTGCACTTGACCAAAAGTTTCGTGCAGAGAGCCAAGAAACGAGCCGGGCACCGTTCATTCAAAGTTCAGAAAGCTTCAAACCGCAATGAAAAAAAAAAGATGAGGACAGCTAAAACACCTGCGCGTAAGCTGTACACACAAATGTTAACGAAACCACACTGCTGCATCATGAACGATGAAACACACGTAAAAGTGGACTTTGAACAAATTCCCGGCAACCAGTATGTTACTGCGAAAGACAAGTTCAATGTTCCAGAGTCTCTCAGGAAACAGCAAGTGTCAAAGTTCCCCAAGAAACTCATGATTTGGCAAGGGATTTGTTCATGTTGTAAACAGAGCAAGTCTTTCGTGACAACTTCAAATGTAAATGGTAAAGTATACATGAATGAATGCTTGAAAAAACGACGGCTTCCGATTCTCAAAACACACAACGTTCTCACAATTTTTGGCCGGACCTAGCCTCTTTTCACTACTCCAAGGATGTTCTGGAGTGGTACAAGACGAATGGTGTCAATTCATGCCGAAGGATCTTAATCCCCCAAACTCTCCAGAGTTGCGGCCAATTGCAAAATATTGGGCTATAATGAAGCACGAACTTCGTAAGCATCCTAAAGTTGTCATTAAAAAACAGGAAATGTTGAAGTCATGGTTGAAAGCGAAAAAATGTCGGTTCAAGCGTTGTACAAAATCTTATGCATGGTATTAAGAAGAAAGTTCGGGTTTTTGGATTGGGCTAAGAAATACAGTGAAATAAAAATACCATAACCAAGATTATACATTGCATTTTATTCTCTGAATATTTCATGACAATCGGTTGAGGGACTTGTTTTTTAGGACGAGTTTAAAGTGATGCAATTTAACTGTGGGCACCCTTTATTCAAATATCACTTTTAGAAGTAATTTAGAGAAAACAAAGGATTTCTAAGACTAATTTCATAATTTGCTAACTCTTGCGGTTATTCCGGATCATAAAAATTGATTTCTGAGGACTAACTGACGCCTCATTGCATATTCTATCCCATCATTAGGATGGTCATCAATCTGCTGATCCATTTTCCAAGCAACATCATTTTGTTATTTTATCCAATTTATCATCAAGTCGCAATGATTCCGGTGAATTTGTTGGTACCCGCTCATTAATAAAACTGCATCATAGGATTCTTGACTTCACAAACTGAAAAGTTAGCAAATAAACATTTCCTACACATGCCCTTTTTGTCGTTCACTATGCTGGTGGATCAAGGATGAATGGAGTAAAGCAAGAATAGTAAATAAACAACCCGCTCACTATTCGCTCACAGATCTGCGAATGAGAAAATTCGGTTCGTTCGGGAATGCCTGCTTTGATTTTTTCTTGCGAATGTGTTCAAAGATGGAAGAATTCGAGTTGTACGAGGCGAACATCAGTAACCTCGGCTTGACATTTCGGTTCAGTCGAAACATGTTTTTGACGATAACGATTGCTCGAAACATGAGCCCATGAACTGAAACTATCAACATTAATAGATACGTTAACTTTTATTTCTTAAACATAAGTGATAAAATATCTGTCAAATTACGAAAGGATTCAGAAAACCAAAAGAAAAACAAAACAGAAAAATGTGTAACACCATATCTTCAGAATCCATTCTTCAAGACACAAAATCCTTTAATAAATGCCATGATTTTGTTTTTCAGGAATATTGCGTGAAAATAGACAATCTAGCATGATGAATACGCTCCAGAAAATTGAAACTTAATTTTCCAGTTAACATACCGAAATTTACAGGGTGGTAATGGTTACTTGTCAGTAAAATAAATGTTCATAAAAACACATCGACTAGTTTGAATTCAACAAACGCTTTATTTCCTATAAACTTACCTTTGATTATTAAGAAACTTTTTAATTCATAACCAACCAAAGACGTTCCTTACACGCTTCGCAACTGAACTGATTCTTAAGACATATTGTCCCAAGTATCGATCAGGAGTTTCTTGAAAAATTCAAGAGTGTGACTTTTTGTGCTCTCAATTTTACTGAGCATTCATGTATCTCCATGCAAAGAAATCCAAAGTTTTGAGATCTGGCGATGTGGCAAGCCATTCTTGTGATGATATGAAATGGGGCAAATTTTGGGCGACACCACTTCTATGTTGCTTTAGATTGATGAGAAGGGGCAGAATCAATGGATTTTTTACATGAATTCGATCAAATTTATTTGTTGAAATCATTTTTAATTCCAGAAAGCAACTGAATCAGTTCAAATTCGCTGCAAATCGAAATGAATCAACTTGACAGAAAATGCACAGCTTTTGAATTTACCAACGCTTTGAATTGACTGCAAATCGATTGCAATTTGCAGCGTGCGATTCTACTAAGACACACCACCGGCAGAATCCTGTTCAAAGCAGTAAATTCCGGCTGGAATCAATTTGTAAGCACGGAATACCAAATGGTTCTTCAAAACATGTTCGATATAGTAATTAGTGTTGATATTTACTCCTGAATCGATGAAAAGTAGTGCAAGCATGACGTTTTATGAAATTCCTCCCCAAAGCACTAGTCTTGACACATTTTGAATTCACTGCACAGCCAACCTTTTTTTGGGAACATTCGCATCATGTACTCTATCATTGCATTAGTTGTGACTATCTTGCAACAGAAACATTTTTTCTTCGGAAAAGAGTATATCACAATCAGCGTGTCACTGCAGCAACTCTTTACTTTGAATCATTCGAGCCTTTCTAGGTTTTTGTGTTAATCCATGAATTCACTGCTTTTATATATTTTGAGTTTCAAATCATGGATGACGATATTCTGGATCGACGTATGGTAAATATTCAGATCCTTGGCCACCACTCGCTCTGATTGTATCGGATTCCGGCAAATTCGCTCTCTTACGCGTTTCACCATTATTTTGGTCCTAACCGTTGGATGTGGCCCATGCCTTTGGTTGATTTTGTACGTACCCGTCTTGTTGTATCTTCTTATGGTGCAGGAGATAAACCTCTCGTTCACACCGATGCGTTTAAGCCGCCTCAAGATCTGACACGGTTTGAATTTCTTCCAACATATATCTTCTGACAGGTCTCGTTTGGCCTTCATGTTTATAGCGCAACCAAAACAAACAATCTTCCAAAATACGATCAACAAAAAATATGCACGTATCGATAAACAAAACTGTACAAGAGATACACTGTGACAAAAAACACTGAGAGTAAACCTTTGCCACCCTGTATTTTTTTCGATGCCAACGTCTAAGCTAAAAACAATACAAGGGACTGTTCTTTGAGGTTTTATGAGCTGAAGACGTAGATCTACATACTTTACATGAACCCAAAGAAATACTTAATTACAAGACGTCACTCATGTTTTATTGGATGCTCCTAAATTTAAATCATAGAAATGATGATGATCACCACATTAATTACGTGACGACTGAAACTCAGGCTTAAAGTCCCGTAAATACGAAACAACAACAACAACAACAACAACAACAAAAACCACCACAACAACCATAACAACAACCACCACAACAACCACAACAACAACAACAACAACGACAATAGTTCGTAGAAACATTTCGTAACAATTTGATGTTACAAAGAACTTGTGATTCCTACGTAACAGGACTGAGTAATTAACGTTAAAAATCTGATCAGTTTTCGTTACACTCTAATTTTTCATACTTGCAAACTGTACTATAAAACAGAGACGTTGTATACATCAACACAACATTTTGAATAAACTCCAGAGCATCGACGAGCTTATAACTGAAATTTAGATAAATCTTTTAAAATATAAACATATGAAACAAAGCGTTTTGACTCTTATTATCAAGAAACTAACCAATTTTTATCTTTTATGTTTGCAGGTACTTACATTGACATCAGGAACAGGATGAATTTTTGCTGAGTTACAAGTGATCGAAAATTTCCTAAAGCATCTTGCATATATTTCCGTGTATTCCGAACGTGTACGAGTCAAAGCTTTTTAATGCACAAACCTAGTGAAGCTATCGGTTTGAGAATTCAGAGGATCTGACATACAAATTAAAGTTCAACAAAACGAGCAAATGGTCATACTCTGTAGAGGTTGTCCAACCCATTTTCACAATTGTCTCTGTAGGCTCTGTTCCACAATCGAATATCAAGAACCAAGAGCAACCAAGAACTTAAATTGTGACTGCTCCCAAATGACCACGAAGTGCCCGTGAATATTCCGAATGAGGTACAAAATTGTGTCATATCGAAAGTTTAACGTCGATCAGACTGACTTATGCCTATAATTTTCCCGTTTCAAATTTAACGTGAACACCCTTTATATGTCGTTTTTGCTTCCACCTTATTTTCAAAATAGTATAATTCTGGACAGGCACCTAGTTTTGTCTAGCACACTACCCTAGTCAACACCCAGCCAAACCACGCACCCTTAACTTTTCTAAAATGTTTGTAATTCAACCCACCACCAACCACCTTTGCCAAGCATACCTATCAATCAGACATACACAAGCGACCCTTTCTTTCTGTCCTCAGTTGATCTTACAAACTGCCCTCCGAGTCATTAGTCATGTGTCTCGACCAACCCCGTCCCCCACCAGGAGTCACCTGCACCGTCGTTGAGCGTTGGGGGGGACGGAAAGGTGTGGCGCACTTACAACACGGCACACCAACTGACGAACTGACTTGACTGGCACTGTCGTCGTGGTCAAACCGCACCAAAGTTCACCGCCTGCTGATCGGAGAGAAGAAATCGGAAGGTCGGTCGTCGGCATCGCGGCCATATTGTATGTATGAATGCATTCCAGTGAGAAATCTGCGCCTCGGTAAGCAAGATGATTGAATGCTAACACTTTGGACTGGCGCGCCACGCGATCTTTTGATGCAGGCCTCAATGCTGGATTGGGACAGAACCATGCTGGTGGCAAACGGGGTGTTCGTTGTATGTGTGTTGCTTTTTAATGAGGTTGAGTACTTACATGGTCGCTACCGGAGTTACGAAAGATCTAAAATCGCGCCAGTTTTGCTTTGCGGTGAAGATGCGAGTAATGAATGTTTTGCAAATTGGTGTGGATATCGCCCTGATTCCAACCTGATTAGTAAAATTTTATGGCCTATAATTCACTGTGAAGCCAGTCATTCATACGGTGTGTTACTCAACGACGGAACCCCGCACGGCATTGGTCTATTTTGAATGGCTCTTACCTTTTTTGGATTTCATTTTAAATGTCCATCCGCCAACGAACGATGATGATGAGGGCTAGTTAGTGCTCCCCCACCCAGGCTCCATTCCCAGCCGTGAGTGAGTACAATCCAAACAAACAAAAAATGAGGGGTTCCACATAAAAACCTCATCCAATATATGTATTGCTCAGTATTTTTTCTCAACTACCTTCACTTTCATCCAGCACAGCTCAGAAATCAGAAGACAGAAAAAAAACGAAAGACCCAGTCTCGAGAAAACGAGGAGGATTGCACCTGGGGATTGATGGATTTCGAAATGAGCACAGCACCGTGAGGTAAAAGCCACCAGCAGCACCTCCCCCACCGACCAACCGTCCCGACCGGGTTTCGATCCCCGGTCGTGATCATCCGGATTCGGATGGTCGTCGGTGGCATCGCTCGACTGTTGGCTTTCTGCTGAGGTCGGTTTTCATTTGTTTGCTGCAACCACCCCAAATAAGGCGAACGTGTGACGAACAAATGTGTGACGGTGTAGGTTCTCCGGGAGGTCTCCCTTGAACAATATGAAGCTCAGTTTGTTTATGTGTGTATGCGACTATGTTCAGTCGCTTGTGGTGACCGAGGAGCAACAAAGCAAGAATTATGTTATGGGAACATGATGCCAGCACAACAGCGGGATTGCGACACCATCATAGAGACTTCGGCAGCATCTGGTGGAAGGCCAAGGGATAGTAATCGGAGTGAGAGCCCATCTTCGGTGGGGGTTGGTTATGAAATTTTGATTCAAGATGAACGTGTTTGGTGAACCACACGGAATGGAAGTGAGCAATCTGGTTCCGAAGAACTGCAATGCATGGTTGAGTTGACCTAAGGCGATGGCAAGCATGACGTAGACAAATCGCGTTCGTTGCATTGGATTAGGCAGATCAGCGAGGACAATTTCGGTGTTTAGCATGAACAATGACGATCCAATTTATGGTGTCTGATAGGGTTAGTGGGAGTGGGCCACTGAATGGCAGTCCTCAAAAAAGTTAAAGTATACTTCACGTCTTGTACCATAAGACGTGAAGAATACTTTAACTATAAATCATAACAAACAACTTAATGGATTTTTTTTTTAATGTGTTTGGTTTACGGGATGTAATGTTTTTTTTTTTTTTTTGGGGCGTAGAACCACAGCGTCCACTGAGTTGAACTTTTGTGGTATACCCCTGTTGACTATTCTAATTCGCATCTTAAAGCTAGATCACCATTTGTCAAGTGACCAGCCTAAGACGCGTCTCCCAGTCAGGCATAATTGAGTTTATAAAACCCACCACCTTTCTAGGATTTGCAGTCCAAATTTCTTTAGGTTGCATATTGCCACTGTACAGAAATTTGAGTCTGCTCTTGTACAAAGCATCACAACTGCAAAGCAGATGTTCCGAGGTTTCACATTCCATGTTACAGAAACGACAGACATCATTCTGAACCTGGCCAATGTTTTTCAAATGATATCTACTTGGGCAATGTCCGGTTACTAGGCCAGTATAGGTACAAAGAACTCTCTTATTGAGCTCCAGAAGCTTTTTGCTAACTGTAACATTTGGAATTATAAACCTTTTCGCTTGAACACACTTTGTGGTGACCAACCAATTGGTCATCACCCTTTGCTCTTCCCAAGATTTCAATTCCATTTTTATGGCACAGTATGATATACCGCAGAATGGTTCTGGGCCAATAAACTGTGCATTTGAACCTTGTTTAGCAAGCTCGTCTGCCCTTTCATTGCCTTCAATGCCACAGTGTCCCGGAACCCAGAATAAATTTACCGAGTTCTCTTGGCACACCTTCCGCAGTGAAAGAATGCGTTTCCAGACAAGTTTGGATGTACATTTATAATTACTTAACGCTTTGAGTGCCGCTTGGCTGTCTGTAAAAATACAAATATTTGCATGTCTACATTTCCTCTTCAGACAAACGTTAACACATTTTATTATAGGAAAGATCTCCGCTTGGAAAACCGTTGGATAGTTTCCCATCGCCACTGAGATTTCTACCCCAGGGCCGAAGATTCCTGCTCCCCTTTTTGAATTTTATGGAGCCATGACGAACAGTGGGACCTCCGACTTCCCAATCTATACGTGACGTTTCACATATTTTGTAAGGAATGTCATGGTTTTCCACAGGTTTCATCCAGTCTCCATTCATATACATCACTGGCCCATTTTGAAAGTTTTGTGAAATGCTCAGGTGACCGACTAAGTCACCAGACAGGAAAGTTTTCAGCCGTTTAAGTCTAAGCATCCTCTTTTCCGCTTCTAGTTGCACGTATTCGTGCAAAGGTAGCAGATTTAGAATTGCATTCAACGCATTTGATGGAGTGCTGCCCATCGCTCCCGTTATAGCAATGGATAATAGCCGTTGAAGTTTTGTATGCTTTTTCTGTGCAGTAGCCTCTTTTGTTTTTGGCTACCACACAAGAGAAGCATAGGTTACTTTTGGACGTATTATGGATGTATAAATCCACATTGTCATTTTTGGTCTTAGACCCCATTTTCTGCCAAATGTTTTTGAGCATATCTAGAAAGCACTAGTTGCCTTACCGATCACATACTCAAGGTGAGCATTCCAGTTCATTTTGGCATCCAGTATCACTCCTAAGTATTTAACCTGTTCACTAAGATGAATCTTTAATGCTCCTAGCTGAAACGCTTTTAGACTAAACTTCCTTTTCCTAGTGAAGAGACAATTACTACTTTTGATGGATTAATGCTAAGGCCCTCCTTGATACACCAAGACTGGGTAAATTTTAGGGCCCATTGTATTCTTTCTGAAATGATGTTGTCAAAATTCCCCTCACTATAATGACTATATCGTCTGCAAAACCTACAACCTCGAAACCTTTTTCCTCTAAGCTTCTTAGAAGAACGTCTACAACTAAGGACCAAATTAGTGGTGAGAGGACTCCTCCTTGGGGACAACCTTTCGTTGACCGTACTGTAATAGACGAACTTCCCAGCTCTGAAGTGATTTCTCTTTTTGCGAGCATGGTATGAACCCAGTTAATTATGTTCATGTCAAAGTTCCTTTTCTTCATGGCACGAGCCATAGACGAATAGGAAGCGTAGTCGAAAGCTCCTTCAATATCTAAGAAAGAACAAAGTGCTATTTCTTTTACCGATAGAGCTTTTTCTACCTTTGAAACCACACTATGCAGTGCCGTAACTGTTGACTTACCAGACTGGTAAGCAAACTGGAACTCAGATAGTGGTTTCTTGTTCGTGTAATTTGAATTGATATAATCATTCAACACCTTTTCCATAGTCTTCAATAGGACTGATCAAAGACTAATGGGTCTGTATGATTTAGGATGCGCCTTGTCTCGCTTTCCTACTTTAGGTATGAAGATAACTTTTACTTGTGTCCATGAAGTTGGAATATGGTTGAGTCTAAAACTTGCCTTAAAAATCTCAATTAATGGCGAGATCAACACTGCTTCGCCGTTTTGAAGTAATGCTGGAAATATCCCGTCCATTCCTGCAGATTTGTAAGGCTGAAAAGATCTCAACGCATTTTCTACCCTGGATTTCTTAAAGATTTTATCAGCCAAGTCATTTGCGGTGATTTTTGTTCTAACCGAAATTTGAGATGTCCTTGTAGAACCTCTTTCACATTCAAGTCCAATCTAATCTCTTATTGGATCTACACACAAAACTGATCCAGGAAAATGTGTTTCCATCATCAACATTAACGCTTCACTAGGAGTTTTTGTAAAAACTCCATCCTTATTTTTCAGATTCCCAAGTTCAATCGTATGATCCTTTGCAAGAGCCCTCTGAAGTCTTGCGACTTCCGGACTATTGCTTATGTTTTCACACGTTAGAACCCAGGATCTTCGTTTAGATTTTCTTATTTCTTTATTGTACTCAGTAAGTGCACTCCTATAGGGGGTCCAATCTGAGGTTCTTTTCGCTTTATTAAACAACCTACGAGATGTTTTAAGCAGACGGTCCAACTTAGAGTTCCCTACCAAGGAACATCCCTGTTAGAGGACGATTCCTTGATAGGACAACTAATATTGAAAGAATTCAAAATCGTATCATTTACCTTTTGAGAAAATGATTCCAATTTCTGAACTGAATCAATCTTTCCACCTTCTGTAAATAACTCCGAATTTAAATATTGTGCATATTGATCCCAGTTTGTTTTCTTCGAATTTCAAAATGTTGTAGTTGACCAATTTCCACCACTCCATTCGAACACAATGTGTCTATGATCTGACAATGACGTTTCCTCAGAGACTTCCCACTTTGAAATACGTTCATAAATTGCACTATTGCACAATGTCAAATCTAAGACTTCTTGTCTGATAGCATTTGAAAAGGTAGGTTCGTTTCCCTTATTGCATATATCTATATTATTTGATGAGAGAAATTCTAATAAGCACTCACCTCGACTGTTGATATCCGTACTCCCCCACACGGTATGATGCGCATTGGCATCACAGCCAATCATGAACGATTTGTTGTTTGCTCTGCAGTAAAGGACAAGTGGGGCGATTTCAGGAGGAGGCACTTTAGGAGCATCACCTGGAAAATAGGATGAAGCCACTATGATCTCAGCTTTCCCTCTGGTGGAAGGCACCTCAATCATGACCGCAATGGGATAGCAGTTTATTGTTTTATCAACCAAAACAGCAGTTCTAGGCGAACTCTGCTTTTCATCATAGAACAAATTACAGTCCTGTGTTTGAATACCTAGTATTTTTCCTTTATTGGACCATGGATCTTGAATAAGTGCCACGCCCAGTCCCTCCTTTATGAACCTCCTGCTCATAACAGCAGATGCACCTTTTGCATGATGGAGGTTCACTTGCAGGAACTTAGTTGGTTTCATTACCGAGTGTGGCATTGTAATGTTGGTCTAGTCCTTTCATTCGGTCTGTTTACAAAACATGTCATAAATTCAGCGATAACCGACAAATTCACAATGACATCATGACGACCGACTTATTCTTAAGCAACTGAGAACTTTGCCATCAATTAATTGTGATATTATTGAGTAAAATTTATTATTTCCCTAACTTTAGAGCCTTCATTATCTTCAAATATCCTTTGAGTTTGACTGAATCTGATCGACATCCATTTTAATACTCCCTAGATCAGCAGAAGTTAGTCACAATATCCAACTTATGTTTCTTCTGGAAAAATAAGAAATGATTTTGCAAGAAAATCTTATGTTCAATTTATTTTCTATGCAGGACAAATTATTTTCTATGTTCCTCATTATGGCCATTTATATTCATTAGATGTTTTAAAATTGCAATGTTTGGAAAAACTTTGGTAAGTAGCTGAATATTTTCCGAATAGATTATCTAAGCAAATGTCTAAGCAAACAAATTATTTGAATAACAGTGTGTTAAATGTTGTGCAGTCGACAGAATAAGGGCAAACATAATTTCAGTGCTTTGAAGTTGTTTTTGAAGTTGTTCAGTGGGCGGAGTATACCTCACAATAAAATATTTCAATAGCAATGTAGTAAAACTCAACAAAAATTGATTTGAATAAGAAATTTAAAATATGAAACGAAGTTGCATCCAAGAATAGACTCAACATGAAGCCTATAGACCGACATGACATTCACATCCCTCGAGAGTATCACTTAAAAAGATATAAATTTTCTAACAATTTGATGGAACATCCCAAAACCTTAATTTCCTTTTAAAAAGTTACGATAAAAATGTATTGGATCTTCACATTTTAGATTAAGTCATGGGACACATACCCTACTTCTGCGTTATCAATGAAGTTCTATGATTTTCCCTCAAAAATTGTTTTTCATGATTCTATAAGTTTTTATCGGATTTCACAAATTTGAATTTAGGCATCCAAGCTTCATAGACCTCCAGAAAGACCTTGAACTTTTTTCCTTAAGTTTAAGTTTCCTAAACAGCGCTGAAAAACAATTTTAGCATTAGCATTAGCATTAGCATTGACGTTTAGCCTGAACAGCGCTGAAAAACAATGCTCCCAAATCTTGCAAAATGAATACTCTGTGGTTCTAACCTGAATCCTGTATTTATACAATATTCTCTAAGTTCCTAGAATATTCGTTGAAGTATTCAAAAAGCGTCCGTGAATTATCACCTTATGTTTACACCGTGTCCAATATATTCTCATAAACTTTTTCCTTGCATCGGTGTCGTGCAACTACTCAACATGCTTCACGTATGTCTTGGTGTAGTTTTGCACTATGTTTATACAAACGCTTATACAAATGTTAAGGTTATGTCCGATTGTTTTCATTCGGTGTTTATCTTTTACCAGCGATGAAAGAGTTTCGTGCTGTGGTGACAAAGAAGTTTTTGAAAGGTGAGCGCCCGGGCGTTATTTTCAGAAATTTGAAAAACCTCGGAGTAAACCGGGATTTTGTGTACCGAACCATCCGAAGGTACCGTGACACTTGCTCGTTGGATGACCGGAACAGATCCAGTCGAACTTGTACGGTGCGGACTGCACGAGTTGTTAAAGTGGTCAGGGAACGGATTAGACGAAAATCACAGCGCTCTGTACGTAAAATGGCCGCAGATCTGAATGTTTCGAGATCGTCAATGCAGCTTTCAAGAAACGTAAGGTTCACGGAGTTTCGGAACCTTCCAAGCATAAACGACTCGATTAAGTCTGCTTTTGTCGCGGCACGGTGGGGAAGAATTTATCTTTTCCGACGAAAAGTTATTCGTCTTGCAACAATCCCACAATGTCCAGAACGACAGATTGTGGGCTCTCTCTTCGAGAACTGTTCCAGAGAGTGATAGGAATATTCCACGGTTCCAAAGTCAGTGATGGTTTGGGGAGGAATTTGCAAGCGAGGCAAATTACCACTGGTTTTCATCGAAAAAGGCGTTAAAGTGAGTGCCATATTTTATAAAACGGAAGTTTTGGAGAAAGTTGTCAAGAGGTGTTTGAAGATGATCACTATGTATTTCAGCAGGACGGAGCGCCATCGCATACTGCAAATCTCGTTCAGGGCTGGTGCCGAGGAAATTTGAACGACTTTTTGGACAAGAATGAATGGCCTCCCAGTTCCCCAGAATCCCTTGGATTATTTCGTATGTTCATACATGCTGGCGGAGGTAAATGACCACAGGGCGTCTAATATGAACCAATTCAAAACCGTAATCAAACGAATTAAGGACGAAATGCCGATGGAAGTCGTGCGTGCCGCCTGTGATGGCCTCGAAAAACGTCTGGAGCTGGTCAAGAAGGTTAAAGGCGGTGTTATTCCAAAACATATGCTGTAGTTGATCAGTATTATATTGCAATATAATGGGTAAAGTTATCAATAAAATCTGGATTATCGATTTGAAATAAATAAAGTCTTTGTATGAGAATATATTGGACATGGTGTATATGTAGTTTTAAGAATCTTCTCGAATTGCTATGTACTGATTTTTATGCCTAACAGTAGCGTCTGGTCCGCATGTCCAACTTTGAACTGGTAGATTGTTGAATGAAACACGAAAGACAAAGTTGCCCAATACCGGTAAAACGAGGAAACCTTGAAGAAGACACCAAACGGGTGGCCACCAAATAACGGGAATGACTCCAATACTTTTTAAGAGGATTTTGGAGCCGCGGTACAAATCAAGTGGCTTTGCCATCAGCCAGCAAGTCTACCAAACAGAGTATTTGCAGAAAATTCTCATCTCGTTCCTTCAGAAACATCATTCGGATGAAGACTATATGTTTTGGCCGGACAAGGCATCATCACACTACGCGAAGAACACGCTAACGTTCCTGGAGAGCCAAAATATACCATTTGTGCCAAAAGACCGGAATCCAATTAATCTGCCGCAGTGTCGTCCTATCGAGGATTTTTTTGGTCAATTGAGCTCCACTGTATACAAGAGTAATTGGAAAGCCAAGAACACGAAGCAACTCATCAACAGGATCAGAAGCAGAATCCGGAAAATTAATTTGGCAGCCATCCAGCGGTCATGTTCTACCATCAAGACTAAGCTGCGCCGCACGGCGGACCACGACCATATGCTAATATTCATTAAGCTATATTTGGAGACAAAGGTCAACTCTTTATATAAAATAAATCAGATTGAACTGTACTTCTTTGTTGTTTTTCCCCGAGTCATTCTTTCCTTTCCCACTATTTGGTGGCCACCGGTTATTAAGTTCTATCACATATCTTCCACACACCACTACCATAACGTGTTCATATTCGTAATGAACCTTGAAAACAAAACATTTAGTTACCACTTGCTTCAATTTTCAATATGATAATTTGCCTAAAGCCTTTAGGAATGAACCAACTTAAATTTTGAAAATTATTGTTGATAAGTCTAGCATGGACAGAAAATGAAGAATGACAAGAATCAGCTGCAGCCAATTGATCATTTCTGGGCCAACCTCACACTCAGGATCAATTTCAACCATATTTTCAAAAGGTTCGTAATGTTAGTCATGTGTGCAGCTCACGAATGTCAAATTCGCTAGCTTTTATCTTAAAAACGCTATCTACCACATCATCACCATATCATCTACATTCCAAGGGGCAGGCCAAATGCTTAGTCGACACATTCTAGCAGCCAACCCGGAAATTTCTAGAAAAAGTAGGAAAAAGTCAGATAGCCCTCGATACATTTCTGCTAACGTACTGTACCACTGCGAATCACTCATCTCCTGATAGTCAGTTGGCATCTGATGTCATTTTTAGCCTATTTGGACGTGTTTTTTTGAAAGTCACTTGCACCTGATACACCACCCCTGAAATTATCAGTGGAATTTAAAGGTATTTGCTTTTGTTTAGTAATTATAGGTTGAAAAAGTGTTTCAGTCTTTTATTTTATTTTTTTTTGTCTTGTCAGTTAATTTTTTTTTAGTTTCAAATAACAATCATATGTAAAAGTACGCTATTTCACATATAAGATTAATTAAAAGATTAATTTTCGTACTTTGCTCTGCGGAAACAATATAAGATGCTAATAGATGATAATTCATGCCTTACTGCGTAATCACTACACAGATAAAAAGAAACATTGAATTTTCTGCGTTATCTACTCTGAGAAAAATTTCATCGTTGTACCGACAATTAAATCATGGTCAAGATGACTATTGCATTCAATGGTTATAATAACCATGACAATGGTCGAATCATGATTACACGGACTTTTCTGACAATATAGTAAATGTTGAATCAACTATTTGTAATGGTAATTTTGACCAATAGTTGGTTAAAAATCACAATACTGCCATAGTCATCCTAACCCTCAATAATGGTGAAATTGACTATCAAATTTGTCTCTGTGTAATGCACATTAACGGAATGCTAGATTTGGCAGATAATAATGGGATATTTCATCTAAATTTAAGCCAGATAACGCCTGAATCTAGCTTGTTGAATGAAAGATGGTAAAAATTGTTGTATGGTGCATGAAAGATTGCAAACAATTTCGTTGTTTACGCTTCCTTTGGCGTGATATTAAACGAGGGGAAATCTTACGCGCCAGTTGAAATCCATTATTTTTTTCTGTGTATGATGCGAAGAAGGGAAGAGAAGAAGCACTCAAAGTGCTTGAATCGTTTTATAATTTTAAATGACAATGACGAACAACCAATATTTTTGTTGATGGTCGAGTAATATTATGTTACTTCCATTGACTTGTTTATTATTCATAATAGAAAATTGCAATTCACTAAGTAGAACAAAAACAGCAGCAAATTATATTCATATTTTGTTAGTGTGTACGTACACGTTTCAGGTCTCCAGTTATAATTCAGCAGTAAACAATAATCAATAACTTAATAATACACAGAGAGAAGATCTGAATTTTCATATTTTGTTAGTATGAACGTACACGTTTCAGGTCTCCAGTTATAATTCAGCAGTAAACAATAATCAATAACTTAATAATACACAGAGAGAAGATCTGAATTTTCATTGTGATGTACACAGAAAAAAAAATAATTTTAACAAATGAAATTGTTTGTAATCTTTCTTGCGCCATACAACAATGTTTGCAATCTTTAATACAACAGGCTAGATTCAGGCGTTATCTGTCTTAAATTGGCGTGAAGATCCCATTATTTCCTGTCAAATCTAGCATTCCCTTTATGTGCATTACATAACGCAGAAAATTCAATTTTTCTTTTTATCTGTGTAAATTTCAGAACATGTAAAATTATAATTCCTTCTACACGAAGCCGCATGAAATAGTTGTAACAAACACGAGCTTTCGTATACAACATTATCCGCAATGTAAGGAATGTCCCAAAACTTTAGATTTTAGAATTTATCAAGTTAATTTGTAAGTTTTGCGACGCTCCATTTATGTGCATGATATTGAACAGAAATTCACACTACTTTTTCCTGCAATGTAATCATAACTTTGTAAAATACTGCTTCGCATGCTGCAGATGACTAAAGGTTGTACGGAATCAAATTGCACCACTTTTAATTGGCTGTAACTTTTTACCCGTTGGGTATTTTCTATTGACATTTTGGGTGGAATTAGTTCAATGTGTATTTGTTTACGCCTGTGAAAGTTTCACTAGCAGATGTGCAATCGTTGCGAAGATGGAGTCGGAAAAACAGCAGCGGCGCAAAGAAATTTTGCGCACGTACCTCGAAAATCTGGATCTTTCTCATCGTGCCATCAGCAGGAAGTTGGGAATGGTACATTCTACTGTGTCTCGTGTTTTAAATCGGTACCACGAACGTTTGACCATCCATCGGAAAGAAAAAGTGTTAAAAATGGATCTCCGTATAGTGTTAAGGATCAAAAGCGGGTAGTTCAAGCTTTCAAGAGGAATCCCAACAGTTCAGTTCGAGATGTGGCGAAGAAACTGAATCTAACCAAAAGTTTCGTGCAAGATGTGAAAAAACGTGAAGAACTACACACGTACACTTTGAACACTTTGTTCATAGCTCATGTATGCGTTACTGATTCAACCAACCAATCATTTATGTTCATACTAGTGACATCTCTTGTCAATACGAGATACTGTTTGTAGCGTTACGATTTCTCTTTGTTTACATTTTGCAGATTCAATGCTGCAACGTCCATTTTGAACTGTTCAAAATAATAGCAGCGGTAATTGCTTCTGGCTAAATTTCATTTTCAACCATATTTTAAGAAAGGTTTTCTACATTAAATCAACCAGTAAGTATTCAAAATCATAAGATGGGAATGAAGATATGTGACTTTTGTATCTAACCTAGCATAATGGGTCGTGCTAAGCATTGTACCGAAGAGCAGCGGAATACAATAAAAATGCTAATCAGGCAAGGTCAGTCCTACAAGGAAATACAAAAAACAGTTGGATGTTCCGCGAAAATGATAAGAAATGCATTAAAATGGGAAGCAAAGGTTGAAACTCGAGGCCGGAAGCGTTGTACTTCCAACAGAATGGACAGAGAGATTGTAAAATTGGCACGGATTGATCCATATACGACGTCCAGAAAGGTTAAAGATGATCTGAACCTGAGCGTGAGCACTGTTACTGTTCGACGACGATTGATGGAAGCGAAATTGTATGCCCGTAGCCCTCGGAAGGTACCGCTGTTGACAAAACGTCATGTTGCAAATCGCATGAAGTTTGCTAAGCTCCATGTCGATTGGCCCAGAGAAAAATGGCGAAATGTTTTGTGGACTGATGAGTCTAAAATAGTGCTATTTGGGACAAAGGGTCGTCGTCAATATGTTAGACGTCCTCCTAACACGGAATACCAACCGCAGTATACGGTGAAGACTGTAAAACATGGTGGAGCAAAACTTATGGTGTGGGGATGCTTTTCCTATTATGGTGTTGGACCGGTATACCGTATACCTGGCATCATGGATCAACATGGATATATCAAAATACTTGATGAAGTTATGCTGCCTTATTCTGAGGAGGAAATGCCACTGAAATGGGTACTCCAGCAGGATAACGACCCAAAACACACCAGTAAACGAGCTAAGGCATGGTTTCAAACAAAGAAGATTGAGGTTATGGAGTGGCCAGCCCAATCTCCTGATCTCAATCCTATTGAAAACCTATGGGGAGATGTTAAATACGCAGTTTCTGAAGCCAAGCCGAAAAATGTGGAAGAGCTGTGGTCGGTAGTTCGCGATTCCTGGGCCGCAATACCTGTCTCTCGATGTCAAGCACTCGTGGACTCAATGCAGAAACGTTGCTTGGCTGTTATTAAAAACAGTGGTTATGCAACAAAGTACTAAAGTATATTCGAAAGCTAAAACAAGTTGACAATCGATTATCGCTATACTTATGATTTCCTAGTGGTTAACTTATAACACTGCTATTTTTTTGAACACTGACTTTTTTTAATAAACAAAAATTCTGAGAAAAAATAAATAAATTTCTTGAAATGAAACCCACTCTCAGTTTATTTAAGGTCCTTGTAAATGTTGACTGTGAAACATATTTCGGAATATTTCATCAATTTGGAATTATTCCACTTTTTATTTGTTTAACCAACCGCTGCTATTATTTTGAACACAACTGTATGAAAAAGCAGACTTCCGGCAGCTTCCGGGGCTCCAGTTTTTCACTGCTCATTATAAATTCGATGTCCCTGAGGACGTTGGAAAGCAGAAGATGTCAAAGTTTACCAAAAAATATATGATTTGGCAAGCAATTTGCTCGTGTGGAAAATGGAGCACTCCATTCGTGACAACTGGAACGGTCAATAGGCAGGTGTACCTGAAGGGATACCTTCAAAAGCGTCTACTTTCTCTTCTGAGGTCACACGATGGTCGTACGATTTTCTGGCCAGATTTAGCCTCGTTCCATTACTCGAAAGAGGTTTTGGAGTGTTACAAGGGAGAGTGTTATTTCGTGCCGAAGCATCTCAACCCCCCGAACGCACCGGAACTGCGGCCAATTAAAAGGGTACTGGGCCATCATGAAGCAGGCACTTCGGAAGCATCCTAAGGAAGTGAAATCGGAGAAGATATGAAGAAAAAATGGATTGCCACGCAAAAAAAAGTTGGTTCAAATGTTGTACAGGACCTTATGAGTAGTGTAAAGAAGAAGGTTCGTGCATTTGGATATGGAATTGAAATTGAATAAAACAAACTTGGGAAAATATTCATAACATGTTTTATTTTATTCCCTGAAAGTTTGAAGATGATTGGTTAGAACGGGCGAATTTTGCCGAACATTTGTGTGTGTCGCAATTTGATTCCGTACACTCTTTAAGCCGATTCCCGGTCCATACAATCATCCTAATCCATAGAAATGGTCTGGCATCGAAAGCTCTTAATTAATAACTGTGGAACTGTAATTACAGTAAAATGCAAGAAATAAGCAAACGCTTGAAATGCCAAGAAAAAACAAAAAGATTACCCAGAACCAATTAAAGCTGGTATGCAAACAATGTTACAGTCCCTTTTAACCTTGTCAAATTTTGATATTGAATGGCAACACAACGCACCACAATCTTCCCAAATCCAATAACAAAATATGACTAGTGATGTGATCCGTAGATACGGAAAGAAACGAGCCAGCGACTGCTGTGCGAAAGTTTAACATCCCAATATATGTTTCAAAGCTTCTTCATTATCCATTCAATCTGTCAAGATTCTCCGCTACTGATATCACCCTAAAGCCTGCAGATTGCTTGGCCACACGCCACCAACGGAGGTGAAAACTAACCTAAGAAAAGCAGTAAGCGATATCTCAAACACCCACTCCCCCATCCGCTTGATTCGAGAAAAGATTCTACGCTGAGCGCTCACCTCCACCGCCCCCCTTGAAGCGCTTTATCACCATCATCATCACCATCATCATTCCTCACTCAGATATCCGCACAGCAAACGGAAACCAGTGTGAATCGAAAGCGAAAGCTTGCAAACAGAGCTCCAGCAGCGCTCATTCCCGTTCCACTCTCGCTCTCTTGCAGCAATATTCCCACGAAGCACCAAGAACACAAGGAGTGAAAGTGAAATTATCGATCCGTGTGCCTGACTGTTCCCAGAAACTACCCCAACCAAGTGAGCCCGGAAAAACTTCGTTATCATTGTCGTCCTTGAAGGGCGTTGAACCCCTCACAACCACCCGCTCTTTTGCCTCAGTGTCAGGAATTATTGCCAACACACGCCAGGAACATGGCGCCCTCGCAGCATCATCCGTTACTCCATCCGAGCGCGCCGCATGATGGACCCGGTTTTTCCCTCAACATTTATGACTTTTTATAGCCCCCCCGCCACGGGGTTGTTCGGCAAATTCGGAGATGTTCCAGTGAAAACCCGTCCCCGTTGCGATGCTTTTAGGGGTGGCTCCCAAGTGCACGCATCACAACCGACGGCATTTTCCTTGTGATGGATCTACCCCCTCCCAGCCTATCCCCAAAAGCACCCAGCATGTAGGAGCGGTAAAAAAAGAACCGAGCCGCACACAGAATCAGGACATTGAACTTTTAGCGTAACTTGGCACGTGTCCCGTTTATGTATCGGCAGCACACGCACTTCTATATACTTTCAAGCTACACGCCGAACAAGGACACGGTTGTCCGGGACGAGCAACTGCGTCATCCCGCTTCTGGGAAAGGACATTGACCCGCGACCCCACCCGCCAGGCCCAACCGGCTTGCTTTGGTCGTTCGTTCGGGTGGAATGTGCGTTCGCTCGTGCGTGCCTGCGTGTTGGGAAGGGCATGGTGAAGGCAAATTCCAGGACGCTTTAGCGGGACAATGAACGCGAGTAACCTCAAATCCTGTAACGAAGTCAAGCTAAAGTGGGGGCGATGATGGGAGAATGTATGGATGAAGGAGAGGAAGAGTACTAGATAAGCAGGGGAAGCAGTAGGTTCACTTGAAAAGAAGGGAGCGGGAGCTTTCGGGACGTTTGGTGGGGATACGTGAGTTCCGGGAGAGTTTAAAGGGTGGAAAGTTTTCACATCCTAGGAACAGATAGGAGTGAAATACTCCCAGCGGTCGTTGATGGGCAACTTTGTTCAAGGACATATTCTGGAGAATTTTTCGGTTTCCAAGAATGGTTCACCTGAGGCGCTCAGAGACCGTTTATGTTACTTTGCGAACACGTGGCACGATGCACGGAACTCTTGTGTTTCGTGGCGTTTATTTGTTCATGGAAAATTTTCTAACGACTTTTTTGCTGAAAAAAAAAGCTTCCTTCAACATCGTGTTTAAGTTAGGAATGATGCATATGCTGGTGATCAGTTTGTTCGCACATTACTGAGTTCTAATATGATGTTAACAGATTTTTGTAGCTATTGAGACTTTTGCATCACTTTCTGGTATAAAAATGGGGGCAACATCATGAACCAACTCGAATATAATAGACTCAATTTTACGATTAACCGCAACAGCAGCATAATGGGTTCTCCCTTATTATAGCAAGCAATAGAAAACTAAAAAAAAAGCAAGATTCCCGGTATGCTCTAGGATATTTTCGTAATGAAAAGCTCCTGGACTCCCTGGGAATAGGGAATGATTGTAAGGCCTGTATCCGTAATAAACTGGACACTGTATCTGTAGTAAAACACGCATAAAGCATTTCATAAGTTTGGGAAAATGGTTTACAAATTCACTCGGTCAAAACATCGTTGTTCTGAATTGATATAAAAATCTCGAACTTTGCGCTTCATTCCAGCCATAAGGATTTGTACAGACTCATTAGAGACCTTGCTGGCAGCTCTGATCCAGATTTGTTGGATATGTTTCGCGTTTTTAACCTCCTGCTTCTTTTCTGAAAGCACCCGCTGCATCAGAGCCCAATATTTTTCGATTTGACGTAACTCAGGACTATTCGGAGGATTGGCAGGTTTTAGTACGATTTTAACATAATTGACTTCAAACTACTCTATCACGGCTGGAACATAGTGACGAGATGCCAAAACAAAGGGCTAATAAGTGGCTTTTAACGAGAGGCAGCAATTGTTCTCTGCAGGCAGTCCATCTGGTATACTAGGTATTTTTAGGAAAATTTTGACAAAATTTTGACCTAAAATGTTCAGGTATTGTATTTCCGGTCAAAGCAGTATATGTAAAGGGTGTTCCGATCAAAATTTGGTCGACTTAAGCTTGACGCATTTCCTTTCATCGTGGATTAAAAAATTCTGCACACCCCTCATTTTGTAGATGTGTGCGTGTAGCATCATCCCTCTATTTTGATTTTGAGATTAGCACCTCAGTTATCAAAATGTCGTCGAAAGAAGGGAAGCAGCGCATCCAAATTTTGCACGTGAATGGCGAAAATCCAAACTACTCTCCCGCCAAGTTGGCGAAATTGTTGAATGTGGCTAAATCAACTGTTGCCAACGTATTAAAAGTGTTCGGTGAACGTTTGTCGACAGCCAGGAAAGCTGGATCAGGGGGAAATCGAAAGCCGGAGGCCACAGTGACGACAAAAAGAGTTGCCCGCTGTTTCGAGCGGAACCCCAACCTCTCCGGCCGAGATGTCGCAAAGAAGCTGGGAGTGGCGCCTTTAACCGTGGATAGAGCTAAAAAACGAGCTGGACTGTCGACTTACAAGAAAGTGGTGACTCCAAATCACGACGATAAACAAAACACGTCGGCCAAAGCACGATCGCGAATGTTGTACACGACGATGCTGATGAAGTTTGATTGCGTGGTACAGGACGATGAAACTTACGTCAAGGCAGACTTTAAACAGCTTCCTGGACAGGAATTGTATACGGCTACTGGGTGGGGAAAGGTGGCAGATATTTTCAATCACATTAAACTGTCAAAGTTCACGAAGAAATATCTGTACCTGTGACTTGAAGAGCAACGTTTACATTGCGACCGGAACCGTCAACCAGGAAATTTATCTGAGCGAGTGCCTACAAAAACGTCTACTGCCTTTCCTGAAGCGCCACAATTGTTCCGTTCTATTTTGGCTGGGTTTGGCATCTTGCCATTACGAAAAAAAAGGCCATGGAGTGGTATGCTGCCAACAACGTTCAAGTGGTGCCCAAGGACAAGAACCCTCTCAACATGCCAGAGCTCCGCCCAATCGAACAATATTGGGTCATCGTCAAGCGGAACCTAAAGAAGACTCATGAAGCTGTTGTGAGCGAGAAACAGTTCAAGGCAAACTGGCGTTCTGCGGCGAATAAAGTGGACAAGAAAACTGTACAAAATCTTATGGCAGGTGTTAAATGAAAGACCCGTCAATTCGCATTTGGTAAAAAAGGAAGCTTAGCTGAATATTTCTCCTGTATTCTGTATTAACTGAACTTGAAAAAGAAAAAGAATTTGACTTATTAATAAAAACTTTGATCGACTCACACACATCACTGTTTGACCAAATTTTGATCGGAACACCCTTTAGAAGGCCACTCCTGAAGGTTGCATAAAGTCTTTCAAGACGTACAGTTTCATCGTCAGAATGACACTTGAATATTTCATCAATATTTTTTTTTTTTTGACTTATTTGGGTATTTTTTGATTTTGGACGACTTCAATCCGGAACGTAGTTTAGAATTTTTGGCGAATTCAGGCGACATTCCTATTTTACGAGCCATAGTTTAAATAGAGAAGTTTTGTTTCCCCTTTACTATCTTCTTCAGCTTGCGGACCATAGCACGATCTAAACGTCCAATATTATGGTCAATTCTTGGTTTCCTTTCGATAGCCAAACGTTCAGAACAATATTGCTATTGGGACACATCCAACTTTTTCGCTAGTTGACGAATCGAAAGGTTCGTTATCATTTTGAACATTACTTATGAAATGCCAAAACCAATAATAGTTTTTTAAGTAAGAACACTCAGCGCTTTGGGTGAAATATTTCACTCTTGGCTGAAATATTTATAAAAACTATAGTGCTTTAAATCTTTCAAAATTATAGCGGATACAAACCTTACTTATCACTCAATCATACTGATACAAAAATAGTACCTGTTATCGAAAGCTCTCAATTGATAACTGCAGTAGTGGATTCAAAAGACCAAATTGAGAGCAAGCAAAAAGCTTGAAATGTTAAGAAGAAGGAAAGAAAAGTTCTACGAATTTATGGAATTTACGATTTATGGAGATTTTTCTGCATTGCTCATTTGTTATTTATGCTGGTCCAACGTGTCATTGGAACCGCACCTGCGTTAAAATATTTCGTCTTGAAACTCGGTTGAGGGCAACTTGTTTCGAGTTCCTCTAGCGTCCTACATATCCATGATCTGGCTTCACTTGGTTTAGCCCACTTTGAAAGCTCCAAGTACTACAAGTCCTCCTCATACCTTTTGAGAACTACCGGTCTTATCAGGGCCTTGCTATACTTCGATAGTTGTAACGCCATGATGACTCAATCAGGTTACATTCAAGTAACAGCAACCAATTATGATAGTTGTGGGTACACTTAGCACGGAGGTGAACTTCACTAGGCCTCAAGGTATTACAAAGTCCATAGTAACGGGAGTTCAATAAAAAATGAGAATGATTTCAATACCTTTCTGTAATTAAAGTAAAGAGCGTATATTTTTTTCTCTGAAAGAGAATTGCTCTCTGGCTCCCTAGAAATGGGTGGCATGTTTCTTTTCTCTCGGGTGCTGTCAGTTCCATTGAAGATGGCGTCGAAACAGCAAGCACTCCACGTGCGTGTTGTACGATTTTACGAAACGCATGGTCATCGTGGAAAAAAGTTTACGGTAGACCACTTTCGAGAAGAAAACGTGCCCGTGAGTACAGTTTACCGGATCCTGGCATCCCTGAGCGTGGAGTGGAAGGCCGGTAGCGGTCGTCGCGGCGAAGATAATGACGAAGAATAAGAAGGAAGCGTTGAAAAAGCTGATCGACAACAAGGACGTAACGAGTTTGCGTGACACCGGCCGAAAATATCACTGCTTCCATACCTTGATTCACCGAATCCTCAAGATGGAAGACATCATCTGTCGGAAGAAGACTCAGTCCCCCGAGTACACGGACGAGTAGATAGCGACTGTGAAATCGCAGTGCCGGTGGATGACGAAGAACTACCGCGGGACGTCTTTCGTGCTGGACGACAAAAGTTACTTTCCAGTCTCGAAGACCCACATTCCAGGAAATGACAGCTACTATTCCAGCGACAAGTCAGCCACACCCCCCGAAGTAAAATATATGTTTAAGCATAAATTTGAAAAAAAAAAAAAAAAGTAATGCTATACATCGCCATATCGGACAGAGGGATTTCAAAGCCGTGGTTCAAGCCGAGCGGTCTGGCCATCAATCAACAAGTGTACCAAGAGGAGTGTCTTGAGAAAATTCTTCTGCCGTTCTTAAAGGAGCATCATGCGGATGGAAAGTACGTCTTCTGGCCGGAAAAGGCGTCTTCCCATTACGCCAAGAAGACGCTGGAGTATCTTGAGCAGAAAAAGATACCGTACGTGCCGAAAGAAAGGAACCCGACCAACTAGCCCCAGTGCCGTCCCATTGAGGATTTTTTCGGCTCCCTCAGTGCCCTAGTGTATGAAATTATTGGCGGGCCAACGATACGAAGCAGTTGACCACGAGGATCCGGAAATGTATCCGGAAGATGAACGTCAGTGCCGTCCAGCGCTCTTGTGAAAGCATCGCGACTAAGTTGCGTCGTATGGCTGTCCAGCACCCCTTCTCCAATATTCATTGACGTTTTTTTTGAAGAATAAACATTATGTTTTTAATAAAAAATAATGAATTCGTTGAAATTTATTTTTGTTTTACTATATGACTGGAAAAATTCGCATTTTTTATTTAACACCCGTTAGCCACAACTGCCGACAATAATACGTCTCCATATTTCTGGACTATATTTGTTATCCAACGTCACCGACGATCCAAGATACTCAAGTTCGTCCAACACCTCGAACTCATCTCCGTCGATTATTATCGTTCAACGAGCTCTATAACGTTTGGTTCTTTCCACAAACAGATACTAAGTCGTCAATGGATTCATCTTTAATACAACCTTTTCTGCATAACATTTTAGCTAATGGTACTCGTCTGTAAATGCCCGAAACATTCTTCCGACTGTGTCAACTTTTTTATGTCTCCTTCCCAATCCTAGGGGTTGCATAGAGGCAACGTGAAAGATTTCCTTGTTTAGGGTCCACCCCCACGAGCCCCTGGGTCTGCCTCTGCTCGAATTTCCAGTTGGGTTCCAATCCAGCGTTTGCTTGCAGACTTCGTTTCTACCCTTTCGCAGTGTGTGGCCGACCAACCATTTTTTTGTTGATATCAGTTTCTGTTGACATGGACGATGGAGCTCGGCATTCGAAATCCAGTTGTGCGGCCATCAGACACGAATTATACACCGCAGGCATCGGTTGATGGCGACCTGCAGCTTTTGAGTGTTCACCGTTGATTACACCATCGCGTCCCTGGTGGTTGGAACAAAAAATGTTTTTACAAGCATTTGTTGATGTTTCATTGTCAAAGAAATTGGTGAAAAGTTTTTCTCGATTGACCGACGCATCTTGACATAACGGATCATGGAACTTGAGAAAAGAAAATTAATTGTGCAAAAACATCTAGAGAATCCTTCGTGGTCTGCCTCAAAAATAGCAAAAGTGTTAAAACTCCCAAAGTCAACGGTGTGTCTTGTAATCAAACGTTACAAGGATACTCTGAGTGTGGATAGAGCACAGCGCATCTATCATAAAAGTGGCACTAGGGACAAAGAGCTGAGGAGAAAGGTGTAGAGGTACGTGAAAGGCAACCCAGGTGTCTCCATACGTGATTTGGCAAAAAAATATGATTCCAACTTTTCCACCGTGCGTAACATCCTTTCAAGAGGAAGATATAAGTCTTTTTGTGAGAGTAAACATCCGAATCGCTCCCTGAAAAAAAATTTAGTGACCAATAAGCGAGCACGAACTATACTATACGAACGAGTTTTGACGAAATTTTATGGTTGTATTTTAATGGATTACAAAACATATGTCAAAATGGATTATAAACAAATCCCCGGACGAAAATTTAACCTGGCAACTGCTCGTGGGGAAGTCCCTTCGAGGTATAAATTTGTTTTTGCTGATAAGTCGGAAACTAATTATTTGGCAAGGAATGTGCAGTTGTGGCTTGAAACAAAGGTTTTCATCACATCTCACACAATGGCGTTGAAGGTTTACTTTAAAGAGTGTCTGAAAAAGCGGATTTTACCCTTCATTTGGCAACACAAGACCAACGTTATGTTTTGGCCAGATCTAGCCAGCTGCCACTACTCTAAGAAGGTACTAGAATGGTATGCTGCAAACAATGTTAATTTCGTCACCAAAGAGATTAATCCACCGAATTGCCCTGAGTTCAGACCGATCAAAAAATATTGGGTAATTGTCAAGCGTAAACTTGGAGGATGCGGTAAAGAAGTGACAAATGCACAACAAATGCATTTAAAGTGGAATAAGTTTGCCGGTACAGTGTCACCAGCGACTGTGCAGATCATGATGGCATCGATCATAAGTAAAGTTCATTCAAAACGGAGAAATGTAATAACTTGTTATATACCGTTTGAAAGATGAATAATTATTGATTTGTTTGATTTTGATCAACCGTGTATGTTGTTTAATTATCTAGTAATGATCACTTGAATGCGTCCAAATTAAATTTGAATTGGGCTTTAACAGCACAGATTTTACGTTGGAATTGTAAATTCTAATTTAAGAACTTTGGATTATCTGGTTTGATCTCCATACATTTCGTAGACTCGCAAAAACAGCCCTAGCCCTCTTGACTCGTGCATCTATGCCGCCAAGATGCGATCCACCGTCTGACGCTCACTGGATCCCAAGATATTGGAAACTATTTGTCCGGCGGCCGAAAAGTTGGTAGGGTTGTTCGTGTCGACTTCCAACGATTTAGGCTTGTGGACATTGAATGTGAAACCCGCCACAGAGGAGCTTTCGGCGAGGTTGTTGAGCTTAATCTGCATACATATCAGAACATCATCCGCGAAATCGAAGTCGTTGACGTGCTTCCAAGTGATAGGCTGTCAAAGTAGCCTACGGTTCGGTACACGGTCAATAGCATCTCCCATGGTCTCGTTGATTACGATGAGGAACAGTAGTGGTGATAGTATACAACCTTGCCTCACACCGGCGACTACTTGTATACACACAAAAAAAGAATATTGTATTATTAAAAGTTTTGCACTTTACTTCTAAAAAGAGGTTATTTTTCATTAAATTAAAAGTAAAATTATGTACTACGAAAATTATGTTTTTGATTTGAAAGTGTATTTTTTCGGTTCAGTGAGTAAATTTAAAAGTGTGTTCATTTACCATTTTTATCCGCCAATATTTTTCTTAAAGATGGGTACGTTACTACATGAATGGTAATGTTTTAGTTGAATTAATCATCCTGCTTTTTTCCCGCGTTACCACAAGCAACGACGAACGGCAGCAGATGCCAAATGTTTCTCAGGTGCATTTGGGTGATAATAGCAGACATATATCTCTCGTAATGGAAAACATCACGAAAGTTCATTTTGCCATAAAATAATTTGCGCCGATTTTAAACAATACCACGGTGTCGATTTGATATTTCTACAATAAATCTGAAAACTAATTTTATTTCAAAACTTTTTTTTATTTGAATCCAAAAAGCATATTTTTATTTTAATTGCACAACACTTTCTAGGCGAAAGTTCATTTTGGAATTAAAATAATTTGCTTTCGTTTTCAACGATGCCACGGTTTCGATTTGACAGTTCTACAATTTATTCTGAAAATTTCAACTTTTATATGTACAAAGCAGGAAATTTTTGAACTGACGGTTTGAAGGTTATATTTTTGAATACAAACCGCTTTCTACGAAAAAGAACCAATGCAACTTTTCAATTTTGGCAATGGTTCTATTAATTTTAATAATCAGTATTCTTTGTGTGTAGGGGTGGCCGAGGTTGACGATTTTATCTAGGTCTCCTTTGCGTCTAAGGGCGTCCCACAAATTTTCGTGGTTGAATCGGTCGAAAAGTTTTCTATAGTTATTTAATACCAAATAGAAGAGCTCTTGGAATTCGTTGACCTGCTCCAGGATTATCCTGCCTGCTGTCACCGGAGTGTCGCGATTCAGGATAACATGATGCTTCGCTAAACGCCAGACACAGTCAGATCCCTCTTCTAAGGGACCTTTACTAAGACGCCATGCATCCAGTTGGCCTAAACAATCGAAGTGTGCCAGATAAATACACAGTTTAAAAGAAACATTTAATTTTCTGCGTTATCTAATGCACATAAAGGGAATACAAGATTTGGCAGAAGTTAATGGGATATTTCATGTAAATTTATGTCAGATAACGCCTGAATGTAGTCTGTTGAATGGAAGATTGCCAACATTGTTGTATGGCGTATAAAATATTGCAAACAATTTCGTTGTTTACGCTTTCTTTGGCTTACAATAAAACGAAGGGAAGTTTTACACGCCCTGTTAAAATTAACTATTTTTTTTCTGTGTACAGAATAGTTTATGAAACATTTGTGCGGATACCTTGGAGTGCTTTGTGCATCTTTGCTGAGATGCTATGTGATTGACCCCGGAAGCCTTATTAGATTTCATGCTTCGGACAGCTTCTTCGATCTCCTGCAGTGATGAGGCCTTGGAGATGACGTGACCCTTGGCGGATTATGTCGGTGTGTTCATGGTTCAAAGTGCTCAAACCAACGTTTCAGTTAGAGCTGGTCCGTGGGGTCGGTTAGTAGCTGTCCAGTCGCGTCTTTCACTGACATCCTCGGACTCATCCTTGCTCCCCTCCGGGGCCCTGAGATATCGTGGAGGAGACAGATATCGCCAGTTGTTGTGGCTTTCTCCCCTTGGTCTGCCAGAGAGTCCAGCTACGCTCAATTGATCCGTCGACAACAGCGTAATACTAGGTTAGTCAAAAAGTTTTGAAGGCGACATCTATGGAACAGTAGAAAAACCAAAATGTCTACGCTATTTTCATATTGCATCTTTCAAAAGAACGTACTCAAAATTTCATATCGATCTGTCAATTCAGCCATGGGTTTCAAATGGGTTTACAAGCCATTCTTGGCTTGTAAACCCATTTGAAGTTGACGTGCCAGTTTATTTTTCAACAATGAAAAAAATCGAATTCTTTGATTTGGAAGGTTTATCGGCTACTGAGATCCATGCCAAGATGGTGAAAGTATTAAAGGAGTCTTCTCCTTCATTTTCAACAGTTCACCGATAGGTTTTGGAGTTTAAACGTGGCCGTACAAGCGTTGAAGACGATCCACGCTCAAGATGTCCACGTCCAAAAAGTGCATTAACACCAGAAATTATAGCGAAAATACAGGATATGGTTTTGGAAGATCATCGATCGACTGTGGATGTGATATCTGACACCATAGGCATCTCACATGGAACAACATGATATATTTTGGCTGAAGTTTTGAGTTTCAAAAAACGGTGTGCACAATCCACGCATTTGCTAATAATGCGACAAAACCACGTTCGAATGCGACTTTCTGAGCAACATTTGGAGCAATTTCGAAAGGATAAAAAGGATTTTCTGCATCAACACAACACTATGGATGAGACTTGGGTCTACCACCATGATCCTGAATCAAAACCAGAGTCTAAAGAGTGGTGTGAACCAGGCACTTTGGCTCCGAAGCGAGTTCGTGTCCAGAAATCGGCCAAGAAGGTGTTAGCGGCAGTTTTTTTGGGATGCAAGAGGAATTTTATTTATAGATTATCTTCAAACTGGTAAGACAATCAACTTTGATTGTTATTGTGGCCTTTTGGACCAGTTGGATGAAAAATTTTGTGAAAAAAGACCCGGATTGCAGAAGGAAAGAAAACATTTTTCATCAAGACAATGCACCTGCTCACACAGCTAAAAAGAAAACCATCGCGAAAATCAGTGAAGTGGGGTACGAATTGTTGCAGCATCCACCCTATTCGCCAGATTCAGCTCCCTCTGACTTCTGGCTGTTCTCACACTTCAAAAAAAAAATCCTTCGTGGAAAGCATTTTTCATCAAACGACGAGGCTATAGCCGTCGTAGAGGAGTATTTTGCAGGCCTTCCAGGCCTTCTTTTTTTGATTTCCGCTTTTAACACTTTTTGACGAACCTATTATTTGCCGATTTGAATGTGTCGTCATGGAGCACATGGGTATAACTGTATTAAAGGGTGTTTCGATCAAAATTTGGTCGACTTAAGCTTGACGCATTTCCTTTCATCGTGCATTAAAAAATTTGCACACCCCTCATGTTGAAGATGTATGCGTGTAGCATCATGCCTGCATTTTGATTTTGAGATTAGTACTTCAGTTATCAAAATGTCGTCGAAGGAAGAGAAGCAACGCATCAAAATTTTGCACGTGCATAGCGAAAATCCAAACTATTCTCACGCCCAGTTGGTGAAATTCTTGAATGTGGCTAAATCAACTGTTACCAACGTATTAAAAGTGTTCGGTGAACGTTTGTCGACAGCCAGGAAAGCTAAATCGGGGTGAAATCGAAAGCCGCAGGCCACAGCGATGACAAAAAGAGTTGCCCGCTGTTTCGAGCGGAACCCCAACCTCTCCGTCCGAGATGTCGCAAAGAAGCTGGGAGTGGCGCCTTCAATCGTGGATAGAGCTAACAAACGAGTTGGACTGTCGACTTACAAGAAAGTGGTGACTCCAAATTGCGACGATAAACAAAACACGTCGGCCAAAACACGATCGCGAAAGTTGTACACGACGATGCTGAAGAAGTTTGATTGCGTGGTACAGGACGATGAAACTTACGTCAAGGCAGACTTTAAACAGCTTCCTGGACAGAAATTTTATACGGCAACCGGACGGGGAAAGGTGGCAGATATTTTCAAGCACATTAAACTGTCAAAGTTCGCGAAGAAATATCTGGTGTGGCAGGCCATCTGTACGTATGGCTTGAAGAGCAACGTTTACATTGCGACCGGAAGCGTCAACCAGGAAATTTATCTGAGCGAGCGCCTACAAAAACGTCTACTGCCTTTCCGTTCTATTTTTGCCGGATTTGGCATCTTGCCATTATCAAAGGCCATGGAGTGGTATGCTGCCAACAACGTTCAAGTGGTGCGCAAGCACAAGAACCCTCCCAACACGCCAGAGCTCCGCCCAATCGAACAATATTGGGCTATCGTCAAGCGAAACCTTAAGAAAACTCAAAAAGCTGTTGTGAGCGAGAAACAGTTCAAGGAAAACTGGCGTTCTGCGGCGAATAAAGTGGACAAGGAGACTGTACAAAATCTAATGGCAGGTGTTAAACGAAAGACCCGGCAATTCGCATTCGGTAAAAAGAAAGCTTAGCTGAATATTTCTCCTGTATTCTGTATTAACTGAACTTGAAAAAGAAAAAGAATTTGACTTATTAATAAAAACTTTGATCGACTCACACACATTACTGTTTGACCAAATTTTGATCGGAACACCCTTTATTCGACTATCCTTCCATGCAAAATGCATAACATTTGTTGTTTGATTTTGGACAAATGGATACATGCAATGATATGTTTTGTTGGGAGAATATATTATATTAGGGGTTTAAAAATTAAATGTCGAAAATATTCAATATTTCGGAAGTTTACATTTCAAGGCACGATTCTCAGAAACCATGCACAGACAGTTTTAAAACTTTGTAGTTCCTTAGAATTGTTCGAAGTGGCGATGCAAATCGGCTATAACAAAGCCCATATCTTAGTACCATCTTTAGACATTCTGGCGCCCTACAGCTCAACCATGGTATGCTTTGAACTGCAAACTGTTCTGTAAACATCCAATTATCTTCAATGACTTCGTCTAGCTTAGTTGAGTCACTAAAGGTGAGGTCACAAATCAAGAACTTAGTTCGATACCCGTTGTGATCAAGCATTGTTTTGACAGCCTGATTTTTCGTTTTTCACCAGCCGACAAAAAAAAAGACTTCATGAACAAGAAGAAGGTCAACTGAATAAGTTTTCCAAATCCATCTTCTGGGTTACATTCAATCGTGCAAAATAAAAAAAAACGACTCGCCCCATCAATCAGCTCGTCCAATCGACCCCCGAGAGAAACAAAAAAGATATACTTGGAATCAAAATTCACTGATTTCAGCAACCGATAAATTCATAATGCAACTCGTCCATTTTCACTCTCGCAATAGCCCTAATTTAGAAACTCGCGCTGCCCGTATGCTGCGCGGCGATGCCAGGTCTTTCTAGACCCCACTTATGCCGAGCGTGCGCTGCTGTGAGTAATTAAACCCGACGCTGTCAGGCCAACAACGCCGCTGCTGGTTGGTGGGTTATGATGGGTCTCTGCAAAGCCTCCTTCCAAGGGCTCCATGCACTTGTTTGCTGCATGTGTATGCGCTTCTCAATCGCCTATTGCAGGTATTGAATTCTATGCAGGCCCAGCGCAGAGAAGGCGTAATGTTTTGCCTTGACGAACGCGGGCGGTGGTGGTGACGACGGTGGCGGTAGTCTGCGGGCGCTTGGAGGTTTCACAATCCCCGTGGCCGCTCGCGTATTTAGCGCAAACCTATTTGGGCACACGGAGTGCGAGTGAAGCCACCGCACGCATTGAAAACAAATGATCCAAGCGGGGAAGGATGTGGGGATTGCAAGTGAAATCAGACCTCACTCAGCTGGAATCGGGCCGGTTGGCTTTGGGTAGGTTCGATGGAAAGTGGAAGGAGGAGGATCGGTGTGCGGACTTCGTTCGGGGCAGAGACATACCAAGAAGCATATGTTCGCCATAAAGCTTAGCAGATTGTTTGGTCTGTGTGTACGCACAAGGGTCGAACTGAACGTGCCCTGGGGTTTATACTGAAGAGGATAAGAGCGCGATAAGGGCTAAGGGGTGAGCCTGTCCGTCAAACGAATGCTCCTTTGATGGAAAAGTGGTTTTTGATATGAGCGCTCCCAATTTCGGACCTCGTCCGTCGTCTCGAGCTTACGGCTTTGACTGAAGGATTGTTGCGTAAAAACCATTTCGGAATAGAAGGAAAATCTGTCGGCACCGTCGTCGCCGTCGTCGTGCGTTGGATCTCAAATTAGACGGCAATTATTAATCGTTTAGCTCCAAGGCGGCAGCGGTGAAGGAGAAAAAAACGCACATGGCGAGAGCGGGTTTCGGTTTCACTGAAATGGAATATGGGATTTATGTACGCGATATGTTAAGCGAGCGAGAATGTGGGTCTGCGTGGTGGTGTGTCAAAAAGGGCATGTTTTGCTTGTGGCACTATAACACACAATTCCATTTTACAGTTCAACCGAAATGGCACTCCTCGCAGTAGTGTCATAAAGCTCAACAGAAAGATAGCACCTTCCCGACGAGTGTGATCCGCGCTGTGGGGCCTAAGTATTATTCATCGTGCTAAACATGCCTCACTTTCCCAAAATGGTCATTTCGCAATCCCCAAAATCTTTCTCAGATCATCCAAAGCGTCTAGATATGCGCTAATTGATCCCGCCATCCGTTTTCGCAGTCGGAAGATTTCAACTCCCTTTCGCGAAAAATAAAAACTATTTTGCCCCAAAACATAAAGCCCCGCACCCCAGGAGGGGGTAGCGCAACAAAATCCCAAACGCCCCGCCGAAATGGTCTCGTAAACCGAGAGAAAAAAAAACGCAATAATTAGGTCAGAGAAATCGTTTCCCAAAAACTTTCGACCCACATCTCGCTCTCTCGATCACCGCCGCCGCCGTCGCCGTCCATGCCACCATGGTCGAGCAACCGCGTGCAGCGGCATCGTGTGTATCGTTTTTATTTTCCTTCAGCTACCTACCTTCTTCTCTCTCGCGTGCTTTTTTCGGTTTTGGTTAATTTTACAATCGACCGACAACCTCTCGCTCGCGAATTTTGTTTTTTTTTTCGTTTTTTTTTTTTTATTTTAAATCGTCGCCGACCGAGATCCCCGCTTTTGTGGCAGCCGCACTGGTCTCTTCCTGTACAGCCCCCCGACCACCGCCTTCCTTCCCACCGCGCTAATCGATTGGATTGGATGGGGACCGGCGCACGGAGATTACGTCGATTCATGCCGTCTTCGGTTGTTTTCCTGTTTCGACCGGGGGGCTTTCTTTGCGTAAAACTGGTCACCGAGGGATCTGCGGAGACGCAATGGGAGATTATGTACGGTGATATGGATGGTCAATATTTGGCTAATTAAGCTATCATGATCGGTTGAATGGCTATAGTTGAACGGTGTTGATGGTTATTATACTTATCTGAAACTGAGTATGCTATTGTAGCTAAAATAAGTATTATGATAATTCGACAAACATTTTTCATTAGGGCCTAACTGACAAACGTACACAATAACTGTTTCCGCAAAAAAGAAATTTGCGGCCTTTTCCCGGAATACGTTTCATCAACCGGCGCACATTATTCTAATTCATCGTTTTGGCAATCTTATTCCACTTGGTTCTCAATTCATTGATGCGTTTAACGACACTGCCATTCACCTTCAGCTTCCTCTTCATAATAGCCCAAAATCTCTCTATCGGCCTGAGCTGGGGCCACACCTTATAAACAGTTTGAAAGGAACATGTTGTTTTCTGCCTTGTTTAATGCTCATAAATGGTTTAAGTTATATAGGTTTATATTTTCCCGCCCATCTTCCCATCCGTAAAATTGTTATTCCCATTAACCTCGAGACGGCCGCGAGTAATCGGTTCTATTCCCCTAACTTTAGTTTTAAGATAATTGATGTATATAGAAATGAAAATTTGGCTTTGTAAAGTTGATTCGATTGAGCCGGTACAAATAAATTAATTATAAAAATTAAAAAAAAATAAAAATATAGTTATAAAGATTTAAGCCCAACATCGTTTAACCGACTCAATACGGATTTTTTCTACACCGTATTCCAACATAATTTATGGTCCATGTGCTTCAACGAGTAAATAAACCATCAAAAGGATGAAATTTGTGAACAAATGTTGTTTTCTAAGTTGTTTTAGTCCTTCCAATCAATCCTTGAGTTCAGATATTAAAATTCTACACGATCAATAAGATGATTTACGATGTCTCGATCGTTCTGCATAGTTGAAAAAGCTCCAGAAAACTTCATTACACTGTAATAGACATAAGACAGTATTTTTAGAAAAACTTACGGTACTTCAAACCATCCTTGAAAATAGATCTTGATGTTCTACATGATGTCTTGACCGTACTTGTTAGTTGGAATAGTCCCACGGGACATTAAAACACTCGAAAAAAACATGTTTTAGCATTTCTAGAATACCTAAGGTACTCCAAACAATCCTTGAGTTCAGATCTTGATGTTCTACATAATCAATAAGGAGATTTACGATGTTTCGACCGTACTTATTGTTTGGAAAAGTTGCACGAAACATCATAATACTGTAATAGAGATGTACTAGTATTTATAGAATACCTAAGATACTACAAACTATTCCAAAGTATTCTTGAGTTCAAAACTTGATATTCCACATGATCAACAAACAAGTGGTTTACGATGTCTCCACTGTACATAAGAGGTAGAGAGAGAGAGAGAGAGAGAGAGAGAGAGAGAGAGAGAGAGAGAGAGAGAGAGCGAGACTTGAGAAAAACTTCATGAGATATAATTACACCTTTTTAGGCATATGATAGTATTCTCAGAATATCTACGGTACTGCAAACTATTCTCGAGTTCAGATCAAATATTCTACAATTTTATCACAGAAATTTAGGTTGCCTTGACCGTATACATGCGTTGTTAAGCTCCAAGGACCATCACAACACTGTTATAGTCGTATTTAATTGTTGCCAGAATATCGGCGTTACCCCATACTATCGTTCAGCTCCGGTCTCGATGTAGTACGTGATCAAAAATAGATTTACGGTCTTTAATTGCGGATGTTTTGGTTATTTTTTTATCAATTTGAAGATGAAGATCATGCCATCTCTTCACGATCACAATCACTTCCACCACAAGCGAGCACTGTGAATGGCTCGTATGGAGTCGATCAGGAGTTACTCATTACAGGTGGAACAGCCCATAACCAAGGCTAACGTCCAATTGAGGTTATCACAACTGATAGCATCAGTGATTGTAGCAGAAAAAATAGAGAGGACAATTCTATTTGCACCTATTGGTCGAAATGAAAGCTCATTTGCGTGAAAAATATAAAAGATTTACAGCGCGCTCAGCTGATTGCAAGTTATAAAAGGTTTTTATGAGTCCTGGAGAGTGTGAGCTGTTTAGTGGAATACCTGTCACTACAAAATGAGAAGAATGATTAGTAATTTCCATTTAATTCCAACTACCTTTATTGCTTATCTTCACAGATACGCGTATTTCGTTCACATTGTGAACACTTCTTCAGTTTCGTTTACCAATACTCGACTAGGTTTTTTATGTTTTCCCATTTTACCACTTTTGTTGAGTGCTCCGTTTCACGGAGCGTCATCAAGATTTCGAAAGCTAGAAACAATTTTTTTTTAATTAAAATTCATATGAACTTGGAATAATGTATGTAAGCTACCAAGAACGCAAACGTTAATTTTGAATTAAAAGAACGACAGATCATCTTGTTAATCATGCAGAACACCAAGACCTAAATTCAAGAATAGATCTAAGTGCCGTATATATTCTGAAAATACTGTAATATGACTATAATTGTTCATTGATGTCCCATGGAGCTTTACCAACTCATAAATACGACGAATATCTCGTAAATCGCTTGTTGTTCATGCAAACATCTAAACTCAAGAATAGTTTGGAGTGACGTAGATATTCTGATAATACTGTCTCATGGAGCTTTACCAACTCATAAGTATGATGGAATCCTCGTAAATTGCCTTGTTGATCATGCAAAACATCAACATCTAAACTCAAGAATAGTTTGGAGTGCCGTAGATATTCTGAAATTACCGTCTCATGGAGCTTCATCAACTCTTAAGTATGATGGAGACCCCGTATATAGCCTTGTTGATCATGCAAAATATCAACATCTAAACTCAAGTATAGTTTGGAGTACCGTGGATATTCTGATAATATTGTAATATGACTATAACTGTTTCCCCATAGAGTTTTACCAACTCATAAGTATGATGGAGACCTCGTAAATCGCCTTGTTGATCATGCAAAACATCAACATCTAAACTCAAGAATAGTTTGGAGTGCCGTATATATTCTATGAATGCTATAGTATGACTATAATTGAACAATGATGTCCCATGAAGCTTTACCAACTTAGACGGTGGAGACCTCGTAAATCGCTTGTTTATCATGCAAACATCTAAACTCAAGAATAGTTTGGAGCGCTGTAGATATTATTAAATAAACAACTTAAAGATATTATTAAATAAACAGCTTAAACAACTCATAAGTACGACGAAGGCCTCGTAAATTGCCTTGTTGATCATGCAAAACTTCAACATTTAAACTCAAGAATAGTTTGGAGTGCCGTAGATATTCTGAGAATACTGTAATATGACTATAATTGTGCAACGATGTCCCATTGAGCTTCACCAACGCATAAGTACGATGGAGACCTCGTAACTCACCTTGTTCATCATGCAAAACATCAACAGCTAAACTCAAGAATAGTTTGGAATGCCATAGATATTCTGAGAATACTGTAGCCTAGGTCCATGGCGAATTTCTTCCTTGTGTATTATTCGTTGCAATTCCTTTTTAATGGTGTCGGCTCGCAAGGCCCACAACCAACACCACTATCTCGCAGGAGGACCATCATGATGCTGCTGTTTAACGTCCCTAGCACCACCAGGACTTTCGGTTTTTGTATTTAGAGTCCTGGGTGCAGTAACAAGACGGTGACTCAGCCGCTCCTAACATGGAGAACAGACGCTGTTTTGAGCCACCCCTAACATGGAGAACAGACGCTGTTTTGAGCCACCCCTAACATGGAGAACAGACGCTCAAATGGGTGAAGGCTTGGACTTTTACCCTTATTTTTAAAAAGCGGGGTGGCTCGCTTTTTTCAGAGCTGCTTTCGGATATTTGTGGGTTTTTGGAAGAAACTCAACAGAGTCCAACAACTGCTCAGTCCCCCAAATTTCCTAAACAATCCCCGCCCCTCGTCCGGGGCTTTCTTCTGCCCCCCCATCTTATTTATTATTTATTGTACTTCCCCCCAATCGGATGGAACCCCCCCCTCCCCCCCCCGTGGATGGTGGGGTTCCATCAAAACCGAATAATATGACTATAATTGTGCAACGATGTCTCATGGAGCTTTACCAACTCATAAGTACGACGGAGCCCTCGTAAATCGCCTTGTTGATCATGCAAAATAGCAAGATCTAAACTCAAGAATAGTTTGGATTGCCGTAGATATTCTAAGAATACTGTAGTATGACTATAATTGTGCAATGATGTCCCATGGAGCTTTACCAGCTCACACGTACGAAGGAGTCCTCGTAAATCACCTTCTTGATCATGCAAAACATCAAGACCTGAATTCAAGAATATATCGATCGTAGATACTCTGAGTGTATTGTAAAATGTCGGGAATGGTGTTAAGATTTTCCTTGTAGCTTTTACAGCTAAGAAGTACGAAAACCGTAAACCTCAGTGTCGATGATGTACAACATCAAGATCTGAACTCAAAGACAGTTTGGATGATCTAGATAATAATTGTGCCTGTAACCATACCTGTTCAATGTTTTTGCTAGTTTAATGAGTTATTTTTGATCAAGTTTGCTGCAAAATTACTCTGTAACTCTAAAAGCCGAATTTTGACAACAAATTTTATCTTGGGTAATACATGACCCATCCGTATTGAATCGATTAAATCAGATCTGTTGCATGAAAGATTGTAAATAACTTCGATTTTTACGCTTGCTTTGGCTTGACATTGAACGAGCTGAATATGACCAAGAAACATGATGCTTCGCAACGTTTGAACCAGATTGAAAACGTACAAGGTGCAGAATTTTGTAACTGAGGTGAGGCTAAGGACGAAAATAAAAACTAAGAAACTCTACCTGAAACGACTTGATATCTATTTTTCATTTTCATTTTATTTATTTATTGCACTTATCTTCTCTAACTAGTCTTCTTACATAGTATTCAAATCTTCCGTTTCTTCTATACTCTGTCTATTATAGTTTACTCCTAATGCTTCTATTTCTCTGCTTCTCTGTTTCTTTTCCTTTTATTCTTTTCCCCCTTGCTACTTGCCTTTTTCAGTTTATCTTCTCCCAATTATTATTTTCGGATTCTGTTATTTTCGTTATTATTGAAGACTGTTTGGTAAAATTCTCGACACTCCCGCTTTACGTTAAGAGTCCATAAGCGTCGTATCCGGTACCATTTTCTCATTTTTTTTATCCACTTCCAACGCATGTCATTTGAATGCTTTACTTTCTCCTTGGTCTCTCTGAGTTTCCGCTTCATCGTGGCCCAATAAGTTTCGATTGAACAGCAAGTCCGCGAGAACATTTTGCTCACGTATCTCGACAACCCACTTCTTTCGCACCGAGCCATCGGAAACATGTTGAAAATTCACCAGTCTACAGTGTCTCGTGTCATAGAACGTTTCGGGGAACGTTTAACTGTCGATCGGAAGAAGGTGAGTGGTAGAAAAAGTGTTCCGTACTGTGTGAAGGATCACAAGCGAGTGGTTGCTGCCCTTAAACGCAAACCCAACTGTTCCGTTCGGGATGCCACGAAAAAGCTGCACTTGACCAAAAGTTTCGTGCAAAAAGCCAAGAAACGAGCCGGGCTCCGTTCATTCAAAGTTCCGAAAGCTCCAAACCGCAATGAAAAACAGAATAGGACAGCTAAACAGGTGCGCGTAAGCTGTACACACAAATGTTAACGAAATCACACTGCTGCATCATGGACGATGAAACACACTTAAAATCGGACTTTAAACAAATTCCCGGCAACCAGTATGTGACTGCATAAGACAAGTTTGATGTTCCAGAGTCTCTCAGAAAACAGCAAGTGTCAAAGTTCCCCAAAATCACGATTTGGCAGGGGATTTGTTCGTGTGGTAAACAGGGCAAGCCTTTCGTGACAACTTCAACTGTAAATGGTCAAGTATACATGAA
>JAHHFK020002988.1:0-175268 GCA_024533555.2 Aedes koreicus | reverse complement strand
AAAGGTAATTGTTTCACCCATATATGGGTAACTGATGCAATACTCATAATATGGGTAAATTGTACTCACAAAAGTGGGTCAACTTCACTTACAATATGAGTTAAGTGATATTACCTAAATATGAGTAAATGCATATTACCCATATTTGGATGAAAAAATAAACATTGGCAGTTCGTAAGCTTCATTGGATCGAGTAGGTTGGTTATCATTCCATCTTGCGATTCAACAGATTGAGGTCCATCACGAAAGTTGGAATTTTGGAGTAGAAGATTGAAGAACTGACAAAAACATTTGGATCCGGATTTGTTCCGAAAATTGAGCGGTGAGAAGGTTGTGGCAGAGTTGTGACCTTGGAATTGTACAGAGAATACACTACGATGAGAGGGTGTTGGGAGGAATCACAACATCTGAAAAAGAAATGCCGTTCTTGTTTTTTATCCTGATGGGTTCAACCATTCGATCAATAATTGTTTTGATCAACTGTTAGTCATTTCTTTTTAAGCACTTCTCAGCAATATTTGCATTACTTGTTATGGAACAAATAATCAGCAGTTAGTCCAATTGCTACAGTAGAAGTAGTATAATTGAAGCACAGGGAAATCCATATCCATATCCATATTTGCTTCTAATTTAAATATAATGTTTTAGATTTACCTATATTTGCGTGAAATTTACTTTAAATTGGTTACCCATAAATAAGTAAACATTACCTATATTGTTAGTTAACCATGTGTACTCAAATATAGGTAAAGCGACTTTACCCATTAAATGAGTATGTGCACTTTTCCGCGATTATGAGTAAAGTTCACTCATATTTGGGTAAACTGATCTTAGCGTGTAGGTCACTTCAACATCCCGACTGGGATAGTATACACGCTATTTCGAATCTACCCAGTGGCTGAGTAGATTGCACTCATTTTGGCAAGCAGTATGGAGTTGTCAAAAAATGAGTAAACTAGTTTTCCTTCGATGAGTGAAATCTACCCAGATTCTGGGTAAATGATTATGATAGAATTGTTTTCCAAGTTCAAAATGGTAGAAAACTATTAATTGAAAATTAAGTTAGCAAAAATGAAGCCACTGGAGTATTTAAAATGGAATCAGTAAAAATGGAACCGCCAATGCCTGGGACAGACATACAACGTACAGCGTTGTACATACTCTTTTAGTCTAGTACGTGTTTTTTGGTACTGGATTAAAATATTTGACGTTCGTACAACGGTCAGCATGTCTGTCATGTCTGTCATAAGTATAAGCCACATCACCGTTTACTTTCATCTGCGACGACTGCGATGAAAAAATTCCCTCCGAGCCATAAAATCCAGTTCATTGTTCCGTTCGTGTGCGATCTTTTATCGAAGGATTTCCGGATCATGGCTGACATGTAGGATCATTTGCGAATGATCACCAATGAAAACTATTTGAGTGTCGAAAGGTATCAGCAACTTCTTGGTAAGTTTTTTTTAATATATTTCTCTATTTAAATTCAGTAAATTAATGTTTAATTATTGTAGCCTACAGCAACGCAAATTCAGGAATTTGGATTCATACATGCATGCATGTATTCAACAATATTGATCTATTTTGATGGAGTTTTCCGGAAGTGAACGAATGATGTTTGTTTCAATTCGAAATAAACTGTTCAAGCTGAATAAATTTAAATAACTTTATGTTTTTTTGGCTCGATGTATAAAATAAAATCAAAACTGTTTTATCATATTGTTCCACATTCATCTTCTCAAAAAATGAACTATTGAGACATTAACGCACACTACCATATTCCTTTCATTCAAAATGAGTAAAGTTTACCCATTCAACAGATGTCAACTTCTGGGTAAACTTTACTCAGATTTTTTCACAGGCGTGTTTATTCAAATTTGAGTAAAGGTATGTTTACCCATTTCTGGGTAAGTTCCAGTTTGACCAGACTGAGTGATTTTTGACTCAAAAATGAGTAACTTTAGAATAGCGTGTAGCCTTTAACACTTGAGTGTCAATTCGAACCAATTTTAAACCAAAAGTAAGGATGCTGTTGGAACCACTCACAAAGTGTGATGGTTGTTTACTTCATTTGGAAAGCAAATAGTTTTTAAAATACACCTAATAGTTCATTTGAACCGATTTATGTAACCGTGAAGATTCAGCAATGGGAAATAGACGGTTTTTGAGGAGACAAAGATGATGTAAAATGTTATTAGTAATATTTGACTTATTTAAGCGTGTTCCTTATTTAGCTGGATCTAGTTTTCTGTTAGTGTTGCTACAATTTCTGTTTGGTTCACAGCATTTCCTATACCTCGTGCTACGACAGAAAAGGCCCCTGATGTCCAACTTTCCCTTTGGATTTCCACCGCAAAACAATCCTGAATGTGGCTCTGATGAAAGCTTTCTAAGTCTGTAGAAGACTTTGTTAATTCGTATATACTTTAATTAACTAATCTACGGAAAATCCCTTTGCTTCGTTTCATTCAGCTTGGCGAAGAAAGTTGACTAAAACAGATGTTCCTTTTTCTGTTGTTACGCGAGATGTGTATGCTCTTGTAAACAGCTCTTTGCTCGAATAAAAAGGTTATTCCTCGGGTTTTTTAAATTTTTATTTTCTAAACAAAGCAGAAGCGAAAGAAGGTATTAGTACTTGATTACATACAATGGGCATATCATTGTGATATACTCATAACAATTCCTCTTGTCTCTGACCGAAGATTAAATGGAACTGAGCCACACCTATTTGAATCACTATATCCTGACCAAATTCAATAAAAACCAACCAACCAATCAACCAGTCGAAAGTCAGAATGTGTTTCTCGAGCAACAAATAACTGTCATAATTGGTTGCTACAACTTGATTGTGACTTAAACATTTATGTTATTTCAACCCATTTGTAACAAGTGTGCTGCTAGCGTTGAGGCAAAGTGAAGTTAATACTGCACGGTATTTTTTAGCAACGCAAATTCGTCGGTGAATTTGAATTAGTCACTATGAATATTGTTAACGAGCTGATCCGACCCTAACGACCCTAACAACACTTATTGTTGCAAATCATTAGAAGTAACTGCTTTGTGACTCTATTAGGTCACCATCAAGTTGCTGCAACCGATTCTGCCAGTTGTGTGTTGAAGAGGGTTGTGATATATTACGAGGCCATCAGGCTCAGATACAGTGTATAACAAGCTTTTCGAAAAAAAAAATATTATTTGAACAAGACACAGAGAAATAGCAGCGAGTAAGATGGATGAATAAGTGGAGCAAGATCTTGAAAGTGTGGTACACTTGAGGAATCGGAGACAGGCAGCCGGCAAGCGAATTTCGTGGTGCAATATTGTAACTCAGGCAGTCCTCATAGGACGTTGGACCAGTGTGTTCAAAACAAAAATATACTCAGTCACAGGTTCGTGCAAAACACCGTTGGATTCACTGGAAAATTAGCTGATCCGCTCCAAATAAGCGAACCGCAAAAAATCACCGAATAACTAATCCGCTCCGGGAAAAGAATGGAATGCATTTTTCAGGACTAGTTCATGAAAATTCTAGCATAAATAATCACTGAAGTCCATGATCAAGAACACCTTACATATGAACTAACACCAACATATCTTTTTTTTTTTTTAAATCACCGCATTTCCGTCAATCATTGCTGTAAAAGACTGTACTCGAAAAAAATGCACCAGACAAAAGTGTTCGCCAAAAATTTATTTTAAATCGGATTTTGTTGAAACTTTCAGGAAATGAACAAATACATATAGATTATGTTTCGGCATAATTACTTTATTCAATTTCTTTTCCATCGCTGTAAGCTCGCACCTTTCCCTTAAGACCCCTTATTACATTTTGTACAATGGTGGAGCCGACCTGTTTGGTCACTTTCATCCATTATTTCTTCAACTGCAGCTCGTTCTTAAACACCTTGGACGATTTTCGAACTTTGGCCTTCATTATGGACCAAAACTTTTCCACCGGACGAATCTCTGGTGAATTTGGGGGGTTGGCGGTTTTCGGTACAAAAACAACGTTATTGTCTCTGTACCAATCCAACGTCGATCGCGCGTAATGGCATGATGCCAGGTTCGGCCAAAATAATGTCTCGCTTCTGTGGGACCGCAGGAAGGGCAACAGACGCTTTTCGAGGCACTCGGTGCGATAATTTCACTATTGATGGTACCCGTTGTGGTGTACGGTTTACTCGGTTTATCGCATTGGCATATGGCCTGCCAGAGCAAGTATTATTTAGCGAAATTGTCCACTTTCTTCTTCCTTTTGTCTTCCGGAACATCAAACCGTGATTTGGCAACGTAGAACTCCAGCCCCGGTATTTGCTTTGCGTCTGCCTTGATGTAGGTTTCGTCATCCATAACCACACACATCGGTTTCGTTAACCACTCTCGATACAGCTTCCTTGCGCGGGATTTGGCCGCCGTGTTTTGTTGATCAAGCCGGTTCGGTGCCTTGCAGACCTTGAATACACAAAGCCCAGCTCGTTTCATGGTTTGCTGAACGAACCAGGCGGAACACTTTGCCTTCAGAGCCGCGTCGCGAATCGAAGGGTTCGGATTACAATTGAAATAATCAAACACCTTCCGGGCCTTCACAGCGTCAGCTGTCTTCGATTTTCTTCCACTTCCAACCCACCGCTCGGTCGACTGGGACTCCTTAAACGATTTTACAACCCGAGACACAGTTGTATGGGTGACTCCCAGTTGTCTTCCGATCCATCTCATGGTCGCAGTCGGATTTTCCATGACGGCGTGCAAAATTCTCCGGCGATTTTCTTATTGTTTCGATGACATTTCAATAACCACTGAACCGATTGTTATTAAACTTTGCACATGAAAACAATTCGCCAAACTAGTTATACCCAGATTATCATCCATTTTTACCCACGGACAAAAAAGTTACACACGGAAATAAAATGGTGCATTTTTTTCGAGTACAGGCCTTACTCAGCTGTTTTTAAACCAAACGACTTCCGCTTTTAAACATGTATAGTTCCAGTTGGTATATACTAATCATGAACAAAAAGTCGAGTCGTTTTGCTCGAGTACAACTGAGTACTGGCGATGATTGACGGGAATGGGTCCGCCGCCAAAGTAGTGCTCCACCCTTTGTCGAATTTGAACTACCAGTGAAACAAAGAATAACTAGGTTTTTGTAGAGGAATCAAATACACGTATGTTCATTATACACTCATGATTGCCCCGACCTCAAAACCACGTTTTCATGTATTTTGAGACAAATCAATACTTGGATCGAATGCTTCTCCTGTTGAAAGCTTTGAACATTATTGGAGCAACTGTACGAAGAAAAAGAGTTGAACAAACAAGTAGATTATTGGAATTTTCAGTTTCCGTCTACTTTTCTTTTAATTTTACGTTATACTGGTTCAAACTCGATTTTTATCGAATTAAACAATTAGGCAGTATGGAGGTAAAAAAAACTAGTAGATTTCCAATAGAGTGGAGATATAGTCCATCCTGTATCCATTTGGGTGGATCAAAATATCAATTCAGCTCTACTTCATTCATTGGTTTTCAAATAAGGTCCTGCCTCCTGTCTCAAAATTTGAACTTAATTGATTGCGAACTCAAACTGCACTGGCTCATTGAAGTTTCAATGGGAATTACTATGGGACCTTCACGAAAAACTTCTGCTGCAACGAATTTTTCATCCTGCCAAAAAAAGTCATGAATTGATATATCTTCAACAACTCGCAAGTGGTCCCCAAGAAGAATAACCGTGCAAATACCCCAGACCTTCGAGTGATTCGAGAAATATTGGGCCATTGTCAAGCGGTACCTGATGAAGACCGCTGTATTCTGTATTTTGTAGTAATTACAACTTCGAAAAGTAAAATTATTCGATATTTTACTAATCATGTTATTCACTTTAATTCTGATCGGTACACCCTTCAATGGGCTAAACTTGCATTCACAGGCACAGTTCTTGATTATTTTGATCTCTCAACCTTAAGAAACAGGTTCAATGTTTCATTCACCTACCCCAGAAACCCCTTCAAAACTGATCCTATTTATGATCGCAACAAGCATAAATAAACCTTTAAATCTCCCTGTTTCATCTCAACAATACCTCGTAATTTGCAAAATAATTGCGGAGTAAAGATACAGCAACCATTTCTAATCCCCAGACACAAGAGCAAAAATTTAGTATCAAAAGTTCAAAGCTATATAAACCGCTTCTCAGCAAAATAGAAAGCAAACAGCTGGAGAAGATAACAGAACAACAACAAAAAAGTTAAGGTCGGACGCAAACATCTTGTTTCACTCATCCGAGCTTATCCGAGCAACGAGGCCTCCGAACAGCAACAACAGCAGCAGCAACAACCGCGCAAAATATATCTACTGTTGATGTTGCTACATTGCTATCCGATTAATCCGGGAGTCGTGTGCGCCACGACCGGGGGTGGGAGGGGGGCGGTGTTTGCCTTCAACGCACGAGAAGACTAAATCAACCCACCCACCCGCTCCACGCCACGAAACAAAAACACAATGAATGTGTTTTCTTATTCTTGCGAATGTTGTTTTTGAACCATCACACCCCGTCGCCGAGATGCGAGTGGGCGTCGTTTTCCGTTTTATGTAATGTTTAAAAATAGATTAATCATAAAAACCAAACATGTTGGGAGTTCGGAGTCACGATCGCCATCGGCGTAAGATTCTATTAAAAAGAAACGGGATATGGTTTGTTTATTCGGTTCCGATTCGCAAAAATAGAGAAAACTACCTAGCCGAGATAATGATGTCAAACGGAAAACGGTTTCCAATTTGTCACGATCTACAGACGAATGTTTTAACCCAGCTCCTTCCCCTCGCGGTGTTTATTTGGCAACCGAAAGGTGATTCACGATTGCACACTGTTTATAATTAGATTACTTTAATTCAGCTCTGAAGTACGCTTCGTGCTTGGCCATTGGCTTCAATTGCACCGTTGTCGAACTGCGCTCTCACCTCGGCGAGCAGGTGGGAAGTCCTTCAGGGAGGAGTGTAAAAACTGTGTCTGTATTTGACGCGACAAGAGATGAGCTTGCTTTCGCACTTGAGATGGACCCTTGGAGAATGCCGTGGCGGAGGACCTAGACTGTAACTAATTTACTTCTGCTGCTGCTGCTTGTTGTTGACTGAGGTAACGCTACCCTTGGGAGATGAGATTTTCAGAGTTTATTTGCATGTATACCCGCTTTTGGTAAATTATTTACATGGCGAGTTAATTGCGCCGGATGGTTGGGTTGATGAGTTTACAAGATGTTGAATGCAAATCTACGACGAGGAGCCGTGTAATTTGTGGGTTCGTTGGACTCTACGTACAAATTTCACTGCTATGTCAAGCTCGATAACGGTATTTGGAACGGGAACCCTTCGTGGCAGGAGTATGTGTCGATTATTTCACTTGACTGAACAGGAAAACGTCTAATGTACACGCCATAATTACAGTACTGGAAAAAATAAAGTGCTCACCAAAACGAATAATCTTGAAGAGTGACACCCTTTACACATTCAGAGAAAACCTTGAGCTGTATTCGACAGAATTCATCTTATTCTTCCGTTTTATCGTTTCGTGCAAAGAAAATAATAAAAATCTAGGACTGGAAATTTATATCTTAATTTTTATTGAACCTTTTCTGTTATCGACTGGAAAAAATAAAGTGCTCACAAGAGAAATTGTAAAGAAAACACAGTATATAAAGCTTTTAGTACTTAGTATGTCCACCTTTTGCCTGGATCACTGCTTGTAGACGTCGTGGCATGCTTTCGACGAGGTTGTGCAGATATGTTTCATCGATGTTCTGCCACGCTTCATTTAAAGCTTTGAAAAGCTTGGTTTTGTTCGTCACTTCGCCTTTATCCACCTGTCTATCCAAAATCGACCACAAATTTTCAATCGGGTTGAGGTCAGGTGATTGTGGTGGCCATTCCAACAGTTTAATGCGATTTGCTTTGAAGAATGCAGTTGACTTTCGTGCTGTGTGCTTTGGGTCATTGTCCTGCTGGAAAATGAAGCTTTCCTCAAGCCCCATTTTAAGAAGCGATTCCTCCAGATTTTCATTGATTATATCAATGTAACGATCAGCAGTCATGATACCTTCGATTTCTACGAGATTTCCAACGCTGGACCACGAGAAGCACCCCCAAACCATAATACTTCCGCCACCATGTTTTACAGTTTTCTGCACGTTCTGATCCAATAAGCGTTCTCCCGACTTTATCCAAACACGAGGGCGCTGTTTCTTGCCAAACAGTTCAAATTTGCTCTCATCAGACCATACCACTCGTTTCCAGAATTCTACGGGCTGTTCCGCATACTTTTGAGCAAATTTCAATCGTTTGATTCTATTCACTTTTCTGATTAGAGGGCCTCGACTTGCATACTTGCTCTTCAATCCAGCTTCTTGCAGCCTGTAGCGAATAATTCTTTCGGATACCTTCAGATTCAAGTTCTCACGTATAGCACGGCTGGTTATTGATGAGCATCTTCTTGCTTCTCGTACGATTCTCGAATCTTCGCGTGGTGACGTAAGCCGCTTTCTCCCACGACCTGATTTGTCTGCCACACTTCCACATTGTTCGAATTTCTTCCATACCTTCCTTACACCAGAGTAGCTTAAAGCATACTTAGCAGCAATCTTCCGGAACGATTCATGGTTCTGGTGGTCTCGAACGATGAGTTTACGGATTTTTAGGGGGATTGGCTTACTTTCCATCTTAAAACACGAATAACGAACAAGTAAAACGGGGAAAAATTGTTCTTGAATATACCGCGCATAAACAACAATAAGAGGATATGTCAATATCAGCGACTGGGAACGAACAAAACACCGTAAAATATTATAAGGTAAAAGTGAGCACTTTTTTTCTTCCAGTTCAAAAACAACTTAATTTAAGTAAAAAAAGTTTTTTTTGATTTCAAGAGAATAGCAATTTTTTTTTCTACAAAAACTGAAAGATAACGCAAATTAAGTCAACTTTGCAGAAGAAAGCTAAATAATATAATCAAATTTGATGAAGTTATGAAGCAATGATATAATTATTTCCGGGTGAGCACTTTATTTCTTCCAGTACTGTATTCAATCAAAAAGAAGAATTTAGGTTTTAAAACGAACAACCCCAACCCCGAAAAAAAAAACAAAAAACCTCACAAATTTGAAAAATAAAAAATATATTGGTGTGTTTGAAGTGTGTGTTCGACCCAGCCAGACTTGATTTGGTTGTATCCAGCGGGGCGTTGGTTAAGGCTGATGTGTTTGGGTTGGTTGCAAACGATTTCCAGGTTTTCATAATAATGAACCACCTATCACATGGTCTATAATATCTATTTGTTCGTCACGCCCCCCGCTCCCCCTTTTTTTTTTTATATATTATTTATATTTTTTATGTTGGTTTTTCTCACTGAGCTGTTCTGCTGCTTTATACGCCCGCTCTCGAGCGGCTCGCCTCCCGCTAAATTATGGCTTGATTTATTTTATATCCGCCCGCATGTTTCACTGCTGCCCCCCGAGAACATATTTCCCACACTCTCAAAAATTTTTTAAACAGATTTTTTCAAAAAAAAATCTTCTTCTTTGATTGCTTAAAAGTTCGTCACGATTTATTTTGTTTCAAAGAAGTTATACTTGATGGAAGCTGGGAACCGATAATGAATTTTGGACAGCAACTTCGAAAATCCGATGTGGTCAAATTCAAAAATCGCAAAATCGTTGAAATTGGCTAAATCGACCGTGTGCAGCGTTCTCAGACCTTTCCGTTAGCAGCATACTATCTATCTACAGGATCATAGCCGAAGGGCTGTCGGATTATGATATCGCCAAGAAATTGACCTGCAAAGTTTTTGCCTGATCTGCGCTGTGACCAAGGCGTGCATTAAAAAAAACGCTCGTTCGTTCGCCTCTTTCTTGATAGAATCGGTAATGATCCTTGCGCAGGTTCACCTACGGAAACCTTGTTACGACTTGACTAAATGTTCCGATTTTTCATGCGATTACCCTGCCACGTCTTGGTCGGATCACCAGTCAGTATTCAATATATAATAAGGTCTGTATCCACATTAATACGGACACCTTCAAATCATTGTAACTTTTGAAATATTGCACGTAGGAATGAAAAATTTCACTATGGTATAACGGGTGTCCACTAAATAATGAGAACGAAAAGAATGGGTCAGGAAAAAAATACCAGTGAAGTTTTGTTCAAACTGATTTATTTTATTAAAAGGGTCAACTTAAATCTTCAAACTAAGTTTAGTGAATATTGTCATATGGTCCGTGGTCCGCCGTGCGGCGCAGCTTAGTCGTTATGCTGGAACATGACCGTTGGACGGCAGCCACATCGATTTTTCGGATGCAGCTTTTGATCCTGTTGGTAAGTTGCTTGGTGTTCTTGGCCTTCCAATTATCCTTGTATACCATGGAGCTCAAAAGACCGAAGAAATCCTCGAGAGGACGGCACTGTGGCAAATTTGTCGGATTTCGGTCTTTTGGGACATATGGTATATTTTGGCTCTCCAAAAACGTTAGCGTTTTTTTTGCGTAGTGCGATGATGCCTTGTCCGGCCAAAACACGTATTTGCCATCCGAGTGATGTTGTTTAAGAAATGGGATGAGTATTTTCTGCAAACACTCTCTTTGGTACACCTCTTGGTTGATGGCCAAACCGCTTGGTTTGAACCACGGCTTCGAAATACCCTTATCGGATATTACGATGTATAACATAACCTTCGATTCAAATTTGTGCTTGAACTTATACATTACTTCTGGAGGAGTAGTAGATTTGTCCTTAGTGTAGAATCGGTCGTTTCCCGGTATCTGAGACTTCGAAAGAGGAAAGTAGCTTTCGTCGTCCAGAACGAAAGATTTTCCGCCGTAATTCCGAGTCATCCAGCGGCATTGGGATTTCACGGTTTGAATCTGCTCATCTGTGTACTCTGGGGATCTGGTTTTCTTTCTACACACTATTCCTTCTTTCTTTAGCGTCTTGCAGATGAGTGCCTTCGAACAATGGAACTTTCGGGCTGCTTCCCGTTGACTTACCGAATCCTTGTTGTTGAACATGCTGCGCAGCGAGCGGAGCGTTTTCTCATTCATTATTTTCGCTGGACGGCCGCAACCTTTCTTCCGGGTTACTCTCATGCATGCCAGGATACGGTATACGGTGGATACCGGAACTTTTTCACGACAAAAATGGTCCACCGTGTATTTTTTTCCACGATCTTCGTTCGCTTGAAAGAATTGTACAACGCGCGCGCGCAGTTCTTCCTGTTTCGACGGCATGCTGAACACGACTGAACATGTTAGAGTGAAATAAGAGTGTATGAAAATTTTCTGGAGAGTGCAACGATTCATTCATCTAAAGTGACATTTCTATGCGGCCGTTTTTGTTCTGATGGAAAAGTATTGAAATCATTCTCATTTTTTAGTGGACACCCGTTAGCTGAGAGTCTATGATGCCAAAGACTTTGATTGATGTTTACATTTCATGTTTAGTAAAGGGCGAACACGAAATTATTGCGACACATTCAACAGGGCATAACTGTTTTACCATTGGGTAAAAATCAACCAAATTTTGCACACTTTCTCATTGATGTGTATTGTTTACATGCTGTCAAACTCGAAGTCGTGTTTTTCGATTCAACGAAAATGGAGGTGAACCAACGCGAGTCGAGAGAACAAATTCTTTCCAAACACCTGAAATTTCCTGACCTGTCGCACCGGCAGTTGGGAAAAATGTTGAACAATCACCATTCAACCGTCTCCAGAGTGTTGAAGCGGTTCCAGAAGCGGTTGACGTTGGACCACGGCAAAGGAGCTGGAAGAAAACCGGGACCGGAGAACAAAAAGACGGAGGGAAAGGTGAAGCGGATGATTAAAGCAAATCCCAACGTCTCAAGCCGTGATTTGGCTAAAAAGATCGGCATGTCGCAGAGCTACGTCCAGAATGCAAAGAAAAGAGCTGGACTACATACATACAAGGTACAGAACTTCCCAAACCGCGATGAGCGGCAACAATCGACGGCTAAAACTCGGGCACGGAAGCTCCACGAGAAGATGCTGACAAAATATGGCTGCTGTGTGATGGACGACGAAACGTATATAAAAGCCGATTTTAAGCGAATTCCGGGGTTGGAGTTTTTCACCGGCAAGAGCAAGTTCTATGTGGACGACAAATTTAAGAAGAAGAAAATGTCGAAGTTCGCCTCCAAATATCTCATTTGGCAGGCCATCTGCTCTTGCGGACTGAGGAGTGAGCCTTTCGTGACAAAGGGCACAGTAAATGGCGAGATCTACAAATCTGAGTGCCTCGAGAAGCGCCTTATGCCGTTCTTGCAGCAGCACGACAAAGCTCTGCTATTTTGGCCAGATTTGGCATCATGCCACTATTCTAAAAGTGTCCTGGAGTGGTATGAGGCCAATTCTGTCCATTTTGTTCCAAAGGACATGAATCCGCCAAACTGTCCGGAGCTGCGCCCGGTGAAACAGTACTGGGCAATGATGAAGCGGGAACTTCGGAAGAGCAAGAAGACAGTCAAAGACGAGAAGGACATGTTAAGAAAATGGAAAGAAAAACTGAGAAACTGGTACCGGATGACACTGTAAAGACTTTGATGGTGGGCATCAAGCGAAAATGCGTTCAATTTTACACTCAAGTCTCAATCGATTAACTTTTCTTTTGATTTTTGAAGTAAATATATGTATAAAACTACCCTAAAATTTTGGTTTGATTCTAAACATTATAAGAAAATTGGCATAACATTTTCGGTGTCGCAATAATTTCGTGTTCGCCCTTTATTCAAGATGGCGACGAAAGAAAAACAAGTGCGCGAGCGAATTTTGTACGGGCATACGGCAACTCCTGACTTGTCAATACGGGACCTTGCAAATTGGATTTGCCTAAATCCACTGTTCACGAAGTGCTCAAATCATTTTCGGAACGTTTGACGGTGGAGAGGAAACCGAGAAGTGACAAAAACATTGGACGCGCTGAACCTGTCATGGACCGAGAGGTGAGAAGGATATTTACGAAAAACCCAAATCTCTCCATTCGAACGGTGGCTCGTAAAATAGGGATGTCGCCTGGTTTTGTCCAAAAATCAAAACAACTTTTAGGACTTACGTCGTATAAAGTAAAAACAGTTCCAAATCGCAACGACAAAACGAAGTTGGCAGCAAAATCACGGGCTCGACGTTTGTACTGCGAATATTTGGCGAAGTTTTCATGCGTTGTTATGGACGATGAAACTTATGTCCTGGAGGATTTCAAGCAGCTTCCAGGGCTGGCTTTTTATTCTGCTATGGCCAGAAATGCTACAGCTGAGCATTTCAGAACGAAGAAGGCATCGATATTTCCCAAAAAATACCTTGTGTGGCAAGCAATTTGCACGTGTGGCAAAAAGAGTAAATCTTTCGTCACTACAGGCACAATCAACAAGGAGATCTATCAGAAAGAGTGTCTGCAGAAGCGATTGCTACCCTTCATCAAAAGTCGCAAAGAAAAACCTTTGTTCTGGCCCGATTTGGCATCATGCCACTATGCTAAAACTGTGATGGAGTGGTACCAAGCAAATCAAGTGAACATTGTACCAAAAACCTCAAACCCGCCAAATTGCCCAGAGCTACGACCAATCGAGAGATATTGGGCTCCGATGAAGCGGAAGCTTTCTGAAAAGAAGCAAGGAATCAAAGACATCAAACACTTCCAGCAAATTTGGACAAAGACGGCTTCTACGATTTCTGAAGAGTCTGTACAAACCCTAATGGACGGAGTTAAGCGCAAAGTTCGAAAATTTTATGCAAATACCGAATAACTATGTTTTGTCTTCACGAATTGTTAAAACAAATCCCATGAATCTGAAATAAAAGACTACGACGGAAACATAATGTGAAATTTATGTTTTATTCATGTGTTGAGGTGTCCGGATTATTGCGGATACAGACCTTAGTTGCCTATATACTTTGAAATTTTGACAGCTACATCAGTTTGTTTACGGCAGCTATGGCGAGAACAGTGAAACAACTTCGATCCATGGTTTGTTCGTACCACCTGCTCCATCCGGGCCTAAAAAAGTCGGCCCACTTCGTGTCGGCCGGATACGATCCCGGAAACATCTACAAGATTCTGGCATTTCTGGAGAAGGGAGAGTCGATCAAGCGGAAGCCTGGTTCCAGCCGTCCGACCGTTTTAAGCGACCGGAGGATTCAACAGAAGCTCAAACGGAAGACGGAAGGCAAGGTGTGTACTTATTTCCGTGCGTTAGGCCGGGAGATCGGTGCGACCGTCCAAACGGTCAAGAAGTATTTGGCCGAAATGGATATCCACATGCGGAAGCGTCAGTCCAAGCCAACCGTGTCGGAGAACCAAGCGGAAACCCAGAAACAACGGCTGAAGATTCTGGTTGAAGAGAGTTGTCGTTATGGACGACGAGACGTGCCTCACGTGGGACGGCAACGACTGGCAAGCCAAAGGCTACTTCACCACACCCACAAAAGAAATTAGCAGCGATGTGAAGTATATAGCGCACAAGAAGTTCCCAAAGAAGGTGTTGTTGTGGCTCACAATCAGTGAAAAGGGGATGATACGTCCCCTCTTCTTTTTGTTGGGGCTGCCAGTGAACGGCGAGATCTATAGTACGAAGTGCCTCCCACAGACGACGTGGTGTTTTGGCCGGATCTAGCGTCGGCCCACTACTCGAAGCGGGCGCTGGAGGAAATGGAGCAGTTGGGCATTCCGGTGGTGCCCAAGCATACCATCCCTCCCAACATGCCCCAGCTCCGCCCAATCCAGAAGTTCTGGGCCAATTTGAAGAGGAGAGTATATTGAAATAATTTCGTGGCCAAAACGACGGATGATTTGATCAAAATGGCGACCAAGGAGCTGAATAATATGCTGCAAGCTTCTTTTTTTCACCTATCGCAAAAGCTCCGGCTAACTGCCGCAAGGAACGCAACTGGCGCGGCAGGGAGTAGATGTATTTTGGCGAAGTTTTTGATTTCACAAAATGCAATTCCGTTTAGTAAGATATCTTTTCTCGTTCTCTTTTACCATCCATCCGATAATAGTCGCTTTTGTTGATGCGCGTATTACAGTGGAAAAGTACTATAGTAGTATATAGACAACGGGGTGGATTTCTTTAAAAAGCACATCAACACACATAACTGCTCTCAATTCCGCCCGATTGAGAATTATTTGGCAGCTGTCAAACAGAAGTTGAAGAAGGTTAAGGTAATTCGGGGCGACAGAAATGAAGAGATGGAGGCGCCGTTGTTTCTTCTGGTTCGCGAAAATTGGCCAGTACCAGCAGAGAAAGACGCAACTCGCAAGCTATCACCCGCTGGGAACGTACTTTTAGCCGAAAAATTTCGGACGAGTGATGATGTCGTCCTTTCGGATTTCAAAGAGCTGCCTCACCATAGTCTTATTTTTCCAAACGGCTGGCAACACATCCTCGCACTTTTTCACTGCAAAACGGTATTCCTTCGATTTTCATACTTTCGTGCGGAAGAGTCATTCAATTTTCCGCTGCCACAGTTGGGTCCTTACAAAAATTGGGATCAAAAGAATTTGGTTGGATTAACAGTCTTCACATCACACAGTCATCACATTGATAACAAATTGTCAACTGTTGAAAATCGACAAAAATCTCTTTGAAAAACCGAGGAAAAATATCAACATGTTAGATTTTCAGCGCGGTTTACTTCGATCGTTCTATTATTCGATAAAAAAAAAAAAAAATAACAAAATCGATTCATCGACTTCCTTGCTGACGCGGATGCTAGAGCATTAGCATTAGCATTTGCATTGACGTTTGCACACCTCGTGGATGGAGTTACGATGAGGAATAATTCGTTGAAGACATTGCATGCCACCATGAAACGAAACCAGTTACTGATCCGTTTCTTCACGCAATATTTTCCACGAAGATACTCCTCGTTGGTTCACCTGGCCACGTCCGTGCAACCGTTGAAGATAGGGAGGATTTGGTATCCACCTTAAGAAGACACGGGGTACCCACGTAGTCTTCAGTAGATATCAAAAGAAAAGGGAAATGAATAGTGGGAGAGAATAGTTGAACAGAATGCAACTGTTTGATGTACAGAACAAAGTGAATAACGCGGATGCAAGAGCATTTTCATTAACTGGTGGCATCTAAAATTTTGGAACTTCTTTCTCCAACTTGAAGAAGATCTGATTTACAGAAATTAAAGATACATTGTCCATTGATGAAACAAAATTAGTGAAAATGGTCCTTTATAGGCTGTTCGGCGAAGCTTCTGTTTGATGTCGTTTGTACGGCCTTTATGTCAAATTTGCGAATGCATCTCTTGATTCTACCAATCAACTGTTTGCAAATCGTGGCTCTCCAGTTTTTTTTTTTGTACTCCAAGGAGCTCAAAATCCTGAGAAAATCTTCGATTGGACGACACTGAAGTAGAATTGTCGGGTTGTGGTTTTTGGGTACACATGAGATCGAATCGATATTCCGGAACGATTGTGTTTTTTTATCTGGCCAAAAAACGTACTGCCCATCTGCATGATGTTTTTCTAGAAACAGGATCAAAATTTTCCGTAGATTCCGCTCATCAGCCGGCACAAACCTTCTTCAGTCATGGTTTTGGCTAGCTGATTCCACCAATTCTTCATCTGGTCAATGTCACTGGTGACTGCATCTTCAGTTTCCGCTTAATTATCGCCCAATACTTTTCTGTTGGACGGAACCAAGGACAATTTGGTGGATTCAGCTCTTTTGGGATGAACTGGATTCCATTATCGTTGTACCATTGTAGCACTTCCTTGCTGTAATGTCAGCTGGCTAGATATGGCCAAAACGGAACTGGCCCATCATGGGACTTAACGCAGGGTAAAATCCGATTGTTGAGGCACTCCCTTTTGTACAATTCCGAGTTCATTGTTTTATCCGTCCCAAAACCTCTGGTTTTTTGCCACAGGAACAAATACCTTGTCAAATCTTGAAGTATTTCGTGAACTTGTCCGCGAAAATGAACTTGAATCTGGCAGAAATCTTGCCGCGAGCAGGAGTCGTGTAGAACTTGAGCCTCGGGATTGGTTAGGAATCTGCTTTAGAATTTGTTTCATCTTCGATCAAGAGACATCCATCGGGTTTCGTTAGAACTTGGTCGTACAACTTATGGGTTCGAGTACTGGCCACTGTTTGTTGACCGAGGTTTTGATTGGGTTGTTTACTTTATCGGTAACATTTATAACCTTTTCGGAGACGGATTCGCCGCACAGTACAACGGTCGGCGTTGGGATCAGCCCTGAATTTCCAAATGACCTTCACCCACAGTTGACGATCAACGGTTCCACTCCGATGCTTGTTATGCACTTTGCGGGCAGTTAATAAAGTTTCATTGTAATTTTTAATCACTCGCGCCACAGTACTTTAGGATAATCCAGCAGTTTTCCAGAGTTGAAGCAGATGGATTTTGCAGGTAACTGTGCACAATTATTTTTTCTTTTCTCTTCCTGCATGATGAATATCTTGGAACCACGTTAGTTTTGAACTTTGTAAAAAATATTGAGCAGAACTGTTTACAAACAACAAAACGCTGTGAAAAACTTGCATAATCGACTACTTGGAGCGCCACTATCTCTTAAATGAAGGGCTCCATTTCTAAATAATCTAGCCTTCATATCTCTTTCCGATTATCTTGCGCAGCATGAACATACTCACTCAGGATAGTAGTTTATTCAACTCCTCGTCGCTGCAAATGGCTGATTGCTATAACTATAGACTGTTCCAGAAAGTATAAACACACTTTCAAAATAACAAAAAAGTCATGTTTTTTTAGTTTTAATAATTTTATTTGGCAAATCATATTTGTATTTGTGTTTTATATGATATTTTACTCTCGTTTAATAAAAATATTTAATCATAGCCAAGACTCCTAACTTTTCCTCGAACATGACCCATTGGCTTCTGCACAGTGGTACTTCCCACCATTTTGACCACTTTTGGCCAATCTTTTTTAAATTTTTGGATGTCGTCCGCTGGTTTTATGAATTTTCGAAGCTTTGCTTTGGTTAAAGCCCAAAAAGTCTCGATTGTCCGTGCCTCCGGGCATTTCGGCGGATTCATGTCTTTCGGCACGAAACATACATTTTGACTTTTGTACCATTCTAAAGTGTCCTTTGCGTAATGACATGACGCCAAATCAGGCCAAAACACTACTTGACCTTCGTGCTGCCTGATCATCGGCAATAATCGCTTCTGGAGACATACCTTAACGTATTTCTGAGTGTTCATCGTCTCCGTTGTGATGTACCGACTAGATGTTTCACCACACTCGCATATTGCCTGCCAAACCATAACCTTCTTACCGAATTTTTCGGTAAAAATTGCCTTCTCCGTTTTGGGGATGTCTTTGTTTTCGCTTACAGTATAGAATTGTGGTCCGGGAAGCGTTTTGTAATCTAGTTTCACATACGTTTCATCGTCCATTATTATACACCCAGAATTTCTACACAATAACGAATCGTAGTGTTTGCGAGCCCGTGGTTTCACGGACGCGGCCTGTTTTGGGTTCCTTTTGGGTTTTTTCTGCTTCCGGTATGTTTTTAGCCCAAGTCTTTCTTTAGCACGCATGACGTTACTCGACGCAGTCCCTAGTTTTTTCGCAACATCCCGAACGGAAGTTGCTCCCTGATCTTTTCATCGATATCCGGACTAACAGGACCGGATTTCCGACCACTCGTCGGCGCATCTTCACTATATTTTCGAATCGCACTGTTCTCTATATTTTCGAATCGCAGATCGTACCGCTCCGACGCTTACACCCTCTTCCTTGGACAATTTTCTCAAGGAGAGTCCGCTCACAGTGCACCATTTGTGCACGATACTTTTTCGTTATTCCGAAGTAAGACCGCTTTGATAGGTAACACAAAACTGAACACTTTTTTGATGCTATGTCATTCAGAAATGTGTAAACAAAAGGACGCAGCCAAAACATGTGGAAATATTTCATTATATTCAAAGTGACCGTTAAAATAAGGTGTGCTTATACTTTCTGGAACAGTCCTTATACGTGGGATGATTCTGGTATTCTAGTTGTCATGGACGGCGTTTCCTATCCTTGAAGATTTCAGTGGTCAGAAATTTCATCACAGTAGCTAGATTAATTCGAAAGGTGCCGCCACACGGCGCCTGAAATCCATGTTATAGTTTACTATGATATAGCCGTTATAGATATTTATTTCATAGTTCCATGAGATTCTAGAAACGTTTTGCTAAAATATGAGCTATGAAGTAATAGAAGCTATGTAGTAGAAATCTTTGCCACTGCTCTATCACCTAACTTTTTTCGGTGTGCACACGATTGATTGTCTTTGTGGTCGCAAATTTTCAGTTGCGAGCTTGTAAAAAATAAATTTGGGAAGTAATCATGGGCACATTTGGTAGCTATGGACAGAGAATGAAAAATTGCTGCTGTTGCTGTGTACATCATACTGAAAAGGCAGATAAAACGAAAAACTCGCAAAGTCTGGACAAAATCGAGGACTGCTCGTCTTGTACGCTCGGAAAATTAAGCTAAACTACTAAAGAAGCTGGGTTATGAAGCTTCACTAGTTCAGGGAAATTCTTCAGAAAAGTTTAAAAGAGTTCTTCAGAGATGTTAATGGAAGTTCTTTACAGAAATTCGGGAAGGTTCTTTAGAGAAGTTCAGGGAAGTTCTTCAAAGAAATATAAGGAAGTTCGTCAGAGAAGTTCGGGAAATTTCTTCAGAGGAGTTTTTCAGAGAACTTCAGATAATTCTTTAGAGATGTTTGAAAAATTTCTTCGGAGACTTTCAGGAAAGTTATTTCAGGGAAGTTCTTCAGAGGAACTACAGGGAAGTGCTTCAGAGAAACTTCAGGAAGGTTCTTCAAAGGAATTTGAGGGAAGTTCTTGAGAAAAATTCAGAGAAGTTCTTCGGAGAACTTCAGCGAAGTTCTTCGGAGAACTTCAGCGAAGTTCTTCGGAGAACTTCAGCGAAGTTCTTCAGAGAACTTCAGACAATTTTTCAGAGAAGTTCAGGGATAAAAGGTGATCTACCCAAAAGGAAAGTAATTTCAGGGAAGTTCTTCAGAGGCATTTCAGGAAGAGAACTTCGGTGGAATTCTGAACCGAACTTCGGGGAAGTTCTTCAGAGAACATCAGGGAAGTTCTACAGAGATCTTCGGGATGTTCTTCAGAGAAGCTCAGGGAAGTTCTTCTAAGAAGGTCAGGAAAGTTCGTCTGATAGTTCTTAAGAGAAGTTCAGGGAAGTCGGTTGAATTCATTGCTTTCAAATTATTCGTACTGGTTCGTAGAGTCGCAAAATTAAATGAAATTGAAATGAAAGTTTTATTTAAAACTCGTATATTTTTCAAAAGAGTATTGGCTGTTAATTTCGCGTGATTTTGAAGAAAAATGGCAATTTTCCAATTGTGTAGGAGCGTTGGACGGAAATCACGTTAGTATAAAAGACCCTGCAAAGGGCGTCAGTGATTATTTAAATTGTAAAAAGCAGTTCAGCATCGTTCTAATGGGTATGGTGGATGCTAATACAGGGTGTCTCACAATAGGTGTCACTAAAACAAAATGGGATTACAGCAAAACAAATCGAACAAATCATAGCATTTTTTTTCATTTGAAAGATACAAGTTATAGAAATAAACCATATTAATTCAATTCGAATATCTTGCCCTTTTCCTAGAAAACTTTGCGCAAACGCTTTGTAAACCCTTCGCAACGGGCCGCACGATTTCCTGAGGAATTTGGTCCCAAATATCAACCAAATGTTTCTTGAATCGATCTAAAGTAAGCCCTTTCGTAGGGCCTATATGTTGAAGCATATAACCCCAAACAAAGTAGTCAAGTGGGTTGAGATCCGGTGAAGATGCAGGCCATTCTTCGCTTGTGATGAAATCGGGCAAATTTTCCGCGCCCCACACTTGTGTCTTCTTTGCCGTGTGAGCTGCAGCTGAGTCCTGTTGGAAACAATATGGTGTATTTCCATACAGCGTTGAAGGATGAGAAATCAGATGGTTCTTCAAAACCTGCTCGATGTAGTATTCAGTGTTGATTTTTACGTTAGGTTCTATGAAAACAATAGGAAGTTTTCCTTTTCGTTAAATGGTGCCCCATACCATGATTTTCGATACATTCTGATAGCGTTCTACAGCTAGTTTATCTCTAGGGATATTGGCAAGACGTTTGCCAAACACACGATCATTTTGTTGATTATGACTGTCCTGAAGAAGGAAGAGCTATTCATCCGAAAATAAAATCTCGCAGTCACCGTGCCGAACCAAAAGATTTCTGCTTCTTTGGACCCTGGCTTGCTTTTGACGCTCCGTCAACCCGTGAACCCGTTGTTTCTTGTACGGCTTGCATTTCAGATCATGTCTGAGGAGCCTGTTCATTGAAGCAGGGGACATTTGAAATTGTTTGCTCAATTTACGGCCGGATACGGCCGGATTACGTCTTATTTGCTACCTCACACATTTGATCTTTTTCTTCGTTCTGGCAGTTCGTCTGGCACCTCCTTTGTGTTGAATATGCACATTTCCAGTTTCCTTGAATTGTTTCAAGGTACGAAAAACAAAACGCTTACTCACTCCGAACTGCTTAGGGCTTTTGAATATCTGACACGGTCTTAGCTTTTGCAAATGTAATTTTAAAACTTGCTCCCGTATGGCTTCAATAGTAGCTGATAAATAGAAACAAACGGAATCGCTTATTTATCTTCAGCGATAACCTGTCAAAGGAATACACTCAAAACGGGTATAATCAATTACGCTGTTAAAATTACCCAGCTAAAATAAACCAAGACTTAAAAAAAAGTGACACCTATTGTGAGACACACTGTTCAAGTTTACTTATGTCAACATAACTAGGAGCAGAAGGAAGGATCAGTGATGGTGGGATATTTGCCGACATTGATGTTGGGGAATCCGATGCAGGATCTTTAGCTCCTGAGATGCCTGTTTCGGCTCGGATAGTGGGCAAGTTTGCTAGGCTCATCTGCACGAGGACAATCAGCTGCTCTTGAGACATTCTGAAAATTCTTTTCTCTTCATAGGACTGCTCAAATTTGTTATTCAAGTTCCTTTACGCCATGGAATATTTGTAATACAAGGCAGTCTTCAACTCATAACATCTCCAGCAACGAGTTGGTCGGTTTACCCAGAATAGTGGCCCGATTTTTTTGGTTTTTAAGTTCCGTGAGTTCGGACACGATTTCGGCGCAGTTCGAGAGAAGCGCCATCTCATCATATGCTGACTTTTTACGCTTCAAATTGCGCACTGCTGGCTTTGGTTTCGATCCACTCGGATTTCCAAGTTTCAAAAAAGGGTGATTGTACTTTGGAGTCAGGGATTAAAATCAATGGTTGAACTTTGAAACTGATAGAACCGTTATCTGCCTTTCAACGTTATCATCTTGAAAATACTTAGTACTTAGCTAGGTATCAATATCCTCTGGTCTACACTTTCTTGGGATGAGGAACTGCAAAGCAGAAAAAGACACTTACTTTGAAGTAGACACTTGCACAGGTGATCGGGGTTAGTTGGTTCCCACAACACCGGATGCTGCTCCCACAGCTCAATCAAGTAGAATTTTTTTTCCTGGTCCATTTTTGCTTTAAAAATACCGCGAAAACACAAACTAGCAAAAAATTCAATCGAACTGTCATAAAACTTAGACCAACGAACTATGAACTATTCCGTCCGAGTGTAATAGTTCATAGCCTACTACTATACCTTAGAAACTATCGCTAGAGTGTACACACGACAACGGGCACGCTTCTATATCAAAGCGTAAAACTATTTCTAGCAGGGGGAGGTAGCTCATCAAATCTTCCGGTCCGCCTCTAAGCATATTGCTATGAGGTACCAGGTGGGTCTCCACCGATTGCCTGTCGATCTGCCAAATTTGGAAGACGTCTGCATTGAGTTATCTCAAATTATAATAATCCGTCCACTATATCACAAAACATTGCAATTGGTTGAGCGGATTGGAGATAATGAAATCATTGGGTATAGGACCAAGTCTCCCCCGGGTGGTGCTAAATCGATGAGCTTGTATATAGTGGAAGCACAGTGTATTATTCTGTAAATTTTAAATTTCAATCTAAATTTCAGTGAGCGAGATAAGGCGCTATAACCTTGGCAAATTATTGCCAGACTTTTGGTTCAAATGCCAAAAGTCCACCCACAGGCAAAAGGAGTCAAACTAATCTTTCTAGCATCTATGCTCCCAACGATAAATACAAATTATCACATTATTTAACTATATATGGAGGCGTTTGGTACGGGAGGTCCACGCTTTCTTCCTTCCCTTGATTCGAAGTAGTAGAGCGATTTCAGAAACTCTTTCTGGAATCGCTCTATTTTTTGGAATCCTCTCTGCGGCACACTACGCAGTTGGCCTGGCCGATGACAAGAAAAATGATGCATTCCAGAAGTCGTCATTTTCCAGGATGCTTTCAAGAATTGGCTGCGTGAGTGTGAGATTAGATTAGATTAGAAAGCATAAAACTATCGCTTGCAAGTTAAAACTATGAGCTATCACTACATAGTTTAGGTGTTCCTATGAACTATTACATAGTTTTCTAGCACATAGCTCACTAAATACTAGAAATAGCCGTCGTGTGGCGGCACCTTAAGTACCAGGATCGAGGCAAGCGCTGCTTTATAACTGACGTGTTTTGAATTCACTGCTGTACAAAGAATCGAAACTTTTGTTGAAAATTTAGAGAAAACTGTATCGATTTCGGTAATCAGTTCTCCATGAGTGAAACAACCTTACGTTATTTGATAGTTTTGAGCTTTGGCTTCACAGTCAGATCCTCTGACCAAAACAATTTTTTGCCGTAAAAATAATCATTAGAGAATATTAGTGAAGATTGTGTTTGAGTTTTTATTCCTCACTTCGTCGTCAGTGCTAGTCAAGAGAAAATTACCTGGAAATTACACAGAAACCGATTGGTGTGAAATTAATTTTTAGTCGCGAAGTACGTGTGTGAGTATTATTTTTCAGGGAGCGAGTAAGTGCGCTGTAACCATAAGTCATATAAGGCTAGGACTATAATTAATGCTCAGGACCCAACCGTTTGAAGAGAAATGGAGCATCACTTAACCTTCTTAGACTAAATGCTCCCAACGACCTTTTTTGAATAAATGTTTGCTCTGTACACCAAACTGGGCAGCCTATTTAACTACTCTCTCCGACTATGCGATTTCCTTTTCCTTTTATATACTGAGGGCTGTGTGGTTTCCCTACGTCTTCTATAAAGTGATATCAAACCCTCCCCTCTCTCCAACGGTTGCATGGATGTGGCCAGGTGAGCCAATGAGGAGTATCTTCGTGGAAAATATTGCGTGACAAAACGCATCAGTAACTGGTTCCGTTTCATGGTGACATGCAATATCATCAACGATAATTCCTCATTTTCTCCATCCACGTCAATGCCAATGCTAATGCTTGTAGCTAGATTGATTCTAGCAAGCAATGGATCTCCGGCCTTGCTTTCCCTGCATAACGAAAAACAATTTGCTGTAGAGTCAAAACTATATTTCGAATGCAGTATATATATTATCACATTTTATGTTACTGTTATCGAATAGTTTAATCTCATTTTCACCATGCCGACCAAGGAAAGGCTAAGTCGGTCAAACCATCAGCTGAGCGCTAATATCTAACAATGAAATAATGGCTTTAAATCTGGCACTCCTGCCTGTAACGCATCGATGCTGTGGTTTCAATGAAGATTGCTCTCACCCTAAAAAAAAAATAGCACACATATGGAGGAAAACTTTTCCCCTCGGTCGAAAGGATCCTATCGAGGTGGAAAATTTTCCGGCAATGAAAACGGCCGGGACCGATTCTTTCATCCGTGCTGCGAAAGAGTCATGCTGTGCCTTCAATCAATAAGGCCATGTGTTTATGTTGTTTGAAATTGAATTACGAACTGCTTGTGTCTCGCACTCAACTTAAGGTGTAACAAGTGAATATCAAAGACAGCCGACTCTCGTCTCCCGTGTGTGTAAGTGGGGTCTTCTGTGATTGATTTATCATCACTCACACTCGAATGGCACACGTGTGTCATTCGCCGAAATGCTGTGCGTGGGTTCTCAAAGTACTTCCTGCGCTTTGAAATATATGGATTTCGAATGGTGAGCCAACAGCGGGTGACAGAGAATCTACCTTGAGGGATCAATTTAAATTTCGTTTTTGTTTTGTTGAAAATTCCATTCCCAGTATTGAGCAGCCACATCTTACAACAGCTAGTTAATTTTCTGCACTCAAATCCGAGATGCTTCGGTGACGCGATGAGTAAGTACTAAATTAATGGTCTTTGACACATTTAGTGGGGTATATTCAAGCGTGGCGGGAGGTGCTGAAAGTTGAATCTTTATGACTGGTTCTGGTAGAATTCGACAAAGATGCAGCTCATGGATCTCAACTGGATTCCTTTTTGGCAGACAAAGTGTTGCCGAAAGCCACATAAAAGAAACAATTTGAGTGGATTTACTAAAGAGATCGCAAATTCGTGCAAACCAATACCATTCCAAGTGATTAATCAACATCACAGTTGCAGAGCCATACAATTGCTCAGCTTCTCCGGTTACGGTGCGGCCTTAATTCGAGATCATTCATCCAAATCGTGAAGCCATTGATCCGGATTGCCTTATTTGCACACTCATGAATACAGTATTTGACTTGTTCAGTTTCTATCTGACACGATAAAATCCCATTCCGGCCAATCCGTAAGCGATATGCAGCATCGGTGACAATGTTGTAAATTTGTGCTGTTCTATCCCAGGTCCCTTATTGAAGGTAAATGATTCTGCAGGTGTACTTAGCTCTACATCCTCACACGACCACAATTGATCGAGTTTAAACCTCTCTCTCTCTCTCTCACTGACTGTTGACCATCTGTGCCACGCCGTGAGTTTAAATGTGTATCTGGACATGTGTTTTCCGCATCAACACCCTTAACCATATCCCAACTAAACTGGAATTTAACCCACCCGAAAACAGATTGGTTCATTACCCAACATCTGATAGCTTTCACCATCATCAGTTCAATTTGAACTGGGACCAGCCTAAACCCGTGCCACGATTCACGCATCATCACATTCCGGTCATCATCCGTTGGTCGCTCGCCGACTGACAACAACTCTGTTTACATTCAGGATTAATTGGATTTTACCCCTGTGTTTTCTTTCTCTCTCCCATCCCCCAGGCGTTTGGTCACCGCACAACCGTTCAACCGAAGTTCTCACCAAAGCAGAACTAGCCGAACGAAGCAAAACCGGCAGCAACGGTGAACCGGTGCAACCCGTGTGGACACCCCGTAGCGCCCCGCCATCCCCGGTCAGTGAACGACGCGAATTCCGCCCGATCGGATTCGAATCTCCCACACCGACGCGACGGAACCTTCAGGCGCCTTCGCCCCGTGCTGAAACTCCGCAAGTGCCTGCCCCGTGGACCACATCCTCCGGCTACGATAGACCGGTTGAATTCAGCTCCACTCCACCAACAGCGACGCGGCCTTCGACCGAAGGTCCGCCACCACCGTCTGCGGAAAGTCTTCGAAGACACCAGCTGCAAACGTCCAGCTCACTGCCCACCATCGGACCAACGCCATCCCATACGGTCCGGTTTGCACCCCACTCGAAACCGGCCGCGGCGGCACCGGCCAGTCCGACCATCAATACGATACTCAAGAACAAGGGTAAGTTTCGGAGGGTTTTTCTTTTGACACGATCTCACGTTTTTCTCTTTCTGTTTGTGTGTGTGTGTGAGGGAATGCAAAATCTGGGCAAAGTGTATTAGGGTGGTAGGCGGCACAGCATTGGTTGTTTCGGAGACTCACCCAAATTGGTTGTCGGATTCAGTTCACTCTTTTCTATTCCACTCACTTTCTTCCCGAGGACACCAATCAGATGTGCGTGCTGGGATAAGGTCTTGCTTGAAATTGCCTGTAAACGGTCACAAATCACCGGGTTTTTGCGCAGGATTTGTGTGGTGAATTATATAGCATTGAATTTTGGAAAGCGCCATTTCTGTTTGTAGTACGCCTTGTATCATATGAGTGATTCATAGTTGAAGATAATGCGACAATACTTACTACAATCGATGGAGCGAATGGGGTGGAGCACCACTTCGGTAGCGGACCCATTTCCGTCAATCATCGCTATTAGTCAGTCGTATTTTAACCAAACGACTTGCTTTTTTGAACATTTATAGTGCCACACACTCACTAGTCATGTACAAAAGAAGACATAGTTTGATTTAAATACAGCTGAGCAGCAGAGATCATGAAGGAAAATGGGTCCGCTACCAGAGTAGTACTACACACTATAGCAAGAGAAATTACACCACGAGGTAAATTTTATGGAGACGCTTGGTTGAGGTTTTACTTATGGAGAGTTGGGTTAACATTTTTGTTTTTTTTTTTTCTTTATTTATGTGGCTTTCAGCCTCCTGGGCTGGTTCGCCACTGTTGGGTTAACATTTCAGGACATCGTTTGGCGTGCGTTCGTGATTTTAGGCATTTGCGTAATTAAGAAAAAATCTTAATGAGGGAGGAGGCTATATTTTCAATTTTCTTGATACTTGCAAAAAGCACATAATAGTAAAATTTCAATATATTTATTTCAACACACTTGTTGTGACAATTACAGTATGGTCTGTTCTTTTTAATCCAATCCTTTTTATTTATGCTCATTCAGAATTCAATCTAGAAACTGTTTTGAACTACTGCTCCGACTTCAACACCCTTCAGTAATGATGATTCAATAATAAGCAAAGCAAGTGCAGAAAATCGGTTGTTGATCACGAAGCCATGTTTTGATTCGTCACATCGCTGAAGAGCTTCGTTACGCAGCTGTCAAGCTTACGGGAATATTTGGGTCATCTTAAATACAGATTTGGCATGGTAAATCTGTCTATCTTATCTCTGATGAATCGTTAGTCCCACTCTGCTTCTTTTTTCAGTACTCATAGGTAGTTCATGTAAACTCGTATCTCTGATTCCAGATCAATTGAGTTAATGTCCATTAGGGTGTCCCAAAATGAACCTGGGAGCTCACCCCCCAAATGATAGCTTAGGGTTTAACAACTTTTCTATGGCGACAACGTTGTGAAATGCTGTGTAGAGGACACTTATTGAAGTTTTAAAAAAAAAATCGCATTTAAAAAAAAAATTATAGTTATTGAAAATCCAACAAAAACTATACATTTTAAATTTTTAACAAACTGTTCATGGTCCAAACTATAAAGAAATCATTATCCCGGCACATTTCAGCTATTGCATAGTTGAAATGTTCCAGCTGCTCACACTCCTCCTCCTCCTGGCGGCGATTTTGCTGCCTCCGCTTCTCCCAAGAAACAATTTTTGTTTTATTCCAGTCGTATAGTACTCCTACCGGCTTCGTTGATAACACTACATTCAAAATTGTTTTGTTTACAACACCTCCTCTATGCTTCTTTAAAGCCAAAATTTAAACAAACTCCCCCACTATATAGTTTATTTAAAAAACAAAAAAAAAAATTTTTTATATTATAACCCCACCAAAGCCCCCCCTAAAACCACTCGTTTCCCCCAAAAACCACCCTAAGGCCCGGTTTCAAACTTCCCACTGTTATCTTGGTTGGTTTTGGTTGTTCTGCATTTTTCGATATGCTGCTCTTCTAACTCATTTAGCAGTAAAGAAAGGGTGTTTCGATCAAAATTTGGTCGACTTAAACTTGACGCATTTCCTTTCATCGTGCATTAAATAATTTTGCACACACCTTATTTTGAAAATGTGTGCGTGTAGCATCATGCCTCTATTTTGATTTTGAAATTAGCACTTCAGTTATCAAAATGTCGTCGAAGGAAGAGAAGCAACGCATCAAAATTTTGCACGTGCATGGCGAAAATCCAAACTACTCTCACGCCAAGTTAGCGAAATTGTTGAATGTGGCTAAATCAACTGTTACCAACGTATTAAAAGTGTTCGGTGAACGTTTGTCGATAGCCAGAAAAGCTGGATCGAGGGGAAATCGAAAACCGGAGGCTACAGCGACGACAAAAAGAGTTGCCCGCTGTTCCGAGTGGAACCCCAACCTCTCAGATGTCGCAAAAAAGCTGGGAGTGGCGCCTTCAACCGTGGATAGAGCTAAAAAAAGAGCTGGACTGTCGACTTACAAGAAAGTGGTGACTCCAAATCGCGACGATAAACATAACACGTCGGCCAAAGCACGATCGTGAAAGTTGTACACAACGATGCTGACGAAGTTTGATTGCGTGGTACAGGACGGTGAAACTTACGTCAAGGCAGACTTTAAACAGCTTCCTGGACAGGAATTTTATACTTCAACCGGACGGGGAAAGGTGGCAGATATTTTCAAGAACATTAAACTGTCAAAGCTCGCGAAGAAATATCTGGTGTGACAGCCAATCCGTAACTGTGGCTTGAAGAGCAACGTTTACATTGTGACCGGAACCGTCAACCAGGAAATTTATCTGAGCGAGTGCCTACAAAAACGTCTACTGCCTTTCCTGAAGCGACACAATTGTTTCGTTCTATTTTGGCCGGATTTGGCATCTTGCCATTACGGAAAAAAGGCCATGGAGTGGTATGCTGCCAACAACGTTCAAGTGGTGCCCAAGGACAAGAACCCTCCCAACACACCAGAGCTCCGCCCAATCGAACAATATTGGGCCATCGTCAAGCGGAACCATAAGAAGACTCAAAAAACTGTTGTGAGCGAAAAACAGTTTAAGGCAAACTGGCGTTCTGCGGCGAATAAAGTAGACAAGGAGACTGTACAAAATCTCATGGCAGGTGTTAAACGAAAGACTAAGCAATTCGCATTCGGTAAAAAGGAAGCTTAGCTGAATATTTCTCCTGTTTTCTGTATTAACTGAACTTGAAAAATTCGACTTATAAATAAAAACGACTTATTAATAAAAACATTGGTCGACTCACACACATTACTGTTTGACCGAGTTTTAATCGGAACACCCTTTAATCAAAATACAATATCTTTTTATTTTTTTATTTTTAGCTCCCCCCCCTACACAAACATACCCCCGACCCCAAAAAAAAACAAAAAAAAAAAATAAAAAAAAAAAAAAAAAAAAAAAAAAACACCAAAAACCACAAAACCAAATTTATATTTTTTCTTTTCAAATAAAAAAAAACCACAAAAAAAAAAAAAAAAAAAATATGTTTTTTTTTTTGGGTGATTTTTTTTTAGAAAAAAAAAAAAAAATTATATTTATCCAACCAAAAAAAAAAAAAAAAGAAAAAGACGCAGAGAGAGTAAAAGCATTTTTTTTTTTTTTTTTGTCTCTTTTTTTTTTCCCACCCGAACCCCCCCACCAAACCCCCAAAAAAAAAAAAAAGTTTGCTGAGATGGAATGTCGACTTTACCTGTGCACAGTGATTCCAAGGCGGAAAAAAGTCGGAAAATCAACTTCCTCATTTTACAATGAATATATTTTTGTATTTTTGCATACTACATGAAATTTCTTTTTCCAAAATTTCATGAAGCTTGGTTAAAAATTGCACTCTCCACAAATTTTCAAAGTAAAGTTTCTACATGGTCGTGATTTTTACTATCATAAAAAATGTATGGAGAGTCAGAAAAAAAAACTTTACAAATTGTTTACAAATATGAGCACACACGCGCACATACTCCACAATAGGCTTATTTAAAACATTTTTTTCCAGCTTTCCGAAAATTTGAGTTTCAGGTTCCGAGAGGCCAGAGTCCTGGAATGTCTTGGAAAACCGTAAATTTGGTAAATTAATAAATGGCAGCAGGGTAAATGCACCCTTCTTTTTGGGGAAATGCTCCTTAAACTTTGAAAAAATGTTCCTTAGATGCGTTTGCCGGGTATAAAGCAATCGGAGGTATCAACCTTCTGGTTAGCGCTTGCCGGTTGTTTTGACGGGTCTTAAATTTCTTTAAGATTGTATAGCGGAGCTTCGCTCTGCAATCTTCTAGGTAGTTTTTACGGGTTTAAATTTCATTTTGACGACTCTTAATTTCATTTTGAAGAGTCTTAATTTCGTTTTGACGACTCTTAAATTCAGACACTTAAAACACGTCAAAACTATACAACCTTGAAGAAACTTAAGACCAGTCAAAACATCCGGCAATCGCTAACCAGAAGGTTAATACCTCTGATTGCATCTAAGGAGCGTTTTTCCAAAGTTTAAGAAGCATTTCCGCAAAAAGAAGGATGCATTTACCCTTTGCCATAAATAAATCTTGTACTAGGTTATACGGATTTACCTTTCTTACAATGAAGTGTTTTCATATATATCTTGGAAAACCGACTTTTGATCCAAGGCCTGGATGGCCAAGTGTTATATACAACAAACTCAGCTCAATTAACTGAACACATTGCTGTGTGTGAATGTGTTAAAGGAAATGTCCAACTCAGTTTCCCAATTTTTGAACTGATTCGAATGAATCATCCGCCCAATGGAAGGTACTGTAGCCCTACACTGAAAGTTGATTTTAGTTTATTGTTTTCAGCAACGAAACTGATTTGTTCTTTTTATGAAGATGCATTCGTAATTAATGGCACACGCGCAACTGTCAAAAGCACGAAGCATTTGTTGACACAGAAACAACATTCGTGCATTGTACGAAAACAATGCAAAGAACTACGAATATGTTGTTACCTTTTCAAAAGAAACGTCTCTCTGATGGTTACCTGAATGACTGAGAGATCTACTTTATCGACTAGAAATGTAATTGACAAAAAAGCGCAACCATGTGGAGTTGTAGAGCGTCTTTTTTTTTAATGTTTCTGATATGGGATTCGATCCTGTATTTTTGGAAAGAGCTGATACTGTATCCTCGGTTGATCTTACTATGCCATGGCGACTCGTGAGGTGATAATTGAATAATGAGCACGAAGTTATTACTCTAGACAGCGCTTCATTTTGTATTTTGGGATAAATAAATTATTCCCGCCCATCCCAGCAGCAACATCAGCAAAACAGCGATTGGCTGGTCTTCACGAAATCAATTTTGTGCATTATACAAAAAGGTCTAATGATAGCATTTCACTAGATAAAAAGCAATATGAATGTTTCATACAATATACGAGACATTTGTTCTATGTACAAAATCCATGATAACGAAGCGAAGCTAATTTACGAAAATAAATGTTTCGCTTTTGAATTTAGTGGATTCGGTTAACTGGTTCCGAAGATACCCCCGGGGAAGTGGCCGATTGCTGACTTAGATCAAAGCCCATTATGGGACACCTCAAATTACATGAGAATTCAAAAATAAGTCCAATGGAGACGATATCAAAAGTCCACAACCACATTGGCTACATCCGGGTTGATATTCCGGCTACTCCCGGGAAAGTGGTCAGATTTGGATTTGGATCAAAACCCATCATGTGGCACCTCAAATAACATGAGAACTCAAAAATAAGTGTAATGGTGATGATATAAAGTTTCCAGGACCACAATGACCACATCCGGGTTCGTATTTTTATTAATCCCAGGAAGTGTAAAAAGGGTCAGATCTTACGATAAGTTCATAAATTTAGGTTTTTATTTGGTATGTTATGTGAAGAAACTTAACCAAGTTACTAGGTTTATCGTAAGCTTTTCAGCTAGTCTTACGCTTCATTTACTATGCTTGATATTTAGCGGATGACATGAAATGTTTTAGGAAAGTCGTCATGGAGCGAAAAGAGAACTTAACAAACATTTTTTGCTAAATAAAGGGTTAATAAAGAAAATAAAATAACAGAAGCCTCAAAACAACGTGCAGCACGTTAAGAGTCATACATTATTTCACGCATTTTCATCTTGTTTTTCCTTGGTTGTGACAAAACATCAAATTCCATCCTCTTAGAGCGTAAATTGTACATAGTCCAATGACAAGCTTTTTGTTTTGCTGAAAGAAAAATTTCCGGCAGCAGCGGGGATCAAACTTCCACTCAGTGCTTCGATTGCATCACATTGCATTGCATAAATATATGTAAATATATTAGTAAACAAATTTAAATATGCTAACACAGAAAAACATACAAAACACTTGCAGTTTCTTCATCGATTACGCACTAAACGGTCAATTCAAATGTTTCTTAGTTGGTAGTATCGGTACACAGGTAGCGCGCATACTCGATTTTCTCACTTTTGACGTTACCATACTGCCCCCATCTGTTTAGCTTTATCGCCCATCACAGTGTACTCAACAGATGGCACAGGTGTGTTAGTGACGATGGTTTGTAGTGCAAAATGTTCAATATGTTATGTCTGTTTGTCTGTGATATAAATGTTTATAAAAAAGCGGAGATATAAAAATATAACTTACCTTACCAATCAGACTAAGGCCGGTGTGGCCTCTGCTGTACACAGAAGTTGTTTCCATTGTAATCGGTCCATGGCTGTACCTCGCCAGCCTCACTGTCTGCGGAGGGTCCGCAGGTCGCCTTCTACTTGATCAATCCACCTTGCTCGTTGCGCGCCTCTTCTTCTTGTACCTGTCGGTTCGTTTTCGAGAACCATTTTCACAGGGCTGTCGTCCGACATTCTTACGACATGCCCAGCCCATCGTAGTCGACGGATTTTTGCGATGTGTACGATGGGAGGTTCTCCCAGCAACTGGTGCAATTCGTGGTTCATTCGCCTTCTCCACGTTCCGTCCTCCATCTCCACTCCACCGTAGATCGTACGCAGCACCTTCCGTTCAAAGACTCCAAGGGCGCGTTGGTCCCCCACTAGCAATTTCTATGTTTCGTGGCCGTAGAGAACTACCGGTCTAATTAATGTCTTGTAGATGGTCAACTTTGTGGTTCGCAGAACTTGGTTCGATCTTAGCGTCCTTCGGAGTGCAAAGTAAAGGGCGAACACGAAATTATTGCGACACCGAAAATGTCATGCCAATTTTCTTATAATGTTTAGAATCAAACCAAAATTTTAGGGTAGTTTTATACATATATTTACTTCAAAAATCAAAAGAAAAGTTAATCGATGGAGCCTTGAGTGTAAAATTGAACGTATTTTCGCTTGATGCCCTCCATCAAAGTCTTTACAGTGTCATCCGGTACTAGTTTCTCAGTTTTTTTTTTTTCATTTTCTTAACATGTCCTTCTCGTCTTTGACTGTCTTCTTGCTCTTCCGAAGTTCCCGCTTCATCATTGCTCAGTACTGCTCCACCGGGCGCAGCTCCGGACAGTTTGGCGGATTCATGTCCTTTGGAACAAAATGGACAGAATTGGCCTCATACCACTCCAGGAAACTTTTCGAATAGTGGCATGATGCCAAATCTGGCCAAAATAGCGGAGCTTCGTCGTGCTGCTGCAAGAACGGCAAAAGGCGCTTCTCGAGGCACTCAGATTTGTAGATCTCGCCATTTACTGTGTCCTTTGTCACGAAAGGCTCACTCCTCAGTCCGTAAGAGCAGATGGCCTGCCAAATGAGATATTTGGAGGCGAGCTTCGACATTTTCTTCTTCTTAAATTTGTCGTCCACATAGAACTTGCTCTTGCCGGTGAAAAACTCCAACCCCGGAATTTGCTTAAAATCGGCTTTTATATACGTTTCGTCGTCCATCACACAGCAGCCATATTTTGTCAGCAACTTCTCGTAGAGCTTCCGTGCCCGAGTTTTAGCCGTCGATTGTTGCCGCTCATCGCGGTTTGGGAAGTTCTGTACCTTGTATGTATGTAGTCCAGCTCTCTTCTTTGCATTCTGGACGTAGCTCTGTGACATGCCGATCTTTTTAGCCAAATCACGGCTTGAGACGTTGGGATTTGCTTTAATCATCCGCTTCACCTTTCCCTCCGTCTTTTTGTTCTCCGGTCCCGGTTTTCTTCCAGCTCCTTTGCCGTGGTCCAACGTCATTCGCTCCTGGAACCGCTTCAACACTCTGGAGACGGTTGAATGGTGAATGTTCAACATTTTTCCCAACTGCCGGTGTGACAGGTCAGGAAATTCCAGGTGTTTGGAAAGAATTTGTTCTCTCGACTCGCGTTGGTTCACCTCCATTTTCGTTGAATCGAAAAACACGACTTCGAGTTTGACAGCATGTAAACAATACACATCAATGAGAAAGTGTGCAAAATTTGGTTGATTTTTACCCAATGGTAAAAAAGTTATGCCCTGTTGAATGTGTCGCAATAATTTCGTGTTCGCCCTTTAGGCACGATTGCCAGCCATAATGCGCCTTTGTATTTCTCTGCTGGTGTCGTTATCGGCGGTCACCAATGAGCCCAGATACACGAATTCGTCTACTACCTCGATTTCATCACCGTCGATCTGAACTCGTGCTAGGAGGCTAACATTGTCTTCTCGTGAGCCTCTTCCCTTCATGTATTTTGTTTTCTACGCATTAATCACAAGCCCAATCCTTCCAGCTTCAGCCTTCAGTCTGATGTACGTTTCCGCCATCGTCTCAAAGTTACGTGCTACGATATCAACGTCGTCGGCGAAACCAAATAGTTGGACAGACTTCCTGAAGATCGTGCCACTCGTGTCTATCCCAGCTCTTCGAATCACACCCTCCAATGCAATGTTAAACAACAAACACGACAATCCATCACCTTGCCGTAACCCTCTCCGAGATTCGAAGGGACTCGAGAGCGTCCCTGATACTCGGACGACACACATCACTCGATCCATCGTTGCTTTGATAAACATTTTCCTTTAAAAAAATACGCATTGTTACGCTCTTTGATGATAATTGTTGATGCTGCTGATCGAAAATTATGCAGAAAAAATGCAAAACTACCAATTTTATAACGAGTTTTTCTCCTAAAGGGGACAGAAGGGGACAAACGATTTTGCATAGATTTTGTAGATGAAAGTTTGTTCTTTCAGTTCACGTACACTGTGTTTGCAAATATTATCAAATAAGGGAGTAAGATATCTTGCAAAAACGTTTTTTTTTTTACGCTTCAACCCCTACAACTTTTTTTCTTTAATAAATTGCAACTATTTTGTATCTTTAGGCCCTAAATATATAGCATTTATATAGCATATTTGAAATTAGCGGCCCAAAATTACTTGAAAACACATAACTTAGCTATGTAAAATCCATTTTTAGACTTTTTCCGCCTTTTGTATGGAAAGGAATCACAATGCTGCGTGGGGAGCGTTGAGCAACATTGGTGACATCGTTTCAACTTATCAAAAAATAAAGCTTTGATCATATACCGGACAGTATCAAGAATGGTTTTGTTTGATTCTGGAAGTTTGAATTACCAAATCAAAATCAAAAATTCAAATATCTATTTGATAAGCGATGAAATTCATGATGGGCTTCTTCTTAAGTTCTTCTAACTGCCCGTGGCATTCTTTTTCAACTAGTTTTCGCCTGCTCTCAGGCTCAACACTTACATTTTGTTTTTTTTTTTGTGTGTGTGTGTTCTATGTCATAACCATGGTTATGTTGAACAACATTTTTCACATCCAACGCAAAGCGCAATGACTTTTCAAAAATCTGAGTTGGCGTAGTACAGAAGCTACGAAGCTTGAATCCTATGCTTGGCGATGTAATGTTTTTGTATAAGGATATGTTTTTTTTCACTCTATGTTTTATAAGGTTCCACTTTATGTCACAATACAGTTGCTGCACTTAATTATTATGTTTTAATGTTGCTTAAACTCTTCTGTATTCCATGTACACGAAGTTCCCTACAATAGTGAAGTCCCAAGCAGCACACTTGTTGCAAATCCGTTAAAGTAACTTCAATGTGATTCTATTAAGTCACAATTGCTGTAAAGTCCAGTTGCTGCAACCAATCGCATGAGGATTTATCACTGCTTTTGTCATGGTTTCTGCAAAACAACTGATATCGCATCCAAAGTTTTACTATAAACAACAGGGGTACTATGATTGGCAATGCAAAAGTTAGTGCATCATCAGATGGCAGGAAAATCACATGTAATAGCAATGAAAACTACTTTTTTTTAATGCAGACCTTTTCACGATTTACATAACTGCCAACGAATAGTTTACTCAATGAAGATATTAACAAATGCGTCTTCACTTATTCTTGATTGAAAGTTAAACAAGCGTTTCTCGTTCGAACGACCTGGGATTACTTTTCCATTCCAGAACCACAAATCACTCAATATGCTACGCAAATATTCAAAAATCTGAAGTTCTCGAACAAGTTTTCTCTTCCACAAGAAAATCTCCATGATAAACTTAGTTGAATTTTAGCTTTACTCACCGATTCCCAGTTCCGTTTTTTTAACTTCCCGGATGCACGAAGAAAAGGTAAATCTTATCCCACCGGTTTTTCCGGACAGGTGTTTGAGTTTCCCATCAAAATCTCCTCGCACCACAGAAACACAAACACAGGTAGGGCTTTCGTCGGAATGGGAAAACCACCTCTCAAACAAATTATTTTAAGAATGTCTAGTTTCCGTCCTAGTTTTCCGGTGTGTTCCTTCTACAAGAACAACCAACCGGAACCAAATCCGGAAGGTAGTGAAAGTCAACGAAAAAGTTTCCCCTCGTTCAGGAAAAACTATGTGTAAGAAAGGAAAACGGAAGCTGACGCTTCTTGAAATAGTCACGTACCCGGTCGATCAAGGAATTTCTGCAAAAAGTTCATGCATGTGGGGAAGCTTGCCATAATGTCAAACTCCATGCATTTGCCCCGGAATGGGAGAAATTTAGAATGATGACACCGACAGGAACCGAATGGGACTGTACCATTTGTTGGCCGAAATCTCCTGCAAAGAAGGACATTCGAGTTGATGGAAAAAGTTTGATCCTTTCGTTCTTCGTGCTCGTTATCGGTAAAAGTTTAGTTGAATCCACTGGTTTTCGGATGGAAGCGTTGCAATCCGGTAACATAGTTTCAAATTTGGCAGATTGTTTTGCCGGCTTGCTCTCGGAGACAGATTCTAAATAAACTTAATCAAAGTTATGCCAACTTTCTTTTTTTTTATGAATTCTCAGACAGCCAAATATTATCAAACTCAGCATAATTTGTCCTGGAAAGCAAATAGTTTGAAAAGCGCTTTTCATCACAGACGGAAACGTTTTCCTCGATGACCGGGAGAATAGAGACCAAAACTTTCCTCCCGCTTACATCCGCAGGATCGAAAAAGAAAAGAAACGAAGAACACTTCCAAAGACATTATTCATCCGAAGCGTTCGATGATATTTTCGATCCTAAGGAAAAAGTTGCTCCACAGGATAAATTCCTACCATCGGCCGTCCACATCCTTCCATATTTCCTTGAAGATACGAGTTTCCGCAGAAATTCGATTTGCCATACCTCGGTGCAGAAGCCGGAATTCCCACCCCCACCACAAAGGCAGGAGTTTCCTGCATCCGCATTGCAGCAATTTCTAACCGTCTTCACCAAGAACTTTCCTACGAGGTATTCCTTATCCCCTTCAACCGACAATGTTTGGGGGAAAAACTGGAAAACTAAACCGAAACTTACGAGTGTAGAAAGTAAGTGAAATTTATTGTCCACCTTCCTGTTGAGGTTCGTTTCCATCCATCCTCCGCCCACAGCCAGCAGAGAAAAACGTGTGAACTTTATCAAAGCCCTGCATCATGCGGAGATTGTTTCTTCGTTTCCTGTCGAAGTTTAAGGGTAATTAATTTTCCATTTCTCTCCCCGCTCGTTATTTGATTTCATCCCCATCGCAACGATCTAGATGGCAAAGTAAGTCAGCAGGTGAGCGCGTTCGAATCTGCCACTGGCCATCAACAACAGCAGCAATCCAATGTCTACCAGACATCGACCAGCCGTACCACAGTCACTCAGCAACAGCAGCAGCAACAGCAACAACATCAGTATCAACGGAGCAGTAGCGGAACCCGATTGGGTGGAAGGACATCGGAAATAAGTACTTATCGCCATGATCGCGACATTGATTGGTTTTCGGAATTTCTGTAGCACTATAACTGGCACAATTTCCACAATTTGTTTGTGTGTTTGTTTTGTTATTCTATTTATCCCGCAGGTACGCCGGTCAAGGTCGAGTATCTCAGCGAACCGGAATCGTCATCGGACAACACCCGGTGGACGGTGATGGCACAGCTGTCGCCGAAGAAGCAGGACGGCATCGGACCGATGACCAGAGAGGGAATGCCTCTGACACTGAGATCTGTAAGAGTTGATCTTATGTTTATGTTTGTGTTTTTCGAGGTGGTCCTTTCGAAAAATGATTTCACTTATCTGATAATTTGAGGTTGGTATGGAAAAACGACGAATTACCTGTGTAAACGGACATTCAGATTAATGTAGCGAGCTGTTAGGGAATGTTTCCCCTCAAAAGTGCTCTTAGTTCGTGAATTAATTAGTCGTTTTAAAATATCATCCTTGAGAGCAATTTTTTTTAAATAATCTAGAAGACCCCGGTTCTCAATGTAGCTGTTCAAGCCCAAGTGACCTGTGCGCCAAAAATAAAATAAATCACAATGCTAATAGTATAGACAATTTTTTCAATATTTCTTCGAGATTTGGTTTATAATGACCAACAACGAGCATGTTTAGGCAGCAGACCGGTCAATGAAAGGATAGATGTCAACATGTTCTTCAGCTTTTTCGTGGCCTTGGCGATCAGCTGCTCTTCTGTTTTGACCACAAAATTATTGGAGTAGATCCTCGGTTCGCTCAAAAAGTTTCTATCCGTCGTTGCTGGAGTACGGTGGGAGGATTGGCGTTGTTCGATACAACGTTTGTTTTCAGCTGATCCATCTCATCCAGAGATTTCTTAGCATAATGAACAGAGGCTAGGTCCATAAGACCACATCCTGCTTTGCGTGATACTTCTTGATGAAGCCGACAACTTCCGGCATGCAATTCGTACTGTATATCTCCCCGTTCACCGCAAGCCTCGAAGTAAAGAACAGCGGGTTGGACATTCCCTTCTCGCTGATCGTCAGCCACAGAAGGACCTTCTTCGGAAATTTGATGTGGGAGATAAATTTGACGTCAACTCCTAGTGAGAGACGCAAAGTACCCGGTCCCAGCCAGTCATTGTCGGCCAATGCAAGTCCAAGTAGTTCGTATCATCCATTATGACCACGATGTTGCACTTCGCCGGAAAGCTGCTTTTCACCAGCACCTTCAGCCACTCCTTCCTAAGCAACGAACAAGTTTTATAACGGTTGACATTACTTTTGATACTTAAGACTAGATTTGGTTATAAAGAAGCTTACTCAACAGAAAATCATGAAGTTGTGTTACTCGGGTTCTGGGTGAATGTCACTTTCCCAGGTACTTTTTCACTGCTAAAGGGTGATACGGTCAAAATTTGGTCAAGGGAAAACGCGTGTAAATCGGTGAAATCGTTTATTTAAAAAATCAAATTAAATTTCTTTTTCAAGTTCAATTAGTATAAAATTCAGGAAAAATATTCAGTTAGGCTTCCGCTTTTCCAAATCCGAATTGCCGGGCCTTACGCTTGACCCCTGCCATCAGATTTTGTACAGCCAACTTGTCCACCTTCTTCGCCGCAGAAAGCCAGTTTGCCTTGAACTGCTGCTCGTCCTTAGCAGTTTTTTTGGTCTTCTTTAGGTTCCGCTTGACAATAGCCCAGTATTTCTCAATTGGGCGGAGCTCTGGCGTGTTGGGAGGGTTCTTGTCCTTGGGAACCACCTGCACGTTGTTGGCGGCGTACCACTCCATGGCCTTTTTACCGTAATGGCAAGATGCCAAATCCGGCCAAAACAGTACGGAACAACCGTGTTTCTTCAGGAAAGGCAGCAGACGTTTATTCAAACACTCTTTCACGTAAATTTCTTGGTTGACAGTCCCGGAAGCTATGAAAATGCTGCTTTTCAAGCCACAGGTACAGATGGCTTGCCAAACCAGATATTTCTTTGCGAACTTTGACAGTTTCGTGTGCTTGAAAATATCTGCTACCTTTCCCCTTCCTTTTGCCGTATAAAACTCCTGTCCCGGAAGCTGCTTGTAGTCGGCTTTGACGTAGGTTTCGTCGTCCATTACCACGCAGTCAAACTTCGTCAGCATCGTCGTGTACAGCCTCCGGGATCGCGCTTTGGCCGTCGTATTTTGTTTATCATCGCGATTTGGAGTCACTACCTTCTTGTAAGTCGATAGTCCGGCTCGTTTTTTGGCTCGATGCACGGTTGTAGACGATACACCCAGCTTATTTGCGGCATCTCGGAGAGATAGGTTAGGGTTTCGCTTGAAACTACCGGCAACTCTCTTTGTCGTCTCAGCGGCTTCCGGTTTTCGATTTCCCCCCGATCCAGACTTCCTGGCTGTCGACAAACGTTCCCCAAACACTTTAATTACATTTGTAACGGTTGATTTGGCAACTTTTAGCGATTTTGCCAACTTTGCGTGCGAGTAGCTCGGATTTTCGCGATGCGCGAGCAAAATTTTGATACGCTGCTCTTCTTGCTTGGACGGCATTTTGACAACTGAAGAGTGAATTCCAAAATCAAAATAGGAGCAACATTCTACACACACACCTTCAAAATGAGGGGTGTTCAGGTTTTTTAAATGCAAAATTGAAAGAAATACGTCAAGTTGATATTGACCAAATTTTGACCGCATCGCCCTTTACTCTTATTTATATATTTAGTCAGCACCCACAGGCTTAGTAAAGCCCCAATGGTGGTACGTAACAACAAACAGACAGCAGTAATCCCTACCTAATGCTATGTGGGAGATGACATCCGTGCTCCCTCTGCCCCATGCTAAGGACCTTAAAATTTTACTCTACGGGACCTAAAGCTAATTGGGTTTCAAACATACAAAGGATACTAAGCTGAATTCCATTTGATCAAGTAAAGAATAAGAAACAGGAAACAAGCTTATCTTTGACAAATAAAACGGTGCAAAAATGACAGCAAAAAACGTTTCACGTCTAGATTTTCACTACTTATTGCACTACTGTACAAAATCATCGTACAACAGGGGATGCCAGATCCCGCATACAAGGCAGGGGTGATCAGCGGTGCGAGCACACAGTCATATATAAATTACTACTAGAAAACAGGTTTGACCTACAGAAAGAGACTGCAGCTGAAGCCTCCTTTAAGAAGTCAAACTACTAATGGCATTAACTTGATAAATTCTATAAATAGAGATTGAACTCAGCTTCATAAAAGTGGTGAAAGAACAAATCTTGCACCCACATAATCTCTTCATAATAATATAATTGAAAGTAAAAAGGAGTAAAATGGAAAGAGCTCACCCAGATTTCAAAGACGTCCGCCTCCCGCATCGTAACCACAGTGATGATTATCTATAGTCGTGACTAAAGATGATGCCGGTGGACTTCCTCTTTTTGATATTTGATGCAATCGACAAATTCCACTATACATCCTGGGGCTACATCGTTGCTGGTGGAATATCAAATGAATTGCTCACGAACAAAACAATAATCATCATATCTTGGGCTATTGCGCTTTTCGAACTAAGAAGTGTTATTGGATCAAATCGGATTTCCAGCATTATAAAAAATCACCATGTTTTTTCACTGAAAAACCAACATAACACTTTGTATATGGCCCCAATAGCATGCTTACTGTCGGTATAAATCGGTTCAAAACTGAAATCGGTACTAATACATCAATATTTTACTCAACGAAGCGTAAATTCAGCTTACCGTTTACCAAAACGAACCCCTCCGCCACCCAATCTTGTTATCCAACATCCCAGTGATTTCTCGTGGAATTGCGGCGGTGGTCTCGGCTTCCAATAATACGTCCAAATAAACGATAACGCATTCCTACCCTTTCCCCTTATTTGACCTGCATTCGGGCGAGGCCAGCGCCAGTATTGCCTTAGTTTGAGATCACCAGTTTTAAACATTGAGCATGTTTGCATCATCTGATGATCTTCTGTGTAATAACAGCTGAACTCGCAGTAACGGAGTAACAACCTCGGGCGGTCAATCATGCTCATTATCCTGCTCATGCTCATAAAAACGAATAAATTCATTGAATAGGATAAGACAACTGCAACTTCTCGCTCTGACTAGCTTGCTGTCTTGCTTTCTTACACGCTGAATCAAACTGTAAGATATGATAATCATATATTCTCAATAATACGAAACTACAGTACCCTAAAACGGGGTAAGCGGGCTAACATTGATCGGTTTGGCCCATACCATGAATAGTTCAAATAAATATTTTTTTGTTGATACTCTCTCTAACTATCGACTATGTTTCTTAATCTAGTATTATTTGGCTTCTGAAAGTTATAGCATTGGTTTGAATATTCAGTTTTGTCATTAACCAAGAACTGAAAATTTAATTCAGCATAGCTTCTTCAACTTTCAGCTAGCGGGGAAAAAAAGCAATCAATTCTTCTCTAATAGCTAACATTACAGGTTAAGAGATATTTCCCTAGTAGCACACTTGTTTCAACCCAGTAAAGGTGACTGCTCTGTGACTCAATTAAATCAAAATAGAGCTGCTGAAACCATGTTTGATGGTTTGGACTTCGCGTAATTTGGTTTTTTCATTTAAGCAAAGGAGCAATCTGACATACATCCCAAGCAACACAAAATCGTCATATTTCGTTACAGTGACTTGATTGTGACTTAATTTAGTAGTATTGGAGTAACATCAATTCTATTGCAACAAGTTACCTCTTAACCTGCTAGAGATAAAAAATAAATAATAAAATATTGAAACAAATAATAAAATTCTATATATTTAATCCAACCTTATTAACCATGTGTTTTAATGATTGTCATGGTGAAAAAAAGGCGAATCGGAATTTGTATTCGTTTGAACTCGAAAGGTAAATCGTTTGAAATAAGTGGAATTCTTGGGATGAGCACTTCCTCGCCCTTGAATTTGCCTTTGAGCATCATTGCTTGAATGACATTATTCTTGAGTTGCTTTACCATAGTAATCCTCAGATGATTGAACACCTCATTGAATACTCATAATAAATCTCTTGTACGTTTTGAATGTAATCAACAATGGAAGCTGACAACGACAAAGTCACCCATAAAGCTGTAATATTTTACTCTGCGGAAGTGTTGGCAGCCTTTGTAAACAAAACGAACACGGTTGCCACACCGTCGGATTGAATTTCTGCATATCTCTGTACTCTGAGGATTACTACTTTACGACGGATCTTGTTTCATTACACATTTTCGGTTGATTGAGGTTCTGGAGATGATGATAACGGGGGCGACCCCGGCGTAGTGGTTAGAATCCATACATCTCACGCCAAAGTCACGAGTTCGAATCTCACCTCCGAACAAGTTACGAAAATACCCAAAAAGGGAATTTGAGTAACTACGACGGGAGATGAACCAGCCCAAGGCTGAAAATCTCGATAATCAAGACAAAAAAAAAAAAGGAGATGATTGCATGATCCAATCTATAGTCGTAAATTATATTGTGGTAATCGTAGTCCACGTCTCAATGAATTCAGGAATTCTGTTGGATAATTGGTTGCTTTGTCCGGATTAGTCACACAATCAATTTTTTTTTGTTTCTTGAATATCGAGATAACGGGTGTCCACTAAATAATGAGAACGAAAAGAATGGGTCAGGAAAAAAATACCAGTGAAGTTTTGTTCAAACTGATTTATTTTATTAAAAGGGTCAACTTAAATCTTCAAACTAAGTTTAGTGAATATTGTCATATGGTCCGTGGTCCGCCGTGCGGCGCAGCTTAGTCGTTATGCTGGAACATGACCGTTGGACGGCAGCCACATCGATTTTTCGGATGCAGCTTTTGATCCTGTTGGTAAGTTGCTTGGTGTTCTTGGCCTTCCAATTATCCTTGTATACCATGGAGCTCAAAAGACCGAAGAAATCCTCGATAGGACGGCACTGTGGCAAATTTGTCGGATTCCGGTCTTTTGGGACATATGGTATATTTTGGCTCTCCAAAAACGTTAGCGTTTTTTTTTGCGTAGTGCGATGATGCCTTGTCCGGCCAAAACACGTATTTGCCATCCGAGTGATGTTGTTTAAGAAATGGGATGAGTATTTTCTGCAAACACTCTCTTTGGTACACCTCCTGGTTGATGGCCAAACCGCTTGGTTTGAACCACGGCTTCGAAATACCCTTATCGGATATTACGATGTATAACATAACCTTCGATTCAAATTTGTGCTTGAACTTATACATTACTTTTGGAGGAGTAGTAGATTTGTCCTTAGTGTAGAATCGGTCGTTTCCCGGTATCTGAGACTTCGAAAGAGGAAAGTAGCTTTCGTCGTCCAGAACGAAAGATTTTCCGCCGTAATTCCGAGTCATCCAGCGGCATTGGGATTTCACGGTTTGAATCTGCTCATCTGTGTACTCTGGGGATCTGGTTTTCTTTCTACACACTATTCCTTCTTTCTTTAGCGTCTTGCAGATGAGTGACTTCGAACAATGGAACTTTCGGGCTGCTTCCCGTTGACTTACCGAATCCTTGTTGTTGAACATGCTGCGCAGCGAGCGGAGCGTTTTCTCATTCATTATTTTCGCTGGACGGCCGCAACCTTTCTTCCGGGTTACTCTCATGCATGCCAGGATACGGTATACGGTGGATACCGGAACTTTTTCACGACAAAAATGGTCCACCGTGTATTTTTTTTCCACGATCTTCGTTCGCTTGAAAGAATTGTACAACGCGCGCGCGCAGTTCTTCCTGTTTCGACGGCATGCTGAACACGACTGAACATGTTAGAGTGAAATAAGAGTGTATGAAAATTTTCTGGAGAGTGCAACGATTCATTCATCTAAAGTGACATTTCTATGCGGCCGTTTTTGTTCTGATGGAAAAGTATTGAAATCATTCTCATTTTTTAGTGGACACCCGTTAGCAAAATCTATCATATTCGAAGTTTTCATATTTCCCATATATTTGTCTAGCTTTCTCTTTTTATAAATGTTCCTTGGGCGCAGCCGAACATGAGCATAAGCATGATTGACCGCTCGACTCCGTTATTGCCAGATCAGCAACAAAGAACCAAAAGATGATGCTTGGGACTAGCATACGTCAATGTGTAAAAACTGGTGATCTCAAATTTAGGCACTATGGGCGCTGAAGCCCCGCCCGAATGGTGGTCAAGTATGGAATGGGTAGGGAAAAGTTGACGTGATCCTCGCTTTATTGGAAGCCGAGAACAACTCTGCAATTCCACGTGAAATCACTGGGATGTTGGAAAAAATGGTTGGATTTGCAGCGGGATCCGTTTTGGTAAAAGGTGTGCTGAATTCAGTTGACGTCGGCAACGAATAAGATATTGAAATCAAGTTCCCGATTTATTCTCTGTACAGAGATGCACATTCAAGCTATTCAAATTTTGGCACCGATTTAAAACCAACAGTAAGGATGGTGTTGGGGCCACTCACAAGTGTGGGTGGTTTATTTCAGCAGAATACAAAAATATGTTAAAACACCGAGTTTGAGGACCGATTTAAACCAACAGTAGGGATGCTGTTGGGGCCACCCACAAGTGTAAATGGTTTATTTCAGGAGATTAAAAAAGTTTGTTAATACACCGAGTTTGACAACCGATTTAAACCAACAGTAGGGATGCCGTTGGGGCCACTCACAAGTGTGGGTGGTTATTAGAAAAAGACCTTAAGCTACACAGCATTAACACATCTACCCTACCTGGAATCACCATCCCTACAACCCTGAAGCTAAATAACATTTTTTAATGTTTTTTTTTCGTAGTAAAAACAATAATGATATGCAACGAATAATAAGATGCAACTATATACATCTATACAGCTCAACCATTAGTCGATGAATTGATACTGAAATTTGAAGGGTCTCACATGATGAAAATAACACGATGTTGTAAAGAATTTAAAAAAACGTACATATAATAATGGAAATGCAACTATATGCATCTTCCGCCTCGGTGCTAGATGATTGAGACTCTGAAATGGCGAAAATTCCAACGAGATACTATGAAATAAAGTCGATCACATGGCAGCCCAGCAAAACAGCAATGAAAACTCAAGCAAACAACATTGCGAAATAAATTTCATAAGAGTATGATCACTGCCCAAAAAACTAAAACTCAATAAATCCAAAATAATAATAAAAAAAATTTTAAAAAAAGCTGAAAATTCAAATGCTTCGATAACTGCTGTTTCCCATATATGATTCTTTTATGTCTGTGAAATAGAAAATATAGAGCCATAAACAATGTAAGTATTTGAATTAATTCCCTAGAAAATGAAGAAAAAAACAATTTTCTGTGTAATTTGTCGTACATAATCCTTTCTAATAAAAAAAACGTAAACAACCCTACTATATTTTCAAACGCAGAACGTGAGTAAGATGAGCCAAAACTTACAACTATGCATAAATGCGAAGTTGAACATAGCATAAAAAATACTGTGAAGGAATGTTATAATATATGAATATTGTTATATCATATCACAATTATATTTTGTAATGTCTGCATGTTGCAGATTGTGGTCCTTGCTGCATTTGTAGACGAACCTGCATCATAGCCTCGAGGTAAAAACTGACACACTTTAAAACCATGGATGATCCGAAAACACACACCGCATAAAAAAAAACTTCCATTTTCATTTCGTGGTAGGGTGAGATTTCAGCATGTTACCTTACCGGAGTCGTGGTTCCTACATCGCGTTGGTGGGACTGCCGCCTAAGGTATAGTTGCGCGATACAGCGTTTCTTACTCAGCCGCTGGATGTCAGGACAGACGCTGTTTGAGCTGCACCTCCTTGGTGGACAGACGCTCGACCACGCACCTCCTCAATCTAGCTGAAGTCAGAAGGACAACAGTGCCCAGGCTGCACTACCAGCCAAGTACGCAACCCTTAGCTGGCGGTCCTTGTCATCTCCTGACCCGTGCAAAATAGTAGCTTAAATTCAGAAGTGTTCATGCTGAAATGCTCAAAAACAAACTGAGCCTTTAATTGATATACATGCTCCCAAGCTGAATATCTTCGAAATGCAAAGATGACTCCAAAGCGTGCTGAAACCATCAACCAAACGAGAACGGGAAATAAACAACATGACTAAAAGGCACACGATCTTCAGTCGCACCCCCTCACCTAGCTACTGTCAAATTGACAACATTGCCCTGGCTACGCCAACCAGCGTCTCCATGTTTCAGCCGGCAGTTCCCTGTGATCACATGACTCATGGAGACGTGGAACTTGTATGAACTTGTGAAGACCGGAGGTAGGTCGCACTCAACTCAACATTTGAAGCCCACAAAACATGTATGTGTGATTAAAGGAATTTTCTCCACAGCACAACATTCACTACGAGGGCTCAAAACTATTGTGGTGTCAGAAATATAAGAAATACTTAGCTAAATTTCGTTTGATCCCGTATCCGATCCAAAAAGTCTGAACGGTAACCAGCAACGGACAACACCCATCACCACCAGCTGAAAACTGCACCGGTTACGATTTCATCACACTACCACAACCGCTGCTCTACCCGCGATGCTTTTTCTGGGTTGACTCAAAACAAGAAGAAATGGAGTCATCGGAATTTTGTTTTTGGCAGGTTTTTACAAACAGAGAGGGTTAAGATAACAAATTCACTATACACTTGTTAAATCTAATATGAAATTGAAAATAGAACGAGACGACATGTCAAGGCAAAAATTTTCACGTCTTACTTCGCGCACCGCATACTACGATCTCTGATCCTTGGGCGCAGTTGAACAGGAGAAAAATAAGGCAACATAAATCGGACTATCCGTTCTCGAGTTATGCGCGGTCTTACGTATGCCAGTCTGTTTTATATATATAAATATAGATATTATCAAATATAATGATATTGTGAGTTATAATAAAGTAATTTCAACGATTGAACTGTAAAATAAGCCACTAGCCAAATGGCACACCGCACTGCATTAATCAGATCAGCACTGATTTGATAAAGTATCCATTTGCAAACCGGAAATGAAAAATATATTCAGTAATAAGTGCAAAGATTCGGACACAATTTTTCATGACGAAAAATTCAACTATTTATCAACACATTTAGGTTGTTTGGTCGTGGCACAAATGAATAAACGATTCATGATCGATTTACAAATCAACTTGTCAAGCAAAAGAATGTGGCTATATACCAATACAAAAGTCTGTCAATAAATAACTTAGAACGAACCTTGCTGGTGTATCCAAAATCCCAGAAAATAGGCGCACAGGTCTAATATAACTTTATTCAATTATTAAACATTTTATTTCAAAACAATATTCATAACCCAATATCTTTTTCGCAACAGGAAGTGGACGAAACCAACCAAGCCAAGTGGTACAAAAAGATGTACCAAACCCTGCACAAAGCACGTAACGACGGTAAATATCACTTCTGCAATTAAATTTCATTGATCTATTTCGTTCTTTGTTTGATCTGCCGATAAGTATACCAACTTTCCATTCCCCAGCGTATATCTCATCATCGTTCGACCGTGCGTTCGCGCTCCCTAATCAATTCGTCTGTTCTTTGTCCGTTTTCTCCGTTATTGATTCAATCAAAACTTTCTCCTTCCGTGTTCTCCCCCCCCTTGTTGCTAAAATCATAATTTCATGCGAACGAACCGGTATAGGAACAACAACAGGACGTTGCGAGGACGATTTGTATTCGGAAAAATTCTGCGTATCCACTCGCTACAGGTATGAATGACAGAGGAGAAGTTTCGTTCGAAACGAGAGCATTGTCTGCAATCAATTATTAAAATTCCCTTTCTTGACAAATTACACGAACTGCAATCACCAACCGCAATTACAACCAAACTCAAACTGCAACAACTCTTTGCAACTTTCCTCCCACTTGCCTTCCGGTCCCGCCGTTCGGATGCTGTCGCTGAATCGACTCGAGACAATGAACGGGAGAACTTTCGTCGCGCTCATAATGGCAAATAGTTGTATCAAATTAGGAACGTTAATTCTCGAAAGATTTCGTCCTTCTCGTTATGTGGAAATTTATACACAAGCATTAACGACTTTTTCCACTCGCTGTTTGACGCTGGCTAAGCAGCAGGATTCTTTGCGATAGTTTGGCCAAACGTTCGTAGAATTTCAGCAGAATGTCCGATGATGGGTTTTCCTGAAATTAGGAGGGACTTTCATGTTTTGAAGTTGAAATGAGAATTGTCGAAAATACCTGACCGGATGTTGGACGAGGAGCCGTCGCCAACATCAGAAGAACAGTGAGGAACAATAGCCGGAACAGGCCAGAGCAGTTCATGGCGAATGGATGTTTTACAGTCATGGCAGCTACCTTTTATAGCATGATGGAGATCCGTTGATCAAACAGTTTGACTGTGATAAACCATTTACATGCTACCTTCAATATCGAATTGCCTATGGAGATGATTTGATCAACACGCCATTTGTGGAATTTCTACTATATGCATTGTAATAATTCTAGTATTTCACGACCCAACCAAAGCGAATCTTCCGTCCCACCGGATCAGAAAACAAGCACAAGCAAGCATACCGAGATGAGCAGCAACATATATTCTAGCGAAAAATGTCTAACATGTCTTCAATTGTTGTTTGATTTCGTTTCGACCCTACCCCTCCCCATCGATTGCTCGTCTGCAATAAAAAAAAAGGAGGAAAATCCCGCCCGTCGCCTATCATCGTCCGACCCATCCTTCGATTTCACTTCAAATTTAATTTGGGGAAAAGTTTATTTTTCCCAGTTCCTCAAAAACCCATCCCACCAGTTGCTGTACAACTGATGAAAACAACTTCCCCAAAGAAGCTGGCCGAGTCGAATCCTCGCTTCGCAGGAACCTTTTCTCGAAATGGCCTTCAGCAGGAGCAGAAGCTTTCGATTCACATTTCGACTCTATCGCAAGGAAGACGCCGGCAACAACGACGGCGAACGGGTATAACTCATTTTGCATGATGATGAGCGTCGTCGTCGTCGTCGTCGTCGGTCGAGATGATCTGCTCTTCGAGCTGTGCCGTTTGCCACTATGGCAAACCCAGAAAGCGTGGAATGCAATTTATCTTCTTTTACCCACATTCGAAGGATGCCAAAACGACATACACGGGACATAAAAATCGCATACATGTGGTGAGGGGAGTAGGATTGGGTTTTCCCATAAGTGGGAGGGTGGCGGAGAAGGTGAACTAGGGTTACAGACTAGCGCTAAAGTTATGAGTTTTTGAATTTTACTCAAGATTTATGTGAACTAGTAACAACTTTACTGGAGTTGCCGAAGGCTCCGCTAGCATTCGGAATTATCCCAGGAAGTTGGCCACCCTACCCTGCTGGAACGAGAATAAAAGGTTAAGACGACAAGTACAAAATCACTGACGCTATCAAGGAGATATGCTCGAAAGACGCTTATTTTTGCAAAGCAGTCACAATCAAGAGGCATTTGGGAGGAGCCCCTTATGGTACAATTGTTTCTCCTTCCATTATCTTGTCTCCATCGGAACGAAGCATACGCAGTTATATTGTTTTCTATACAATGTCCTCCGTACATATTTGAGGATGTATGGGGGAAAGGTTGGAATAGGATGACGTTAACCGAGATTGAACGTTCGAGATCGGGAAATGGAATTTTATGCTGCAATTGAAAGCATTATGTCGGATTTGATTGGTGTATCATTATTATTGTCCTCTCAGAAATCGTCCTCGCAAGTCAAAGCAACAGCAAATACAACAACAAAGCAACCTACACAAAATCGGAAGAAAACCTTTTCCTCACGTAGAAATAATTCACTCACGTTTCTCGAATATTCACCTCCTACTTATATGTTTCTTCTTTATTTATTTTTTCCTATGTTAAAACTCCTTCCAGATGACTTCGTGACTGTACGATACAAAACACGTCGAGGTGATAAATTACTCTCTTCCTCAGCTAAACTCAACTTAACTCGAAACTCTAATACAACACATTTATTACTCACACTAGGCTTCTTTAACACACGTTCAAGTTCGCCATTTTTTTTTTTACTTCGGTAGAAGAAATATCAACTCATGCTTTTGCATAGCTTTTCAAATCGTTTAGTGCATAACTCATTCGTGTTGCTGAAATTGGTTTCGCCTTTTTCGAGTCCTTTGTAGATGCATCTTATAATAGCTTCTTTTTTTTTTTTTTTTTTGTTCATTAACTCTCATAACATTTTTTCGGATCATAAATTACCTAACATTTTCAACTCATCCATCCTAACGCTAATGTGAAACCGAAACATCCTATTGAATAAAGTATAGGGGAGAACAGTACAAAATGAACTAGTGGGGTATTATGACCTACTCCATAAATATGCTCAAATCTTCAAAACTATCGCTTTAATGGAATGATACTTTATCAATTTATACATAAAACAGTACAACTCATAATTTTGTAGCACAATAAGGTTCTAAAACATCAAAATATGATCAAAATTGAAGAAATTGTAATGATTGTCCAACACATGTAAATAATAGTGTTATTAAAATAAGCTTTTACCAAGCGGTAATATCCATGGTTCATAAAAAATTCACTTCACATGTATTGCACACAACAAACCTTCAAGCTAGTATCAAAACTTCACTACAAGTCCATGTATTTACAGAATATTTAGACAAAACAATGCATAACTAAAACTAGGGCAGAACGCACCGTGGCGTTGTATACTTCTACACGCTTAGAAAAAAGTACCCAGTGGAGCAGTTAAATGTGGGAAGCCAACGTTGGGTATAATCATGTAAACCTACCGTTAGGTATAAATAACTTACTTCTGGTGAAATTCTACCCAAAAGTTAAAGGGTGTCCACGATGAAATTGCCACACACAAAATTGATTCGCAAAATTCGACTTTTCATCCGATTGCCATCAAATTTTCAGGGATTGAGAAATAACTATTAAACTTCATTTTACCATTTTACTCGTATTTTATTTACAGTCCATACGCAAATGCCCGCACCTTGGCCTTAACCCCGGCCATAAGATTCTGCACAACCTGTGAATCAACCGTTTTTTGCATGTAAACCCATACTTTCTTCAGTTCCTCGACTGTCTTCACTACCTTATTTCGTTTAAGAAGGTGCTGCTTCATAATCGCCCAGTACTTCTCGATGGGGCGGAGCTCCGGAGTGTTGGGAGGGTTGACCATTTCCGGCACGAAATTGACCTTATTGTCCGCATACCACTTCAGCACGTCCTTGGTGTAGTGGTGATGAGGCCAAATCCGGCCAGAAGATTGTTGGGACGTTGTGGGCCTTCAGGAGAGGAAGCAGCCGCTTCTGGAGGCACTCTTTTATGTACACCTGTCCGTTCATCGTGTCCTGGGTCACGAAAGGTGCACTCCGCTTCCCGCACGTGCAGATGGCTTGCCAAACCAGGAATTTCTTCGCAAATTTGGACATCTTCTGAGTGCGGACATGCTCCGGAACGCTGAACTTATCCTTGGCCGTGAAAAACAGGTTGCCGGGGATCTGTTTGAAGTCGGCCTTCACATATGTTTCGTCGTCCATGATGCAGCATTCAACTTTCGTCAGCATGTTGAGGTACAACTTCCTGGCACGGGTTTTGGCGGACTTGTTCTGCTTCTCGTCGCGATTAGGGGCCTTTTGTACCTTGAACGTTCGAAGCCAAGCCTTAGTTTTGGCCTTCTGGACAAAACTTCGGCTTAGGTGCAGCTTCTTAGCCACATCCCGAACGGAGGCGTTCGGATTTCGGTTGAAGGCCCCAACTACGCGGTTGTGATTTTTGGTGTTGTACGAAATACTTTTTCCTTCACTTCTGGGCTTCCGATCGGTGGTCAACCGTTCCTCGAACCGCTTAATCACTCGCGACAGCGTGGAATTCGCGATTCCCAACGTTTTAGCGATGGAACGATGCGAGAGATTCTTGTTCTCGTGATGAATGCGGAAGATTTTATCACGCACGAGCTGTTCTTTCGACTCCATTTCCGCGAGTTTTGATTACAGGACTTTAAAACTTGCAGGATGTAAATAATGCACTATGAACTAAATCCACCCAAATTTTCATTAAATTCTACCCAACGGTTAAAAAGTTAGAGCAATTTCATAGTGTGGCAATTTCATCGTGGACACCCTTTAGTAAACAACAATAAAACAAAACTATGCCCACACCCACCTTCCCCTTCCCCCCTCCCTCCTCTGCTTATGCACCGACAAAATAGCAAGATAGCGCAATATATATCCATTTACTTTCCTTTCCTGGTCACTTCCCCCCCTCACCCACCACCAAAGGATACTGAAAGGAGGGAGCGATATGATCCAACCTACTCCCCAAACCACTAAAGTAATTTTTTAAAAAAGCCGTGTTTTCTTTTTCAATCCCCCCATGCTACCCCAATATTGTAGTGCATCATATCCCAGTATTGTGGTGCGTCTTAACCTAATTTTGGGGTGCATATTGAGCAATGACACTGTCGTTTTCCCCCGGTGTCGTCTTGGGATCAAATTGGAAAAGGTTTAAAAAATCATGAAAAATCATCGTTTTGAATTTAAATCACATTTGAATTAAAAACGGAAACATCGTAGTGCTTCATACACAATAACATCTTCTTAAATTTCAGCTTCCATTCCCTAGTAATTCACGATGTTGCTTAAACGGTGCGTTTTGTACCATCCTCCCCTAGTACAAAATCCTCATTTTTTTTTCAGAATAAAACTGTGTGTGAGTCGGCGTCGGTGGTGTAGTGGCAAGCGTGGTTGACTGGTATAAATTCCAGTCGGCGCCGTAGGGATTTTTTGAGACGAAAAATCTCTGATCACGTCTTCCTTCGGAAGGGAAGTAAAGCCGTTGGTCCCGGTTCATGTGCTGAATATACAGGGCGTCCCACATCAAATTGCATCACGGAAAAAACGCTGTAGAAAGTTACCAATTGGGTATTTTCTCTTGAAAATTTGGATAGAAGTAGTTTAGAGTGTTTTTTTGTTTTGTTGTATTTTTATCGCTGTCAGTTTTTTTCTAAAACTGAAAAAAATGGCGTCACCCGAAAAGCAACGTCGCGAATTGATTTTGCGCAAGAACCTGTAAAATCTCAACTCTCTCATTGGGACATCGGAAAACAACTCGAAATCGTGCAGTGAACGGTGAGTCATGTGATTAAACGCTACTACGAAACTCTGAGCATAGAACGGAAGGAAAAATGCGGTCAGAATGGATGATCTATTGATGATCAGGATCACAAGCGTGTCGTGAAGGCGTTCAAGCGGAATCCCAATGCTTTGGTCAGGGATGTGGCCAAAAAGTTGGATCTGTTCAAGTCTTTCGTTCAGAGAGCCAAGGACCGGGAGTGCAGAAGGCTCAAACCCGTGACGAACGGCAAAATACGGTGGGAATGTCACGGGCCCGGAAACTGTACACCCAGAAGCTGAAGAAGCCTCATTGTCTCATCATTGATGATGACACTTACGTCAAGGCGGAGTTCCGGCAGCTTCCGGAGCTACTGTTCTTCACCGCCCAGCACAAGTTTGATGTTCCGGAGGAAGTAAGGAAGCAGAAACTTTCAAAATTTGCCAAGAAATACACGATTTGGGAAGTGATCTGCTAATGTAGCAAACGGAGTGCGCCGTTCGTGACTACCGGGACTGTAAACGGGCAGATCTACCTAAAGAAGTGTCTATAGAAGCGTCTGCTTCCTCTGTTGGAGCAACACGAAGGCCCTACGATCCTCTGACCGGAGTGGTACGAAGCCACCGGTGTCACTTTCGTACCCAAGGACATGAACCTCCCCAACGCACCGGAACTAACGCCCATCGAAAAATACTTCGCTTATGAAGCTGGCACTACGGAAGCATCCCAAGGAGGTCAAATCTGAGGAAGTCATGAAGAAAAAGTGGGTTTCCTTACAGAAGAAGCTGCAGCCAGATGTTGTACAGAACCTAATGAGTGGAGTTAAACGTAAGGTGCGAGCGTGCGGTTCTCGTATTAAATTACGTATTGAAGCTTACTAATGGGTTAAAAGTTTGTCTGAAAGTTTGAAAAGGATCGGTCAACTAGGTTATTTTCTACAGCGTTTTTTTCTGTGATGCAATTGGATGTGGGACACCCTTAAGGATCCAACTAGCCCAGTATGCTTAAAATCACCTTAATACAGGATGAAGAAAAAAGAAAAAAAAACTGCTTCTCGGCTAGATGTGATGGGCCGGTGGTGAGAATCGTAATGAATTGTGATTCATACTATTGGTTCGCCTAAACTACTTACTTTTATTCGCCGTGCCACCATATCTCGGCACAAGTAAACCACTAACTCATTCTGAGAGTGGCCCAAAACAGCATCATTACTGTTGGTGTAAATCGGGCCAAATTGTCTTTCAAGCATTAACATAAATTATCCTGTAGAATGGGAAAGGGAACCCTCTCCTTTTGGGTTTATTTTTTGTACACAACTTCTGATTTTTACTCAATTTTTCTTTCTCTCGTCATCTTTGACTTAGCAACATCGGAGAGGGTTCCCTTCCCCATGTATGCAACAAAACGGAGTGTGTACAAACTACCGCTAGAAACTATCACAAGCTATCATTGGTTCATGAGCGCGATCCATCACGGTACTATTGCCTGTTGAGGTGGCTGATTCGTCCGTGCCTTGACCTACCCCGCAGTTAGGCAATGATAACGTCCTCGGTTCGAGTACTACTTTACCCATGCCCTTTCGCTCAATTTTCAATACTTCTATTCAATGTTCAACCTACCGTACGCTGACGGAACTTTCAACACTTACTTTTCATATCTTTCATTCTAGCAAACATTACTGTCCACTCTTGTTGCCTCATGGTGATGAGCGGACATCTCCTTCTACATCATAATCGTTACTCCACGTACGGAGAATACAGATATAACAATTAAAGTACATAAATTATCCTGTTTTCCTCATGCAAAACCACCATCACTCTTTGTGAGTGGCTCCAGTTGATGTAAATCGGTCCAAATCGGCTTTTATTTATTTATTTATTTAGGCCAGTTTTGTTTTACAAATAGTGCTTAAAGTCTAATTTGTAATATTTCAACTGTCCTAACCACGAAAAGAAAATTTTCCTAAGCGTATTTTTATTCATTGTCATTTTTATTCATTATCGCAATAATGATTATAACAGGACATCATGCTAGTTAAAGGCCCATTCTTTACATAGTTTGTTCTTTTACTATTTATGTGAAACAATTGTCTATTTCTTAGCGAGAGGTAGCATAGAAGTTTAGACTTTCTAAAATCTCTTGTGTGTTTACTCTCTGCATAATAACATCATTCAGAAAGCTATCATTGCAAGTTTTCTTCTCTTTTTAAGCCCATCTAAATTAATCAACATACATCGTGACTCATAAGACGGCATCGGTAAAATCGTCCAACCTAACTTTGGTAGGGCAAATAACAAAAGTTATTGAACTGACTCTATACGGCATATACAGTCACATAAAAATTTCATGTCGTCTGCATATATTAAAACACGAGGGAAACTCAAAAGGTGTTCTATATCATTAATAAAGTATGGAACGGTCACAACTTGGTCGACTCAAGTATGACATTTTTTTTTAATCGTACATTCAAAACACTTGAACACCCCTCATTTTATGTATTTATTTATTTATTTATTTATTATGTCATCTTCGATGTAAACATCGTACAGACTACTCTAATTTCTAATATTCTTAATACTATTTCTAAATGTGCTTCTGCTCGTCATGAAATCGAAATGTTCATTAACGTTATTAAATGCTCGCAGGCAAGCGTCGAGTGGGTTGTTGAAACCATAACTAGTCCGATGTGCAGGTACTGCGACGAGTTGAGAGCTCCTCAATTGCCTCAGAGGAACATACAGGGGAACGTCTTGGAGAAGTTCGGGACAATCGATATTGCCACGTAGTAAGTCGAATACAACAAGATCCTGAATGCGAGTGCGCCTAGCAGATAAGGTTTCCAGTCCTATCAGCATGCACCGTGCGGTGTAGTCGGGTAAAGCTAAAGGGTCATTCCAAGGGAGATTGCGAAGTGCAAAGCGTCTGAATGACTTTTGAATTCTCTCCACTCTGTTGATCATTGATGCATGATGAGGTGTTCAGACGGCGGCTGCATACTCAAGGATGCTACGGACCAAGGTGCAGAGCAATGTTTTTTGTGCGTATATATCTGTGAACTGCCAGGTATGACGTCGAATGAGTCCGAGAACCGCGGAGGCTTTTGCCGTGACAAGTGCGACATGTTCGCTGAATTTCAACTTCGCGTCGATTGTAACACCGAGGTCGCAGATGGAGGATACACGCTCTAGTGAGGCAGAGCCAACTGTGTATTGATGCGTGATGGTGACACTCCTGCGGGAAAACGTTATCGCCTTACATTTTCCTCGTATTTAAACTCATACCGTTTTTATTACACCACTGCATTACTTCATTGATGTCGTTTTGCAAGACGAGGCAGTCGAGTGGGGTCGTTATGACTCTAAATATCTTCTGGTCTTACTCTTCATATCTTTCATTCTAGCAAACATTACTATCCACTCTTGCTGCCTCATGGTGATGAGCGGACATCTCCTTCTACATCATAATCGTTACTCCACGTACGGAAAATACAGATATAACAATTAAAGTACATAAATTATCCTGTTTTCCTCATGCAAAACCACCATCACTCTTTGTGAGTGGCTCCAGTTGATGTAAATCGGTCCATATCGGCTTTTATTTATTTATTTAGGCCAGTTTTGTTTTACAAATAGTGCTTAAAGTGTAATTTGTAATATTTCAACTGTCCTAACCACGAAAAGAAAAATTTCCTAAGCGTATTTTTATTCATTGTCATTTTTATTCATTATCGCAATAATGATTATAACAGGACATCATGCTAGTTAAAGGCCCATTCTTTGCATAGTTTGTTCTTTTATGGTCAAACAGTAATGTGTGTGAGTCGGTCAAAATTTTTATTAATAAGTCAAATTCTTTTTCTTTTCCAAGTTCAGTTAATACGGAATACAGGAGAAATATTTAGCTATGCGTCCTTTTTACCGAATGCGAACTGCCGGGCCTTTCGTTTAACACCTGCCATAAGATTTTGTACACCATCCTTGTCCACTTTATTCGCCGTAAAACGCCAGTTTACCTTGAACTGTTTCTCGCTCACAACAGCTTTTTGAGTCTTCTTAAGGTTCCGCTTGACGATGGCCCCATATTGTACAATTGGGCGGAGCTCTGGCGTGTTGGAAGGGTTCTTGTCCTTGGGCACCACTTGAACGTTGTCGGCAGCATATCACTCCATGGCCTTTTTTCCGTAATGGCGAGATGCCAATACCGGCCAAAATAGAACGGGACAATTGTGTCGCTTCAGGAAAGGCAGTGGACGTTTTTGTAGGCACTCGCTCAGATAAATTTCCTGGTTGACGGTTCCGGTCGCAATGTAAACGTTGCTCTTCAAGCCACAGGTACAGATGGCCTGCTACACCAGATATTTCTTCGCGAACTTTGACAGTTTAATGTGCTTGAAAATATCTGCCACCTTTCTTCGTCCGGTTGCCGTATAAAATTCCTGTCCAGGAAGCTGTTTAAGGTCTGCCTTGACGTAAGTTTCATCGTCCTGTACCACTCAATCAAACTTCGTCAGCATCGTCGTGTACAACTTTCGCGATCGTGCTTTGGCCGACGTGTTTTGTTTATCGTCGCGATTTGGAGTCACCAATTTCTTGTAAGTCGACAGTCCAGCTCGTTTTTCAGCTTTATCCACGGTTGAAGGCGCCACTCCCAGCTTCTTTGCGACATCTCGGACGGAGAGTTTGGGGTTCCGCTCGAAACAGCGGGCAACTCTTTTTGTCGTCGCTGTGGCCTCCGGCTTTCGATTTCCCCCCGATCCAGCTTTCCTGGCTGTCGACAAACGTTCACCAATTTGGCGTGAGAGTTGTTTGGATTGTCGCCATGCACGTGCAAAGTTTTGATGCGTTGCTTCTCTTCCTTCGACGACATTTTGATAACTGAAGTGCTAATCTCAGAATTAAAATAGAGGCATGATGCTATACGCACACATCTTCAAAATGTGGGGTGTGCAAACATTTTTAATGCACGATGAAAGGAAATGCGTCAAGTTTAAGTAGACCAAATTTTGATCGAAACACCCTTTATGGTCAAAACTTGGTTGACTCAATTATGACACAAAATTTTAATCGTGCATTTAAAAAACTTGAACACCCCTCATTTTGTAGGTGTATGCTTACGGAATGTTAACTTTATTTTGTTGTTGCCATTTTCTATTCAGTTCTCAAAATGGCTTCGAAGCAAGAAGAGCAAAATCCAAATTATTCCCACACCGTCTTAGCAAAATCACTTAATATTTCCAAATCAAACGTGACGAATGTTATAAAAGTATTCGGTGAACGTCTGACAACTGCCGGGATCAGGAGGAAACCGAAACCAGGAAGTCGCAGCGACCGAAAGAATAGTGGCCAGCATTTTCAAACGCAATCCCAACCTTTCCATCAGAGAAATCGGAAATCTCTGGTCAACAGTTTTATACGGCTACCGGAAAAGGAAAGGTTCAAGATAAGTTTAGGCAGAAAAAATGACAAAGTTCTCGAAGAAAAAAAACTTGGTTTGGCAAGCGATTTGCACTTGTGGGCTAAAACGCGAAAGTTTCGTGATAATTGGCACTGTCAACCAAGATAATTATGTAAGAGAATGCTTGCAAAAACGCTTATTGCCTGTTTTGAAGAAACATTGTTGTTCCGTGCTGTTTTGGCCAGACCTCGCTTCTTGCAACTAAGAAAAAATGGCTCAGGAATAGTAATCCGCCAATAGTGTGCAAATCGTACCCAAGGAGAAAAACCCTCCAAACTTGCAAAAAAAACCCTCCAAAATCGTCCGAGACAAACTTGCCGGACCAAAAATTCTGTCATGACGAAAAATTCGATGAGATTGAGAAGAAAATCTTCACCATCGTTTTCTCGTCCGATGGTACAGAGTTGGCCCGGCAAGTTTGGTTTCTAACCGATGGATAAGTTATATTTTATAGTAAGTTAACTGTGTTGAAATAATTTCGTGATCGCCCTTTAATACATTTTTTCATACAGAACATTTTTGTCGCAAAATTCAATATGGCCACAATGTGAGCTGGTAGGTGTTTTGGATTCTTGACCTTCGTGTACAAGTGGCCACACCCACGCAGAATCTGAGCTAAATACGTATGAGTTATTGGTAGACCCAGTTCTGCTGCAGCACAATGTCTTGTCTCACCCATTCATACGATTCGGTTCCGGTTACAGTTAGTCATCTTCGAATTTCCTTTTGTTTTCTATTCAATGCCGCACTTTTCTCCTTTCTTCAACATGTTTCGGATCACTGATTTCGATCTGTGAATTCTTCGAGCTTCTGTATTCTTACCGAGATTCTTGAATTAAGGAATCACTGCTTGATCCAACTCACTCAAATATTTCCACTCTGGTTATTTTGCTGGACCGATGCACCCAATATAACGTAATTCAAATTTAAACCCATATTTATGACGCATTCCTTTCCTTAAAATGACAGTTTTAAAAGATAACATCAACATAGGTGGATCATTGTGGTAGTGTATTTAAATGAATTTCCCCCATTTTCTGCCTTTAGGTTTTGTTTTCTATTGGTATGAATTACATTCAAATCATGTTATAAAAAACAAAAAATTGACAAGCTATTGCTCATGATAGTATTCAAATTTAAAAGGAGGACAAATGATAAACATTACCAACCGTGGATCGATCATGAGATGAAGATGTGTATGCAAACAAAAAACTATTGGTACTCAAAACACCGATGGAATCTCTCCGATCAATTCACCCGGTGTAAACACAAATTCAACTATCATAGTGGTAACATCATTAAAATCTGGGACACTATAAAGGATCTATTGGGTAATAAGCCAAAACAAACACAGACGATCACGCATACTGGTGTAGCTGGCGAGGATAAACAGCGAATTGTCGAAGAAGAAAGTGTCTTGCTGACAAAATACCCTACACCGCAATCCAGTCAATCCGGGAACAAACCACTGCGACGTTGAATTTTAAAACAGTTTCTACAGACGATCCAAAAGAACAATTGCCGACCTTCGTCTGTGTCAATCGACAGGGTTTGACCAAGTACGACGAAAATATTTAAGTCATGCATCTATGAAATAGTGGAAGGCGTAACGGATGTAATCAACTCGTCAATTTTACAGTCATGTGTACCAGCGGACCTGAATGTATCCAAGGTTGTGGCATCCCTAAGACACCGATGGCGAAGGAGTTTTCAGATTATCGGCCCATTAGCATACCCTGTGTCACCGATAAAATCCTGCAGAAAGTAATCAACAAACAACTAGTCGACCATCTAGAACGTCATGGCCTTATTTCCTCCAGGCAGTACGGATTTCGACCGAAATCAAACACACAAACTGCGCTGTTCGACGTTGTGTCGGAAATCCAAGTGCACTGCGATAAGAAAAAACAAGTGGTTGCAGTCTTTCTCGACCTGAGCAAAGCATTCGACACTTGTGACAGAAAGGGGTTAATACAGCGATTGAGTGAGTTGGGTGTGAAAGGTCGACCAATGCAGTGGTTTCAATGTTTTCTAGAACATCGATCGCAGTTCGTTCAAGATAATTCTTTTAGTAGTGCAATACGATGTGTTGAGTATGGGATAGTCCAAGGAAGTACTCTAGGACCAACCTTGTTTAATTGCTATGTAAACAACCTGAAAGATGTTCCCCTGCGTGGAACATTGTTTATGTATGCTGATGATATAGTGCTGGTTTACGTAGGAATTTCTTGTGAACAGCTTCAACAAGCCATCAATGATGATCTTTGCATGTTACGAGATTGGATGAATCTTCATAAGATTACAGTAAATATAGCCAAAACACAATACACGCTGTTCAATTTACCCAAGTGCTTTATGTTGGACATCTTTTACGACGACCATGCTATAGAACGTGTAAATGTATTTAAATATGTGGGTGTGTGGCTGGACAGTGAGCTTAAATGGATTGACCATATCACTAAACTGAGTGCTAAACTGGCACAAATACAGTGCCTTGCAATCGTTTAGCCGCATTTATAAAATGTTGCCGTGATCTTTTTTTCATAAAGGGTGTCCACGATGAAATTGCCACACTATGAAATTGCTCTAACTTTTTAACCGTTGGGTAGAATTTAATGAAAATTTGGGTGGATTTAGTTCATAGTGCATTATGTACATCCTGCAAGTTTTAAAGTCCTGTGATCAAAACTCGCGGAAATGGAGTCGAAAGAACAGCTCGTGCGTGATAAAATCTTGCGCATTCATCACGAGAACAAGGATCTCTCGCATCGTTCCATCGCTAAAACGTTGGGAATCGCGAATTCCACGGTGTCGCGAGTGATTAAGCGGTTCGAGGAACGGTTGACCACCGATCGGAAGCCCAGAAGTGAAGGAAAAAAGTATTCCGTACAACACCAAAAATCACAACCGCGTAGTTGGGGCCTTCAACCGAAATCCGAACGCCTCCGTTCGGGATGTGGCTAAGAAGCTGCACCTAAGCCGAAGTTTTGTCCAGAAGGCCAAAACTAAGGCTGGGCTTCGAACGTTCAAGGTACAAAAGGCCCCTAATCGCGACGAGAAGCAGAACAAGTCCGCCAAAACCCGTGCCAGGAAGTTGTACCTCAACATGCTGACGAAAGTTGAATGCTGCATCATGGACGACGAAACATATGTGAAGGCCGACTTCAAACAGATCCCCGGCAACCTGTTTTTCACGGCCAAGGATAAGTTCAGCGTTCCGGAGCATGTCCGCACTCAGAAGATGTCCAAATTTGCGAAGAAATTCCTGGTTTGGCAAGCCATCTGCACGTGCGGGAAGCGGAGTGCACCTTTCGTGACCCAGGACACGATGAACGGACAGGTGTACATAAAAGAGTGCCTCCAGAAGCGGCTGCTTCCTCTCCTGAAGGCCCACAACGTCCCAACAATCTTCTGGCCGGATTTGGCCTCATGCCACTACTCCAAGGACGTGCTGAAGTGGTATGCGGACAATAAGGTCAATTTCGTGCCGAAAATGTTCAACCCTCCCAACACTCCGGAGCTCCGCCCCATCGAGAAGTACTGGGCGATTATGAAGCAGCACCTTCTTAAACGACCTAAGGTAGTGAAGACAGTCGAGGAACTGAAGAAAGTATGGGTTTACATGCAAAAAACGGTTGATTCACAGGTTGTGCAGAATCTTATGGCCGGGGTTAAGGCCAAGGTGCGGGCATTTGCGTATGGACTGTAAATAAAATACGAGTAAAATGGTAAAATGAAGTTTAATAGTTATTTCTCAATCCCTGAAAATTTGATGGCAATCGGATGAAAACTCGAATTTTGCGAATCAATTTTGTGTGTGGCAATTTCATCGTGGACACCCTTTAAAGGAGTAACCCGATGCAAGAGAAATTTTGGAGGAGGAACTGTAATGGTATGGGGTGGATTTTCCTATGATTTAAAATTACCAATCTGCTGGATCTCCACACAAAAATGAACTCGACTTCTTACTGCGACCTCCCTTGGAAGAAAAGTTGAAACCGTTTTTTGGAAGATCATTTGGACGAAGAGGTTATTTTTCAGGCAAGACAATGCTTCAATCCATGTGTCGCGACAGACCAAGGCATGGGTTTGGAGTCGAAAGAAATCACCGTTCTTGAATGGCCAGCATGTAGTCCAGATTGCGTCCCTATTGAGAACCTTTCAACGCCGTGAATGAGTTGAAGGCATGCATCAAGGAGTGCTGGGAACAAATCGACCAAGAAACTATCAAGAAGCTGGTTTCTTCGATGCCCAAGAGAATTTTTGAATTCATCAAGAACAATGGAGGAGCTACCAAGTACTGAATCAACAATAATTTGCAAACGCTTGGATTTTACTGAAGAGGACTTGAAGTGCGGCTAAACGAGTGTCAACCTTTTGTTATTATACTTTTTTGATTTTAGCCACATAAGAGGATCTATTTTTGAAGAAATCATGTTACTTTTTATAGCTCGGAGAGATAAATAATATGATTGAAAAATGAAACGATTAAATATCTGATTGATTTCAAAATCAAGGAAAACCCTGGTGCGGCTAAACGAATGCATCGCACTGTATAGTTTTTGTTTTTGTTTTTGAATTATAGTGAGCTTGAAGCCGTTTGTTGTTAATTGTTAAACTTGTCGGTCTTTATGAGCCAAAAGCTCACAGACATCATCATTTGCTTAAATAAATAAAAAAAGAAAAATAAATATTTTCGATCTACTGATTTGTAATTTAAAACAAAAATTACGATGCGTTTATATGAAGTGGTAATTTCAAATTTTCAATATTCTATATGGAACCGTAATAGTATATGTAGGATTAAAGCTATTACAATCTACATGAAGAGAATCGCACCAGATCGGGAACCCAAGAATAGAATTTCAATATAACATATGAATGAACATTCAGGAATCCCAGTCTAACATCAATGTTATCAAAGCGACTTCAATTGAGAACAAGGGTCTTTCCACAAATGCGAAATATTGCAAGCAAGCAACATTCCACCCACAACGATTGGTGACAACCACGACGACATAGACGTCGTTGACGACGACGATGGTGGCACTTGGTAAAATTGCACTCAATCAGCATTTCCTCCTCCCCCTCCTCCTCCTCCTCAACAAATTCCACCACCCTTCCGTAGAACAACCCCTTCCCAATCGCTAATAGGATGCAGATTGCATTTCTACGAGAACAATTCATGTACTGATTTGCGCGTACCCCTTCTAACCATTGCAGCGAAAGTCCTTCTCAAGAGCAGTAGCAGCAGCGCAATCAATCGAGCCGAAGCCAAGATTGTCGGTTTCGATTTCCTCTTAACGATTCTCCGCGACACCGCCGCACCGCTGCCATTATCCGGAAATGACCGAAACGGAAGTAGTAAAGATCTAATTACTCGCTTCCGGCGTTTGCGGCCCGCTTGTATACGCTCTAAGTTATTCCAGCGGGCGGAAATGTTTGAATATACGAACAGCGAGGGTGTCTGCAACCGGGGATCGGTTTCTAATTAGAGATCGGCGGAAGATAGCTGGAAATTGGTCATTAATTCAGGACCTGCTGGATGCCTGGTGGCGTGCAGTTGGATCGGAAAATTTGAACAGGTATCAAACAAGCTTCGCTTGAGTAACGATCCATACTATCCTCGATAGGGAAAGTCAATCTCGGTCCATCTGATTGCCTCCTCAGTCTTCGCTCTAATAGCGAAGAAGATGTCGACAAGAGCCAATGATTTGACTCTCTTGGCCAGGTCAACGAATTTGATTTTCCGTCCCCATCAACGTTCTTTCGTTTCACTGGGCAAATCAAATTGCAACTGCAGCAATTGAAATTGTGCTGGATGGAATCAAATCCGATGCAATTTGAGTGCCATAATCAGGGTCCTGCGTCCCCGAGCCGGCAGCTCCGCTCGTTTCTAGTTGTCATTCCGTGCATTGGTTCTAGGGGATGCAACGAATTTGACGTTGAATAGCAATTTTATCCAACGATCGAATACTAAACCTGTGAACGTGCCGTATTAATGAACCATTTATATTTCATCAAACTCGCCGGGGGAATCCAATTTAGCTTTGCACTGTACACTAGCCTGGGACAAAATTTAAATTCCAGTTCCCTAATGATTTTAAGGAAGCCTTTTGGACCCTGTAATAACTGTACAAAATTTCAGCTCGTTTGGTGAAACTATATCATAGCGCTAGTGGTTTTAATTTTACATAGGATTTTCCATGGGAAAACTTACTTTTACAGATAAAAACCTGGCAGGGTGATCCATTGTCCTTGAAAAATAAATCAATACAACCACTTCCTGGGAAATTTTTTCAAAGGAAACTTTTCTTCGAAGACCGCAAAGCGATCCGACGTTTGTGGAAAAAGTTATTAAGCTGAAACTGATTGCTATCCAATCAAACGGTTCATTGAACTGTTTTCTCTTGCAGCACTGCCACCTGCAACCTGCTGCTGGCTGCGCGAAGCAACCACTGTGTTTTGTTTATGTTCACTCAGCATGGAGGAACTGTGCTGCTAGAAAAAACAGTCCAATGAGCCGTTCGAAATGATAGCAATCAGTTTATTCTGTATGGCTTTTTCCACAAGCGTCCGAGATCGCTTTGCAGTATTCTACCCCCCCCCTCTCCGAAAAATTTCCCAGCAAGGATAGGGATTGATTTATTTTTAGAGGACTTGGGTCACACTCGCCAGATATTTCTTTGAAAAGGTAAGTTTTCCCGCGCAAAATACTATGGAAAATTAAAACTGCGAGCGCTAAAATATAGTTTCACCGATCGAGTTGAAATTTTGCACAGTTACTAAAGGAACCAAAAGGCTCCCAAAAATCAATAGGGAACGAAAATAATTTTGTTTCATATATCCGTGTCCCAGGCTATAAGATGGGTTATGGATCTATTGCTCCAAATGTATCCGGCAAATGCTAACCGTTTCTACTCAAGGGCAGCTGCAGCATCTAACTCGATGTCTTTAGCATAGTAAACTGATTCGCTGTGGTTTTTTTATGGTAACAGAGCAGGTTTTCTGGATCATGAAAATTTGCTCATGTCTTGTAAATATCATTTCGATAATTGCATGGCCAAAATAATTCTTAGAATTTGTCTAGTATTGCATTGGAACCTACGACGTAATATGCTTAAATTCAAGTATTATACATTTTTATTGACTGTCAATATGAGCCTAAATAACAACGCGAGATTTGAGTGCGGCATACTTAAGGGAATATGACACGAAGTTCACACGAGCAGCCATTTTAACTCAGTTTTGAGTCGTTTTTCAAAAACGGGAAATTTCCCAGGAAATTTACGTTTTAAGTCATTGTTTACTATTTGTTATTTTCGACCTTTTGACGATTTTGTCTAGTATTTATTATAGACACTGTATATAGACCGGACAACGCAAAATCATACAATCTGCCAACCCTGAAACATGTCATAAATTTGAGCAATTGATCTGGCACCACTTGTATTTGTACAAACTTGAAGTAAACAGCGCAAAAGGCTACAAAAAAGATTCGGTTTCGATGTTGGTAGTTTGTTTTGATTCCGTGTGAAGGTATTCATTTCAAAATTTGAGTGGTAGAATAACGTCATTTAAAGTGCTCGAATGCAGTGATTAATAGCTCAAAAACAATTTACCTCATTATCAAGCTCATAGCATATCCGAACTTTACATAGATTCTGTTGTTTGAATTTTGTTTGATTGATTTTTTTTTATGAATTCATTTATTTGTACAGGCTCAATCGAATCAACTTTACAGAGCCTGTTTGATTGATGTTCTTCACTAGTTTTGATCAATATTTTCATGCGCTATGGCTAGAACACGTCGCATTTGTAAGTCGGGTCCTGATGCAGTTCATTGTAAATTGCGTTCAAGTTAAAGGGTGTCCACGATGAAATTGCCACACACAAAATTGATTCGCAAAATTCGAGTTTTCATCCGATTGCCATCAAATTTTCAGGGATTGAGAAATAACTATTAAACTTAATTTTACCATTTTACTCGTATTTTATTTACAGTCCATACGCAAATGCCACCACCTTGGCCTTAACCCCGGCCATAAGATTCTGCACAACCTGTGAATCAACCGTTCTTTGCATGTAAACCCATACTTTCTTCAGTTCCTCGACTGTCTTCACTACCTTGGGTCGTTTAGAAGGTGCTGCTTCATAATCGCCCAGTACTTCTCAGTGGGCCGGAGCTCCGGGGTGTTGGGAGGGTTGAACATTTTCGGCACGAAATTGACCTTATTGACCGCATACCACTTCAGCACGTCCTTGGAGTAGTGGCATGAGGCCAAATCCGGCCAGAAGATTGTTGGGACGTTGGGCGCCCTCAGGAGAGGAAGCAGCCGCTTCCCGGAGGCACTCTTTTATGTACACCTGTCCGTTCATCGTGTCCTGGGTCACGAAGGTGCACTCCGCTTCCCGCACGTGCAGATGGCTTGCCAAACCAGGAATTTCCTCGCAAATTTGGACATCTTCTGAGTGCGGACATGCTCCCCCAATCAGAACCCATCGCTGGCCGTGAAAAACAGGTTGCCGGGGATCTGTTTGAAGTCGGCCTTCACATATGTTTCGGCTCGTCCATGATGCAGCATTCAACTTTCGTCAGCATGTTGAGGTACAACTTCCTGGCACGGGTTTTGGCGGACTTTTTCTGCTTCTCGTGCCCGATTAGGGGCCTTTTGTACCTTAGACATTCGAAGCCCAGCCTTAGTTTTGGCCTTCTGGACAAAACTTCGGCTTAGGTGCAGCTTCTTAGCCACATCCCGAACAGAGGCGTTAGGATTTCAGTTGAAGGCCCCAACTACGCGGTTGTGATTTTTGGTGTTGTACGGAATACTTTTTCCTTCACTTCTGGGCTTCCGATCGGTGGTCAACCGTTCCTCGAACCGCTTAATCACTCGCGACACCGTGGAATTCGCGATTCCCAACGTTTTAGCGATGGAACGATGCGAGAGATTCTTGTTCTCGTGATGAATGCGCAAGATTTTATCACGCACGAGCTGTTCTTTCGACTCCATTTCGCGAGTTTTGATCACAGGACTTTAAAACTTGCAGGATGTAAATAATGCACTATGAACTAAATCCACCCAAATTTTCATTAAATTCTACCCAACGGTTAAAAAGTTAGAGCAATTTCATAGTGTGGCGATTTCATCGTGGACACCACTTTATTTTTACTCAAAATTAGGTATATTTTTGTAGTTTTATTTTACAGAATGCTTCAAAAAGACATGCAATTTAACAATTTATCCATTCGGATGAGTATTCCACAGTCTGCACTCAAGGAGAAACAAATGTTCAAATGTATTACAGAAATATATTTTTTGCATTAAAAAAAGTATCAATAAAGTATGGAGGAATCCAAGTAAAGCTAAAGTGAGATTAAACATCGTATTATCTAAATCAGAAATTGGTAATAACTTTCTGGCTATATTTCAAACTGTATGGAATTGGCCGGTATCGTTATTATTGACGATTTTCTGCTCTCTTTATCACCAATTACTTTGCTTAAACAGCTTGAAACATCATTTTTCAAGAGCACCATATACGACGTTCAACCGCACTTTTGCATTACCTGGATTCCTCCATTACAGAACTATTTTTTCTGCGACAAAATTTATTGCTTTAAATATTGGGACAATGCACTATTTATTGAACGATTAATGAGAAAAATAATTACATTTTCGCTAATAAAAACATGGCGACTGCGTTGCTTCAGTGACAAAAATTTAATTCAATTTTGCGTAAATAATAACGTTAAATATTGAAAAATGAATATTACCCAAGTGTCAGTAAAAATTACTGTTTATTATCGTTTAATTTTACCGATATTTTGGGTATTGTCAACAGTACCAAATTTTAGGTAAAATAAATACCTAATTTTAGGTATTCTCATCTTTGCGTGTAGAGCTCCATGTGAAACAAGACTTACATTTGAAAAGGACCTACACGGAGATAATCCACACATATTTATTGGCAAAAATCCATATAAAATTCCACATAATATTCATTTATTCACACATAAACAGAACCTTCTGAGAAGCACAAATGAAGCTTTTGTAGCAAATGAAAAGTATTTTTGGCAACACATAGTGGTTATGTGTACATAAAGAAAGATATTATTTGTTGATTATATAGCAAAATATCATAGATGGGACAAATAGATATTATCATTGCTTTTTATCAGTGTATGTGTTTTAGACATAATTTTTGTTTCAAAATATCATCTGCCGATTGTATTGAAATTCTGACTGAGTAGTAATTGTGGAGAATCAAAAAAAACATCATTGAAAAATTTACGGCTAGTTAATTTTTTTCAAAACGAAACCTACTATCTGAGCTGCCAATATTCCCAACCTAGGATTTTTTCCATTTTATCCATAAAATAATTTTATTTTCGAAGCACCAAAAAGTTTATGGAGAATATTTCTCGAATACTTTTTCAACTGATCGTAAGGAACATTTTTTTAATTTTTTTTGACAAAAACGACACAAAACTGTTTTGCTTTAATTTTAATTCCCATTTATAAATGAAACAATTTTATGATTCTTGAATTCTTTCGTTCAAGTTTTAGCCCATTGAGATAATAATATTATAAATATTTGAAAATAATCGGAATTTTGTAACAAACAGAAATTACCTAATTATGCTACATCATATGATAATACGTTGCCGGCATCGGTGGTAGTGGTAAGCGTGACTGCTACTTGGCCCGCCGCGTCGTGGTTTTTCTCGAGGCGAAAAATTTGTTTTCTTCTTCCGGGGGGCGTTTGCCCCGCCCTCTGGGGTGGTAGGGGGGTGGGGGGGGGGCGGCTTTCTTGCGTCGGGGTTGCCCCCCGGGGGGGAATAGGCCGACGGAAAATAAAAAGAAAATAAAAAAATATGATAATACGCCATTTTTGTAAGTAAAATGACAGTTTGTGCGTTTTAAACACTATTATCCGAATTTACCCAAACTGAGTAAAGGTAACACAAAATCATAAAAATTTGAACTACTCAAAATTGGGTAACCACGCCTCAACCCAAATTTGGGTGAACCTACGATCTATTTGATTTTGATTATTTCTACCCATTATTATAAGATTTAATTTGTATGGAAATTGGGTAAAACACTGATAAAAAAAAATACCCAAGGCTGCTATATTTAGGCTTTTTCTGTTTTATTCTTCTGAAGAAAAGTTTGTCAACTTTGAAGTTTCAATTTTTTATTTGTGATATGATTATACAGTATGTCCCATACAAAAATGCGAAAATCCATACCTCAGTTTCAAATAAGTTTTTTTCATAGAAAATGATAAAAAAAAATTATAATCTTATTTAGGGAATCGTTTATTAAGCCTTTCATGATTACATTACTCAATATAACCACCATTTTTCTCGATCACCTTCTCCAAACGGGGACGGAATCGAGAGCATACCTTCTCAATGTATAAATCAGTCATCAAGTTCCATGCCTTGGTAATGGAAGCTTTCGAGCACCAACACTGGGGTGAGAAAGTTCACAGGCCTTGCCTGAACCTATGCCCATATTGAGTAATCCAAAGGATTCAAGTCCGGGCTGCTAGGAGGCCAAATGTCCTTTGGCCAAAATGCCATGTTTTCCTTCAGCCACACTTGACTCCTTTTTGAGGTATGACGTATGAGTCCTGTTGGAAAATGACGTGTTGGTGTGCTCCAAAGTTGGCTTTCATCCATGACAGAACGTGGTCCTTCAAAATGTTCATGTAAACCTCCGTATTAACTTTTAACCCAGCTTTGATAAATACTGGAGGCATTTTCAAGCTATTGGACGCAACTGCCCCGAAAACCATGACTCCGGTCGGATGTTTGGATGTAAACTTGAGTTTCACGTTCTCTGGAACATCCTCAATCTTCTTCGGTGAAATAAACTTTGTTTCTCGCGAACCACTGTTTTGTTTACATCGCCTCAGAGTATACAGTCAGATGATTACACACACGCATTAAAGCAGCAAAAATAATGTTTAACACCCCGTTCGCACTACAACCTATATTACGTGATATAGAGTATCTTGATATCAAATGTCATGGAAATTATTTTCAGTGCAAACTAGATGCATAGATGCTGATATCAGGATTCTCTATATCACATAATTTAGGTTGTAGTGCGAACGGGGTATAAAGCTACCCAAAAATAAGTATTGAAAACTTTCGATTTTTTTATGGGGCATACTGTACATGCTCAATAAAGTTCACCTGTAATGAAAATTGATCAAGAATCGAATAACTGGAAGTATTTATTACCTACCAATATCGGGCTGAAGTTGTAAAATCACGTTCATCCTCTCATTCATTCATAAATTCTTTCATAAATACACACATACACACATACATACATACATACATACAGCGAGCAAGTTGACCAGATAGTAGCCCAATCCCTGCACGGCACCCGCCAGCGAAATCAACGAAGGGCAGCTCTCCTTCAGCAGTTGATCCTCGACAACACTCATCACGGTGTCCAGAACCCGGTACTGGTGCACATTGGTCAGGCATTCCGGGAATTCTTTGGCCGTCAGTCCGATCAGCTCGATCAGGCTCTGCAGGAAGTGGTTGGTTAGTTTTCGCTGGTCGAACAAATCGAATTTCAAGAATGGATTTTTTTTTTGGATATTTATTAGAAAATAAAACAAAAACTTAAAACCTTTCAATTTGCGGTACGTTTCCGCATCCACTGCCACTGCAAACTGCCCCATTAGCTCAATGATCGTTTTTAAATTCGAATTCATTAAATTTTACACCTCTCTTGGGAAAAATGGCGACTGACGCTGCCGGGTATCCACTATAGTCTAACAGCTTAATTGAGGATTGAACCAGCCCAAGTAACACCAGAAACATCTTCTTTGACAAGAACATAAGAAATTGGTTGTAAAAAAGTCGTGAGGATTAAATACCAAACATGTCTGGTCTTGAAAAAGTTTTGAGGATGTTTTCCCACACATATTCGGTTCAAACGTGGTACCAGAACAGCGAACACATTTTTGTTCTATTTTTGTTCGATCAACTTAAGTTTTACTTCTTGTAAACATCGGTGACTGTTTGTCATCTTACCACTACGAACTATCTTTACTCACTTTTGAGTATCCATACTTTTGACTGATTTGAGTCAAACGTACTTCATTTTGGATTGTTTGGAAATAGCGTGTATGCTAGATGTTTGAAAATATGTTGGTAGGTTGCATTCAAGATGAATTTTAAACATGTTTTTAACATCCTCATGAAATTATTCAGAATACATTGTGAATCCAATACAGTGACGGCTGAAAATGTGTTTATTTGAAATACTGGGGAAAAAAAACACTACCTTAATGTAAGATTGTGATACCACTCACGTGGACAAATGTTGAGCTTCGAAATATGTTCAAAGTTTTTCTAAATCCATTGAATCAATTTAAAAGTACTATGAATGTCTCACCAAAATGGTTATTTTCTGGAGAGTTTTTGAAACAATTTAAAAATATTAATGCAATTTTCAGAATCTCTTTAATTTTTGAAACGTTTCGAGAGTTCAAAAATACTAGAAATTTTAAATCCTATTGCAGAGTTTCTTACAAATTCGGAAAATTTAACGAAATTATGGAAATTGTGTATAAATGCCACAAAATTCTAATAAATTACTAACAAGATTTCTACAAACAGTTCCGTGTATTTTTAAACAGTTCTATGGATTGCCAAGAAATAACACGGACTTTTCAGAGTCTTCGAACGTTCCGGAAGAGTTTCAGAACTTGTCAGTAATTCCGAGACACAAGCTTGTCTATGTAATCTACAGTACAGAGAACAGACATCCAGGCTCGAACATATTTGTTCCAATTTACTTTGTAAATTTTAAAAAACAAACCGTTGGAAAAACAACGCCGCCCAGTCTAGGTTAAAACAAACTAAAATTGACATACTATCAAATCTCGAGGCGTGCAAGTGCCACCATCAACATACGATTCACCAAAACTAACGAAAACGAGCTGTAATTTTAAAAAAGCAGTTACAGAAATTTACACACGGAGGGCACTCAAGCTTGGATGTCTGTTCTCTGTGTCTACAGTGTCTATATTGTATACAACTAATTTTGACTGACAGGTTCCATGCAACTTATAAGGCTACTTGTTTGCCACAAGAAGCTCTTCGTGCAATATTGCATACGAGGTGTGATTGGACACAAGTTCTTCCTTCCATAGTCGACATTGGATTGACGGCAAATTGGAATGAATGGCAAATTGTTATTGTTTACGTTTCACAGTGCAATCAAATCGGAGTGAAACATTTTTCTCAACAGATTTATCCGTCACAAAAACTCTGGTTTTCTTGCCACAGGAACAGATATTTAGCCAAATCAGGATTATTTTCGTGAACTTATTCGCGAAAATAAACTTGAATCTGCCAGAAACCTTGCCGTGAGCAGAATCCTTGCCTTGTAGAACTTGAGCCTCCATTGTTTATACATTGTTTTCCTGGATGTCAGAATTGGTGTTCGATAATATCTGATATTGCAAATATATCTACCAGACATAAAGCTCCTAAACATTTGACCAGGGACCTTATCCTGAATAAAACCTAACTCCAAGATACTGAATACGAAATAAACAACGCAAACTATAACACTTATATTTCAATCAGTAAACAACGACTGCCACCAGCATCCATAGAAGCTCTCATTACAAGGATTTCCAATTAGAGTTTTCCAATTATCACCAGCCATCGTGCGACTATACCATAGCAAACATGACGTGACTTAATTAATCCCGCCCCGATCAAAGCCTGCAAATTTTCCGCTATCTGCCATTGCAGCGCAACGCCGCCGCAGCTTATTACTTCGTTCTTGTTTGCTGGTTGAAATTTTCAAACGACTTCATCCCAACGATACCAACTTACACTCAGCAATAGCGTCCAACCGTAATTGGCATCAACCCACGCACATCCAATACACTTGATCAGCAATAAATCAAACTTTTGCAAATAGACACATTCGCATTTCCGCCTTTTCCCAGCTCAAACCGCACCAACTTTGAGCACATAAATTGACTCATATATTGAGCTTTTTGAAATTTTCGCACGTTACTCACATGTAGGAAATTATAATCCTCTTAACCGCCCCCTGATGGGGTGGCAGTTGGGTATCACATCAACCGACAGCACTCGTTCCTCAATTCCCGGGGGTGGTTTGCACGTAAACTAGTAATTAATCTTCCCGGTAGGTACAACAACAACATCAACTACTGCTCCGGCAATGATTTCGTTGTTTTCCGGATACTTGAGTTGCTGATTTAGTACCCATCGTCAGGGCTCTTGTTCATACACGAAGCTACTCACCCTCGCTACCTCGCACGTGCGAAGCTCTAGAGGCACTTGAAATGGATCTCATAAATGTTGCAACATGCCACACTTGGCGATGATTTAAGGGTGTAATCAGAGATCCTGAAGTATTATGAGTTGGGGGGAAGGGGGCGGGGATAACATACTGGGAACAAAAGCCAAATCACACATGCTAGAGGATGAAGATGATGATGGTTGGAATCGGGCGGAGAGGTTGACGACGATGAGTACAGGATTTTGACATGATTTTGCAAAAATGACGTTTAGTTTTAGGACATTCGCGGGATGGGAAGCGATGTGAAATCATTTTTTTTGCGATGCATGATTTGAGCTGGGAATATTGGATCCTTGAAAAAATATAACGGTGAGCATTATGCGGTTGAAGTTGATAGCCTGCGGCTCAACAATTTGGCATTCTGATGCTTTATCGGTTACCCTCTTGGTGCCTACCGAGCTCTTTCACCTTACTAAACTTATTATTTAATTCATCCGGAAACTGGCAATTACGTCAAACTGACCCTCTACCCAACCATAATCTCCAACCCGTAAACATACAGACAAAGGCGTCCCAACATCTGTTGTAGTCATCCGGGCGCCCAGCGCTCATGAATTATTTATTAGACTAATTGCAGGCGTTTATCGGGAGACTTTTGCTCCCGAAGCACATAAGCCAATCCATCATCCGAGCCGGTCTCGCCTCCCATTACCACTCCGTTCCAGGAGAAAATCAAGCCCTGAGGCATCTTCTCGTACTCGAACGAGGTCGATTCAAATCTGCCATCTAACCAAATTAATCACCTATCAAATTCACTGACACCCGCACAAACACACACACACACGCACAGGCAAATCTTAATCACCAATGGCGAAATATTAATTATACCGGGAATAGCGCCTGTAGCTATGCACCGTTGCTCATCCATCACTGCTGCTGCTGCCACTTCCGGTGCAATATTCATTTCCTGATGTAATCTACCTTAAACTAATTGTCGAATTATCTTCTCTTTTCATCAACTGCAATGATTAAATTCTGTTCATCTCATGCGAAAAAAAAAATTGCACTGACTCCCACGCTCACACCGAAATCCGAACGTGCCATCGTGCCAAGTGGTGGGACGAAGTAATGGACATCTTCAACGGGGTACGAAATGCTGTTTTCTTTGTCCGTTTACTTTCTTTTCCCCTTTCCTATGTGTGTGTTCCCCAATCTATGTAGTGCGGTTTTCTTAGTGTCCCTCTTTAAGTAGTTTGAGTAATGCGAACCCCTCTCTCTGAACAGGGAACTTGTCGATCGTCGTTTGCGCTTGTTTGTTAACACCTTTTGATTGAACTTTACACTAATCTTTGGAGGGGATAATATTTACTTTGAAATCTTAAATCTAGATAACTAACCTTTGAAAGAGTTCTGGGTTGCGGGTTAAATTACTAAAAGCGGTCATTTTTTGCTTGATTCTAAATAATGCTATCAAAACAAACCGAGAACTAATACATTTGATTCAATTCGACTGTAGCAATACTCCCAAAGAACCGAATTCGTTATCATGGTATCTTTATTTAGACTACACTCAATTTATTCTGTCTTAGAAAATATATAACCACAGACACGACACAACACACATAAATTATTCAATGAACACTAACTTAACGGTTAATTGGGATGTTTATGAGTTGGTTGTTCTTTCTCATTGTACAGGGTGAGTGGTAATTTCTGTCAGTGTTTTTTAATCGTGGTAACTTTGTGTGGAATTATCACATACTTGTTGACACATTTTTCTTTTAGAGCGTATTCAAACACGGCATGCAAGTTTGTTTTAAATTTTCATTCGTTTGAGACTCGTGGTAATCATGGACGCGAAAAGGAAGCTCGTGATAAGTCTGTTTTTGAAACATTCTACACCGTGTACTATTTTGAAGAAACTGAAACCACTCGGCGTGAATGAAAGATTCATCTTTCACACCATCAAACGCTACAAAAAAAACGATTTTTGGAAAATTCCTAACAAACATGGCCGTAAACAAATTTACTGGAATTCGTTAACTACTCGCTGATAGCAATGGACAATGGAAACCATGTTGAAGCTCTTTATACAGACTTCAGCAAGGCTTTTGATCGCATTGACAAACCCATGCTCCTATTCAAATTACAAAAAATGGGAATTGAGTCAGGAATTCTCAAATGGCTCGAATCCTATCTCACTAGCCGTCAATAAATAGTTAGATTAGAAGGGAAGAAATCAATATTCTAACGTTTGCATTTAAAAAAATTGATTTTTTTCGGATGATGATAAAAAAAAATTGCTTTTTATAAATTTCCCAAGGAAGGTAATTATTTAAGCTGACTTGCAAAAAAAATCTACGCCCTTGCGAGCGGCCTTCCGGCAGTTAACCGGAACATTCGCCATGGCGGACGAAAACTTGCGTGTAGGCATGTTTTTGAGTTCTTCTCTCGTTTTATTTATCAATTCCTCCTCAGTTTTTGCGACCAAATTGTTGGAGTAGATCTGACGCTTCAGGTTGGCCATGAAATTCTTGATGGGACGCAGCTGAGGGACGTTGGGCGATTTCGCCGACTTGGGTACCACATCGATATTCAGCCGCTCCATCTCCTCCAATGACCGCTTCGAGAAGTGGGCCGACGCCAGATCCGGCCAGAACACCACGTCTTCGCCCTTATGGTATTTCTTGATGAACGACGCAACTTCCGGCAGGCATTAGTTACTATAAATTTCCCCGTTCACGGCCAGTCCGGAGCGGAAGAAGAGCGGCTTTGACATTCCCTTTTCGCTGATTGTCAGCCACAGCAGCCCTCTGGACTTGGTTGTGAAATGAACTTCACCTCGCAGCTCACTTCCTTCGTGGGGGAAGTAAAATACGAAGTGCCCTGCCAGTCGTTGCCATCCAGCGTGAAATAGGTCTCGTCGTCTATCACCACCGCCACGTCGCGATTCGCCGGGAAAATCAAGTTGACCATCTTATTCAGCCGCTGCTGCTGCGTCATTGCCTGTAGCTCCGAAACCAGTGGACGTGACTTCCACTTCTTGACATGTATATTCATGTTCGACAGGTACTTTTTCACTGTTTGGCTGGTTGCCCCCCCCCGATACCACGTTTCCCTCGGTCTTCCTCTTCAGCATGCTTTGGAGCTTCTTGTCACTCAGGGTCGTCGGCCGTCAGGAACCGGGCTTTTTTTGATGCTCTCATTGTTGTTTAATAGTGCCAAGATGTTGTAGATCCGGAACGGGCGTATCCGGCGTCCACAAAGTGCCACACAATGTCCATTTTCGACGCGGCGGGGTGCCGTTCTTTGAACGCGCACACTTCTGAACGGAGTTGCTTCACTGTTTTTGCCATCACGATTAGAGTTCGACTGATAGAGCTGTCAAATTTTGTCTGCTGACGAATGGGTTACTATGATTGATGCTGCATGGGTAGTTTTGTCAGTGTGGGTGAAGGGAAACTCATGAAAAATCGGCAAGTTTTGTACATTTTTTTAAATGCAAACGTTATTTTGTTCGTGAATTATATTTCTTTTGTTCTTAAAAACATTAAATTTCTTATTTATGCTGATGACATGAAATTATTTTTAGAAATAAGAAATAAAGAAGATATGACATTCCAGAAAGAAATAAACATTTTCTATGTCTGATGTAACAAAAGTCTTCTACGGCTGAACATAAAAAATGTAATTCGATAACTATTAGTAGGAAACGAAGCTCCCCAGACATAACTCTCAATTTAGGGAATCAGCCAGTTGAAAAGTGTAAAGGATAAAGACTTAGGAGTTATCTAGGATACGATACTTTTTTTTATTTATTAGCTATGTCTTCAGCTATGCTGCACAGACTGAACCTATCTTATATCAATGTCATTTGCATAATACTAGATTTAAAACGGTCTCTACTTATGCTAAAATCAAACGTTTCAACACCATTCAACAAGTTAAAACACTTTTCAAGCGGGTGATTTTGTCCGATCACCGTCTGGTGTCTGGCAGTCCAAAATAACGATCGTTGTCGGGACCGAATATAAGAAGTTCAAAATCAATGGTAATTAAGAAATTATATCGAAAACAACGTGTCATCTGTTCTCAATCACCTTATTAAGGCGCACTTACTTCATCTTCGCATAGCAGATCGCTTCCTGAGATTTCGTGGGCAGCAATATTTTTAGTATCAACTGGCTCGATGGGAAAGCACTTGCCTGCTTGCATGCTCTCTGATAATGGCCTACATGGCCGCAGTTTCTGCAAAGCTTATCTTTCGCTGGACAGTATGAAGAACTGTGAAAGGAACTTAAGCATCGGTCACATCTTTCACCAGGTAAAACATTTGATACTTTCGGCTGATTACGACGGGCAGTGAAACCACCTCTAGCGGGATGTCTGAATCCTGCGCGTGTAAAATTTCTGCCTGAAAATACTGGTCGATTCCCGTATCCATCACGAAACCCGCGTGTCGGAAAAGATTGCCTTGATTGCGCAGTCTGTCGATACGATATGCTCACCTGCGCGATTGTTGCTTGTTCCGTTTTTCCATGCTTTAGCAAGTGAAACTCCTCGTTATGTCGAACAGCCTCAATTTCTCTGACTTTGTCAATTAGGTCGGTGAAAGTGCCTGAACGGTTGAGCATCTTGAGAGCAGCTACATACACTTGCTAGCTTCTAGCATGTTCAGCAACCGTAGCGACCATCTCTTCAAAGTCTTTTTCGTCTCCAAAATCACAAAGACGGGCGGTCGCTCCAACCCTTGTGATGAAATTCAAATCCGTTTCTTCTGCCTTTTGTATCATCATTGCCAACTTCCGACGCTGAAGCATAACATCGGACCCAGAGCCAAAGTATGATTTTAGCCTGTACAACGCGTTCGAAAAAGGGCTAACTCCTGCAGCCGGAGCGTCGTAATCAGATTTAGGATTGCGAAAAATCTCGAGCAGTCGGGTCCCAGCTTTCACTTTCACTACCATGAATTTCGTACTACGTCCTGAATTCCTGCCAAAGCCATGGAATCGACAAGCAAATCTTTCCACATTTCGTATGTATTTCTGTGGATTCCATCTTCCAATGGTTTACATTCGGGGACGTTAATTGAAGAAACCGACAACTGATTCATCGAGGAAGCAAATCGCGTGCATTCTAGGGCTGATAAAAGTTCTGCACGACGTGTACTAGAAAGCCCTGCTCCTCCGTCAAAATCGCTGCTTGTCTCAGATCCAGTGGGTGTGTTTCCAACGTTTGCTTCGGAAGTTGTCCCTCGAACATCGCTTCTAACTCTTTGCAGTTGCTCGGTCTATGACGACATACCATGGGTTCCATCCTTGTCCAGATCTTCCTCAAGCCAAGACAATTTAGGTGCTCTCATGGCCTTGCCGTCAAGGAATCTCTTCTTGGCTTTAGGCTTTTGGGCATTTTTCTTGCGTTTCATGGTTGACGACCTATAAAGATTAATATAAGCACTATTTTATTCATCTGTCCAACTTTCTTTGGAACTGTTGCACTGTTATGCCATATTTTTGGTTTCTATACCATCATGATACATTTATTTTGAAATCAATTATATACTTATGATGATGATTTCCAAAATAGGCTCTGAACAATTTTCTTGACATCTTATATTAGTGTGCACATGCCACTTATGTGCACAAAGTATAACAAATAATTTCGCATTCTTTCAATGTTAGTTTTACACTTTCGCCCATTCGACGGAGTACATTAACTTCCTACAATAACTATTTACCGATTAGTGGAAGTAGCATAGCTTGCCATCATTCCTCTTTACTCTCGCCCGTTCGTTGGAGTAGCATAGTTTTCCGTCCTTTGATGGTAGCTATTTTATGTCCCTCACTCTTCAGAGAAATTTTTTCTTTTTTCTTAAATTCTCAATTACTGTGAGTGAATATTTTTGTTTTGTTCAAAAAATTTTTGCAATGAAAAAGCATTTAATTGTGCACTTCCCAGAGCAACAACCATTATCAATATTCCCATTAATATCCCTGTTTTACACGTACCCCATCAATATTTCCAATTTTTCCTTCCCACATTTATGTGCGTAGGATATAAAAGCTTATATATCTTGACATGCTATAGGTCAAAACCAAAATTCTTATAAAGCTTTTTTCCAAGAACACTCACTGCTATAACTATCAAATGGCAGCCAGTTTCATCATGATTGTAAAATGTAAATGTAAATGTAAATGTAATTACTCATTTTACGTTTGTTTATTACGATATTTAAACATCTACTCTTAGCAGGGTTGAAATCTAGCCAAACAAATAAAGCACAAATGCATGTATTTGTTTGTTTATTACGATATTCTTCATTCTCTTGCATATACTCTCATAGCCACTACAGTAGTCACTCAAATACCTTTTGGGTATTTTCGTAACTTGTCCGGGGTGAGATTCGAACTCGTGACTTTGGCGTGAAATGTATGGATGTTAAACACAACGCCGGGGTCACCCCCTATGCTGGGAAAACTGAGGAATACCAAAGGACGAACCGTGGAAACATTTGAGAAACGTTTGTTGAAAATATGAAATGCCATGCCGCAGGATATCGTGCGTACCAGCTGTGATGCTTTCCAACAAAGCATGCGCCGAAAAATAAGGCAAAGGAAGACATATTTGAGCTGAACAAAATTGAGACAAATGTTACAGATATACTAAACAGGAAATACTTATTTTTATGATCATACCCAACAAACATCGCATGTTGTATAAGAGCTTGTTAAATGGAAAACTAGCTTACTAAACTAGATAACAGGTTATTAAGTATTATTGTTTGATACATATTGTTTGTTGGATATAATTCACTGACAGGAATTCCCACTGTAAACGGAATCGAAAAGAAACAGAAATAACACAAATGGCTGTAACTTTTTAAGCATTGCGCATGCACTGTTGAAAATAGTCCATTAGTGTATTGTTTATACAGTGAGACATTCCACAGGGGCATTCATCATAAACACCACTCTTGATATGGCGCTTTTATCAAAAGTCATTACGGTTTAAAATAATTATACTGCGAAAACAGTTCGTTATATCACTAAGGCTTGTTCATTAACCGTTGTGTGTCCAACAACAAAAAAACACCTTTAGGAGGCCGACAGGGAACGTTATTACCCTCCGAAGTAAAATGACCATAACTATGGAAATATCCAACCGATTTGGAATATTTTTACAGTTTTGGATTCAAAAACTCAATAAATTTCAATAAATTGTCTAATAGGCCTATAGTCTATGACCGATGAACATCATCCGTTTTCGAAAATACCGGATATTCGGAATCGTGTTCCGAAAATAATATATATATAAAAGATTCCAATAGAGAATCGGCAGTAATTACACTAAAAGTCATTCAAAGAATACACAGAAATGATTTTGATTGCCAAATGACAATCCGGTGACTTGATCCTGGAACATTCTGGGTTCCCATGGGGTCACGGATAGCCAGAACATTATTAGAATTTAACCCTAACAATATGGGTGTCAAAATTCTTGGAATCGTTCCAGAAGAAAATTTCTAATCGTTATCGGTACATCCGATGTCTTGGCTTCGAAGTGACCAGTCTAGAGTAATAAATGCGAGTCAAGTTATCTTTTATGCAAACTTTGCATTCGCATTGTCGGGGTCCATATTTTTACGGTTGAATATACAAGTAATAAGCAGAAATATTTTTCAGTGTGAATTCTAACTATATTCCTGAAATAATAGAAATTAAAAAAAATAATAGAGTTCATTTATTGCAAACATTTCTGCTGTGTTGAATGCAAACCGGTTTCAAGCAAGAATCACATTTCTTTCTTTAGAACTAGAATATAGATTCATTAAGACTATTAGATATTGTCAGATGCATAAAATAAATATATAAATAAATAAATATGCGGTAGGCGCCATTGAGTGGGTCTCTTGCGGCTGCATCACGCTCAGCTGAATTTTTTACAGGTGCAGGGGTGACTGCAAGTTCTCTTCCAAGAACTTGATCAATAGTCGTCCGTGTGAAAAATTTGGCCAGCACTTTTGGATTGTCCAACCGGGATTCTATTGCCGACAAACATTACTGTAGTGATAGTTTCTGACTCGCATTTCTTACTCTAGACTGACCAATCAGAAGTTAAGTCATCGGATGTACCGATAACGATAAGAAATTATCTTCTCGAACGATTCCAAGAATTTTGATGCCCATATTGTTAGGGTTCAATTCATATAATTTTCTGGCCATTTGTGGCCTCGTGTAAACCTATTCTGAACTGGCCAATCCGAAACCAAGTGACCGGATGGTCCAATAACTATGACAAACGTTCTTCTGGAACGATTCCACGAATTTTGACACCCATATGGTTAGGGTTCAATTCAAATAATTGTCTGGTCATCCGTGGCCTCATGGGAACCTGCTCCAGGGTGAATGTTCCTGAATCAAGTCACCGGATTGTCATTTGGCAATCACACACATTCCTGTGTATTCATTCTACAGTTTTTGAATCAGTATTGTTGGTTTTCTATTGAAACATTTATTCATATACCATTTTCGGAACACGGTTCCGCTTTTTCCGGAAACAGATGGTGTCCATCGGTCATATTAGACAATTAGGAGAAAGCGGTTGAGTTTTTGAATCCAAAACTGCCAAAATATTCCAAATCGGTTGGATATTTCCCTATTAATGGTCCTTTAAGTTCCGTGGGTAAAAACGTTCCCTGTCGGCCTTTAACGTAATAAAAAAATAATTAGAAGCCCCTCCTCGCACCTCTCTTAGCTATGTCATCATTACTTCACTTCAGGATGATAAGTATTAACGAGATATGAGATGTAACAAAGTTTCTACTATGGGGGGCGACCCCGGCGTAGTGGTTAACATCCATATCTCTTACGCCAAAGTCACGAGTTCAAATCTCCCCCCCGAACAAGTTACGAAAAACACCCAAAGAGGTGTTACAGTAACTACGAAGGGAGATGAACCAGCCAGAGGCTGAAAATCTCGATAATACAGAAACAAAAAAAAAAGTTCCTACCATGAAATATCATGTTTTGAAATCGAAAAAGGCAACTTTGTTCCCTGTTGGACACTGCACTAAATCTGCAGTGTTCAAGATTGTTAAGAAATTTGAAGAAACGTGTTCTTTTGAAGATTTACTGAAATCTCGACGCAAAAAGGGGACATCGGACCAGAAAAAGGAGCTGGCAGCGGTTTGCCTTTAGAAATCGCATAAACAGTGTTCCGCTCGTGGAATTGCCAGAAAAAAAACATTAGCGTCGGAAATTGTGCATAATATCAAAGAGCGTAACAATATCAGAATTTACAAAAAGCCTACAAAAGCGGACTCACAGAAAGGTTCATTGAAAATACGGTCACGGAACTTGTACGACGTTCTCCTCCCAAAGCCGAACCGGTGCATTTTGATGGACGACAAGACGTACGTCAAACTCGACACCAGTACACTTCCGGGGCCGCAATTTTTCAACGCTGAGCAGAGGACAGATGTGCGTTATACGTATGTTTTATTATATGTATTATACATAGATATTACACATAAGAGGGCAAGATTTGGCGAGAGTGTTAATAATTACCTGGACAAGACTCCGCTGACAATACGATTCATTGCACTGCGGATTCACTTCAGGGATTTAGATTCCCTCGATTATCTCGACAACGAGAACTTTATGGTTGTAAAAACTACTGTTGAGCCCGCCGGTTTGTGTGAAAGTGAACGAGTCTCCGAATTAAAGATTGCCAGTAGCCTTCCTGCCGAGCAACTTCACCATCTCCTTAACTTTGGTAGCACCATACACATGTGTCACAGTTTTGCGTTGTACAGGCATACTGCGTTTTTGTTGCGTGTTTTTGTTTTTCACGGATTCAGGGTCGAAAGAAGCAAATCGTGTCATCTATGGAAACATGTGCCAGTTTATTCCCGTTGTAAAATGCAGGGGACTACAAAAAATTAACATGAATCATTCGCTCTAAATGGATTAGATCCATTCCTTTTTGATGGAATTCACAATATTGCTGATTATATTGTGATTGTAGAAGAAAAAATCACAAAGCATTGCTTTTGTTCGACGTTTGTGTAGTTCTCAATATCATTTTGACTGCCCAATTAAATGATTAATTAACTGTAAGCATCACATAACGGAACCTAGTTTATGTGTAGGTCCATATCCGTCAAATTATGACAGCAAAACAACCAAAACTCTGCATGTAAACATAATTAGGGAAAAGTATCCAATTTTGCGATAAGTCTTGGCAAACAAATATTCCAACGTAAGGAAAGGATAGCATAGAAAACAGAATTCTGTAAATCTCATTCACTTTAGTAGTAAGCGATCGTGTATTTGTCTGATTGATTTCCGGAGATGAGCCTCGGGTCAATGGATAAATTTTCCTTTCGGTATTCCCTTCTTAAAAGCAATGTATCCAACCCCTCTATTCATATGTATAACTGTGTGTGTATTTGTGTGATCGGTGGCCGGAAACAAGCCAAAAGGAACTAATCTGTACTTTCTCCATATCTCTTTCATGCTTTCGCTTCACTTGATCACCCTCTATCTTACTATCTCTCTCTTTCCCACTACGCATCGCATCGATAACAATTTCTGTGTGATTTCCAACAACATTTTCACCATCACCGAACAACAAATTCCGCAACATCAACAACTCGGCATGTGACAAACGTTCAATTATCACCGAAAAAAAAAATCATAACAACTACACCATTGTTCACGGTATGTTAGTGGCTAGACGAACATTACTCCCCTGTGCCCTTGTTCTGTATTGTATTCGCTCGAGAAGTGCAAAAATTTGTAAGTTGTTGCTTCATCCCTCCCTCATAAGCACAAAAAAATACACCAAACCACCTCACCCACCAACACCGAACTCACCTTGCAACACCTTTCTTCACACTAACTTTTCTTGCTAATTAATTCTATCTGGTCGCTCTCGGAACCTCTCCCGGGGGATGACCTCAACTTGTTGATCTAACGATGCGGTTTGGTTGCAATCAAGCTCCTTTAACACTCTAACACTGAAAGGCCAAAGCTTTCGATTGAGTTTTCTTTAGGTTATTCCGCTTAAATTGCGTTCTACACCTTTTGTAAACATCCTGGGTTTTTTCCATATTCCACCAAAACAACAGAACAAAACATTCTTATCTGCTTCCTGGATACAACAATACAAGACTTGCGAAGCTCTTAGTTTCAGAGACACTTTCAGAGAAAAACAAACTTACTCTACCCATAACCTTTTGCTAGTACTAAAAGGAACGCAGGTTAAGAGCCCAGTCTGTAAAGTTTAAGATGAAGCTAATCTGTTTTTGTTTTCTACCTTTCTTTATTCTTTTCCTTGGTAACCACACAACAGCAGTTGGAACAGCAGAAACTTAGTAACAGCAAGACGTACACGGAAGGAAATTTGTCCAGGTGAGTTGTTAACAAAGTATTGATATTGTCCAAAATTATGCACCCTTATTCATGTTTAAGTTCGTGTATTGAAAACGTTCGAAATAATGTAGCATTCGTATTTTCGAACGATTTGGGTGATTCTCGTTTTCGTTCGAAACCGTCTTTTTTTTTGCCGGACTAACAAGCGTCACTTTTCATTGGCGCTTCGTACGGAATGGGTTTGATTTAAAATTTTCAAAGTTTTTCTCGTCGGCTTGAGACATTTGGAAGTGGTTATTGCGACATTACGACAGTCTTTTGTGAATAAAAAGCCAACATTTCAACTCTTTTGTCGGATAGTTGCAATTATATCCAGCACTCGTACAGCAAATGAATTTTTATACAAAGTTGAATATCTCTGCCAAAATATATGCTTATCGAATATAATAATGCAATATATTATATTCATCATCATCATCATCATAACAGAGACTTTTTGCAGTTCTTTTGAAGATCAGTATATTTTCAAGTATTTTCTTGTAATTGCCTTAGAAATTTTTAGAACCTTTCTATATATCTATGTATATAGAAATGAATTTCTGTTTGTCTGTTTTTCTGTCGGTCTGTCTGACCCTTATAGACTCGGAGACTACTGAGCCAATCTGCGTTAAAATTTGTATGCAGGGGTTTTCGGGTCCGGGAAAGGTTTTCATGATGGTTTGAGAACCCTCCCCATCTGGAATAGAAGGCACCCATACAAATTAAACACAAATTTCTGCATATCTCGAGAACTAAACAAGCAAATGGAACCAAATTTGGCATGAGTAAATTTTTGATGGCAATAATTTTTTTACGGTAATTCGAGACGCATCTTCTTTCTGAAAGAGGGAGCTTCCATACAAATGAAACACAAAGGTCTGCACAACTCGAGAACTAATCAAAAAAACAATGAAACCAAATTTGGCATGAGGAGGTGTTTTAAAGCAAGAAATGTTTCTATGGTGGTTTGAGACACCTCCGCTCTCTGAAAGGGGAGAGGGGTACTCCCATACAAATAAATCACTAATTTCTGCATAACTCGAGAACTAATCAAGCAAATGAAATCAAATTTGCCATGTGGAAGTTTTTGAGACCTGGAGAACTAATCAAGCTAATGCAAACAGATTTGGCAGGTGGAAGTTTTTGATGGCAAAAAAAATTTCTAAGATGATTTGAGACCCTTTCCCTTCAGAAAGGGGGGGGGCTTTCATACAAATGAAACACAAATTTCTGCATAACTTAAGAAATAATCAAGCAAATAGAACCAAATTTGGCAGGTAGAAGATTTTGATAGCAATTAATGTTTCTAAGGTGATTTGAGACCCCTCCACATTCAGAAGGAGGGAGGGGTCAATACATTTTTTCTCGTCCCTTGAAGGAGGGTCTGTCTGTCTGTCTGTCTGTCTGTCTGTCTGTCTGTCTGTCTGTCTGTCTGTCTGTCTGTCTGTCTGTCTGTCTGTCTGTCTGTCTGTCTGTCTGTCTGTCTGTCTGTCTGTCTGTCTGTCTGTCTGTCTGTCTGTCTGTCTGTCTGTCTGTCTGTCTGTCTGTCTGTCTGTCTGTCTGTCTGTCTGTCTGTCTGTCTGTCTGTCTGTCTGTCTGTCTGTCTGTCTGTCTGTCTGTCTGTCTGTCTGTCTGTCTGTCTGTCTGTCTGTCTGTCTGTCTGTCTGTCTGTCTGTCTGTCTGTCTGTCTGTCTGTCTGTCTGTCTGTCTGTCTGTCTGTCTGTCTGTCTGTCTGTCTGTCTGTCTGTCTGTCTGTCTGTCTGTCTGTCTGTCTGTCTGTCTGTCTGTCTGTCTGTCTGTCTGTCTGTCTGTCTGTCTGTCTGTCTGTCTGTCTGTCTGTCTGTCTGTCTGTCTGTCTGTCTGTCTGTCTGTCTGTCTGTCTGTCTGTCTGTCTGTCTGTCTGTCTGTCTGTCTGTCTGTCTGTCTGTCTGTCTGTCTGTCTGTCTGTCTGTCTGTCTGTCTGTCTGTCTGTCTGTCTGTCTGTCTGTCTGTCTGTCTGTCTGTCTGTCTGTCTGTCTGTCTGTCTGTCTGTCTGTCTGTCTGTCTGTCTGTCTGTCTGTCTGTCTGTCTGTCTGTCTGTCTGTCTGTCTGTCTGTCTGTCTGTCTGTCTGTCTGTCTGTCTGTCTGTCTGTCTGTCTGTCTGTCTGTCTGTCTGTCTGTCTGTCTGTCTGTCTGTCTGTCTGTCTGTCTGTCTGTCTGTCTGTCTGTCTGTCTGTCTGTCTCTCTGTCTTATAGACTCTGAGACTACTGAGACTACCCCCTTTGTACTTAAAAGGCGCCCCCGCTCCCCCTATTTCGCATTGGGGGCCTATTTATATATAAAAATGAATTTCTGTCTGCCTGTCTGTCTGTCAGACCCTTATAGACTCGGAAAATTCTGAACCGACCAACGTGAAAATTTATATGAAGGAGTTTTTGGGGCTGGGGAAGGTTCTTCTGATTGTTTGGGAACCCCAACTCTCTCCAGGAAGGGGGGCTCTCATACAAATGAGACACAAATGTCTTCATAGCTCGAGAACTAAACAAGCAAATCGAATCAAATTTGGCATGTGTGGGGTTATGAAGGCAAAAATGTTTCTATGGTGTTTCAAGACCCCTCCCTTTTCTGAAGGGGGGGGGGGGGTTCAAACAAATGAAACTCAAATTTTTATTATAATATGAGAGCCCAGTGATTCGAGAACTAATCAAGCAAATGGAACCAAATTTGGTCATGTGGGGGCTTTTGAAGGCAATGATTGTATGTTGGTTTGAGAAACCATCCCCCTCTGGAAGGGAGGGCTCCCATACAAATGCAACACAAATTTCTACCAAAAATGAGAATTATCCAGGTTACTTTAACACAAAACGTGTATTTCTCGGGTAAGAAGCATGTTTTGATAGAAGTTTGAACCCCTGCTTATTCAAGAAAAAAAACTCATTCCGAAAAAACCACCTTCCCTTCAAAACCAAAACGTCCGGTCTATTAAAATTTCATTCATTTAGTTGCAGGTAGCAGCGCAAGCACCGGGTTCACTATATATATTGCTGAACCAATTTCAACAAAACATGAGAATTATCCTGGCATTTAAAACACAAAATGTGTATTTATCGAGTAAAAATGTTCTGATAAAAGTTTGAACCCCTTCATAGTCAAGAAAGGGGGATGCTTGAGCTACTCTCAAATCTACATTATGCACAAGAAGTTAATTTAAGGTTATGCAAGAGAAAATTACGTTCAAACTGACAGGATACGGCATAGTTTGAGGATAAACTGTTTGTCTATGAAATACATCTTCACAGAAAGAAAAAACCATGGTAGAAACTACCGATCCGAAAGTTAAATTAGAAACACAAACAAAAATAAAAGCAATAAATATAAAAAAATAAAACTCTATAATCAAAGTCATACATTAGCAAACGAAAATATTTTAACAAAACTTATTCCGGAAAACAATCATAAACGCGCCAGTTCAGGTGTCCCTTCAAAGTTAGGGTGTCCCTACTCAGTTTTTTTGCTCTAACTTTTTTATTTCAAATTTGCCAACAATGTTGTTTTTTTATTTACTCAATCAACAAAGGTGTCATATTTATTTCATTACACAAAACGATATCTCCATATTTGTAACCAGTAGTAAAAGTAGTAGTATGTATTGATAGATATCGTCAATTATAATCACATACCAGCACCTGAAAGCCTCCAAATAAGGAAAACAACAAGCCAAAGCAAATGTCAGTAAATATATAATTCTGAAAATTCGATAACTTTTCCTGGTAGAAGAGCTCAATGAGGACATGCTCAATAATGTTAAGAACTTTGTCTCTGAATTTCAGAATCGAAAGTTTGTTAGTTTCGGAAATATTCAATTTCAAACCCCATACATGTTTAGTTTATTACCGGCCCAAATAAACGGAGTTAGTGTTGGCAAAAGCTCAACTAAATGGCTAATTGAGTACAGAAAAAGTTTTTAGGTTGGTTATTTATTTTCTATGCCTACATCGATTATAAGAGTCTTGTACGAGTTTGATATTTTTCATCCTCATGGTGCTTGGATGAAATAACAATAACTCAATTTAAAAGCGTTTTCTTAATGTAGGAATCGTTCTCTCACCACACGCGCTATTACCCTAGATTTGGCCATTTTCCTAATGTAATAAGTACATCTATCAGTATACGGGTCACCTAAATAGCCTGTTAATTAGTGCTTAAAACTATCAGCATCCAGATCAATCTCGTACCAGAATGTAAATGTGTGTTTGTTTATCGATGTAATACCCAACGTTTTCAATTATCATCCATTGCAGAGCCTTGAGCAAGGAGCACGGAGGCTACGACAGCGACACGACGTTGATTTTCCGCAAGAAAGAAGTCCCAACCAGTGCAACCCTTAGTCCCGTCGAGCAGAAGCAGTACTACAAGAACATGCAGGCAGGCGGTGAAATCCCCGTCCAAGGATTCCGCAAGCCGGCACCCGAAAAGCCGAAAGGTAAGCAAACAACCCGGTTAGTTTTTGACTAATCCACTTTTGGTTAAACTACGGGTCACAGTATCAGGCGACAATCCTGATGGATTTTGCTTTCACGCCAAGGTGGAGGATTCAACTGTCACAAAGCAACTTACCACTCCTTTACAATTTACAATCCCACTTTAATCCCTTTGCTCGGGATCAAAACGACAGTCTATTTGTCTTACAGCTTACCTCTTTTCCCGATTTCTCTATCTAAGGATTCACCCGATTCAATTTCAACCGCATTTTATAGCTAATAATTCCACACGTGATAAACATTTCAAGACCAGAATGCACAAAACTAAGATCGGTGTGCGCGTTTGTACGGTTGTCGTGTTTCAATATTTACTCTCTGATAAATTCCAGCAGGTGTTCTACCATTGCGGAAGACTCCTGCGTTGTCATAAATTTTCTGCAACTAATCCACAGTGTACATACATAAAGAAGCATATACATACAAACGCATGGTGTTGTTCGCCTGCAAGGTAGACTAACAAAGTAGCACACTGCTGCATGCCCGCTCGCAATTCAAACCCGGCTATCGGAGCCGTAAACGATAATGGCTAGGTATGTGGTCCAAGATGGTCAATTTACACAAGAGCACGTGTTGGGAATTCTTAGTCGATTCAGCTTTTGCACATTTTACACCCCCTCACCTCACGTTCACCCGTCTATGCATGCATATTGAATACAGTAGAAAGTAAAATAGATGATTGCTTACACTAAAGATTTCGATTTAATCCCGTCCCGACGGCAGTCGGGGCAGCATTCTAACTCAACGCTCGTTTGATGGCACCAAAGCAAAGCGTGTGCGTGTGTGTGTGTGTGTTCAATTGCAGCCTCAGCGTTCGTGTAACAATGAGTGAGTCACGTTGTAACACAAGCAGCAGCAATCTACAATCAAGGTTAAGGTGGGACTATACACTTGCGGCACCAGAAAATGAGTACCGGATTGAAAGAAAATACTTCACCGTTCCAAAAACATGCTTCTATCCCCCAACAGATGGCGACAGCGAACTGCACATCCAAATTCAGGAGATGGCCGAGGAGGTTCCCCCTACTATGACAACCAATCCATTTCTGGTTCCACCAAAGGAGATTACCTGCTATCCGATTACCAGCATCTCACGTCCGCTAGATATGTTCGGACCATTCCCGAAGGAAGTCCGATCCTTTGTACCGGTAGCACCTCCTGCACCTCCAAATCGCAAGTCTTCCCGCAGTAACTCCACGTTACGGATTATGTCCCAAATTAAGACCAAAAACTATGACAAGAAAACCGTAGTGGAAGCTAGTAGTAATACCGGTTCGGGTAGCCGAACCCTTCGCAAGATCGACCAGTTTAGATCCAAATCGGCTGGACCGATCTTTGCCACTTCCTACGTCGCTTCCTCGATCAAAGAAGAGAAGAACTTGGAAAATAGCACTCGTGTAGCCAAACGATATACGTATCGGGCAAGCTCTAGCAGCCCCGTCAGGAAGGCCAGCCCGAGTCCGGTTGCCTTTGGTAGAGGTATTTCCAAGGAGAGAACTTTTGCCGAAGAGAAAAAGCGCTTGGAGGAAAAGCTACCGAAAGTTTGTGGCAAAGAAGTCACCGTCTCCACCAGCATTCTCCGGAATCCAGAACTCAAATCACCGAACGAAGTGAAAAAAGCCCTCCGCAGCTCGTATCTTCCGTTGGTTATCGATAGACCTGAACGCTTCGCTACGGCATCCAGAGCCCTTCACCGTATTTCATCCAACTTCAAAAGTGCCTCTAGCATCTACTCCTCGAAGCAAAGTCTCAGCAAAGCGAGTACCTCCTCCGTTTGCGGAAAACCCAAGGAACATAAAGCGCTCAAAGTGACCGTTTCCGTATCGTCTCGTGGCAAAGAACTCGTTCGTGCATCCACCACTCAAAAAACTCAAAAAACCAAAGGCAAAACTTCTCCTACCCTCACCTTTAAATCCAACATCCAGAAGGTCACAAAAAGCCTCGGCCTTAAGTCTAAGACTCCATCCAGCCAAAGTCTGGCTCGTACCAATTCTACTTTTTCAATAGATTCCACCAATTCGAAGCGCAGGTCTCGTGCTTCATTCATCCCTGCTACCTTCACTTCAAAAAAGTCCATGCAATCAGCACATATCACCCCCAAAGAACCCAACAAACCCTCCAGAAAATCCAAAAGAACCGAGAGCTACAGGGAACATATCGTGCAGCAGAACGACCACGTCCGAACGAATTCTTTTTTCCAGAATCTATTCCTGAGGAGATCTTCTCCGGTTCCACCCGGCTCCGAAGCCGATCCACCTCAGACCTCGTCCGTGCGGGAGAAGGCTCGCTTGTGGAACAGCTTATCGGCGAAATCCGAACCCTCGCTGAAACAACCGAATTTCTATCTCACCCAGGCCAAACCCGTATCGTTATCGAAGTTCAAAACCATGGATACCGGATACGGTGGATGCCGTAGTGACGAGAGTTCCGCCATGAATGCCGTCGTTACCGGTGAGGTCATCGAACAGGTTCAGCGGTACGAGTCGTTGGTTCAGCTTACCGACGAGGAGGAAGAGTTCGGATACATGCGAGGACGCAGCATGAAGATAGACTACAGCTATCACGAGCGGAGCAAGAGCGAACCACCGGTACAGACGTTGATAGCCGAAGTGGTCCACCAGGATGCTCCCAGGACAATTTTGGGACGCAAATCGGTTGAATATTCACAAACAACCAAGCGCTCATCTCGCTCACCATCCTGTAGACGCATTCAGCACCTTAAAGGCGAAGGCCACGTCAAGAAGATCGTACGCGCACGTAGTTTAAGCACTACGGATCGCAGTGCGAATCAGCACTCGGACGAGTTGATACGAAGCCACTCGATGAACCTTGGCAGCTACGAGAAGCATGGTCCCATTTGTCGCCATAGACGATCCGACCGGTTTCAGGATCTGAATGACTTTTACTGTAGCTTGGAGCGGTTGGGTCAGTTGGAGAAGGTTACGTCGTCGACGGATTTGCGTCCTCGGCGTAAGGACGAGGAGATTATTGACTTTGATTTGTGGAGAAAAGTTCGTGACCAGGAAAAGGTGGAACGAGAATTGAACCAACTGTTGAACCGGTTAAAGCAGGATCAGAGAGATAAAGATCTATTGTTTTTGGCACATGATCCAGATGATATCCGTTGGAAATACGATTTGGATACGGGGCTGAGAAACAAGGAGAAATCGGTGGAGGATTTGAAGGGGCAGTTGAGTAAGAAGGTGTTGCATTTCGAAGAGTTTACCAAACGAGAGTTGGATACACAGAAGGATCACTACAAACCATTGTGGAGAGGATCGTCAGTGGTGGATGTAGCTTCGCAAATGGCGGAAAAATACAGTGGATCAGCATCGCTGGAGGCGGATAAGCGCTATGGAATTAGCAACAATCTGTTGAGTACACTTTCGAGTGACCAAATGAAGAAGTTGAAGAGTCAACTAAGTGAGATTTACTGCAACAAAGAAGAATTGAAGACGGTGGCTAAGGAGGGATACGTCATACACGTTCCGGAAGAAAGGATCAAGTCGGCGTCAGGTACGCTGAAAGTACGGAGCAATTCTGTGCTGACTAAGGATCAGGTTAATGAGGCACAGTTCAAGCCAAGGCTGGAGAAAGAAGGTAAGGTCGCTGCGATCCAAAAGACATTCGAGCAAAAAAATAAACAGGAAGCGCTGTGTCAGGAGCTGAAGAGTAAGATATTGGAGAAACATGCTAGCCATACTCTACCAACTATGAAGAAAAAGGAACGGCCTTCAATTTTGCCGCAGAGAGATGAATATTTTTCACTTCAATCGGACTACAGAATGGTTCAAGGCGGACAGAAAGTCGAGGAAAGCAGAGAAGAAGTCGTCATGCGCAAGACTAGACCACTTGACAGAGAAAGACCACATTCATATTGCGAAACCGAGAGTGTTTCTTCGGAAACGAGCAACAGGACGGTTATATTTAGGAATACGTCCGACGACGTCAAAAGTAAGATCAAGTACTTTGAGGAACGTCGGCAAGAGGATGTGCCTGCAGTAACCGTGTATCACGCAAGGGAATCATCCACAGATGAGGACGACAATGCTAAGGTATCCGAGGAAAAAACCATAGAAGTTAAGACATCCCAAGGTGTGTCACCGCTGTTGAACTCCCAGTCCTATACTGATTTGAAGGATCTATTCGGTGAGAAGCCTTCAATGACCTATTCGTATAGCTATCAACAAGAGAAACGCTCTCCAAAAAACTTCACGTTTCGTTCGCGTAGCTCAACTCCAGAATACGCGACGTGTATACAAACTGGAGAGGTGAAAAAGATCAAGGATCAATTTGAAAGTCTGGATGTTAATATGTGGAAACAGCCATCTAGAGACACTAGTCCTCGGCAGTATCAAAGCGATTCCGAGTTGAATCGCCCATTTGGGGAGAGGGAAAGCGCCAAGGCTAGCAGGAGAATCACAGTTCGTCAGCATGAAACAGGGGATGTAACAAGGATGACTCACAAGTACGAAGTACAATCACGAGCGCGTAGTCGGAAGAGAAAGGAACGGCCTCACTCCCCAATTCAGAAAAATCCACTTCGCAAGGATGACCGTTTCATGCCGCATATCAACGTCATCAGCAAGACGGCATCCCTGAAGCGGGAGATTAAGAGCGCCCGTTCCCCGCAGCGGGAACGATCTACGAGCGGTGGCTGCAATGGAGGTCGTGGAGAGGTCGAGAAGATCAAGAGTAAGTTTGAAACAGTGGAGAACCTGTCGATATTGGGTAAGATGTACACTTCTGTTCCGGACATTCGCGAGCTTAAAGATATCTCCAACTACCTTTCCGGTCCCTGGGTAGCGCACCAGTATCCCAAGCCCGCGGACAATGCACGCTCGATCACTGCACCAGACCAGTCGCCCCCGGGGCAGAAGCCTGGCCGTCGACACCGCCGCCGAAGTAACAAGCTTCGATCCTGTTCCACCTCACCGCCGCGACACAAGGACAAACAGGACGGGACCGCTTTTCTAAAACAGTTCTACGATATCTTTGCTGACCAGAAGTTCGACCCGAGCATCCATCGGCCCAAGTATCGCTACGTCCCTGACCGGCAGCTGAATGCAGAGTATCTGTGGAAGAAAATTCAGACGATGACTGGCGGCGGCGGTAGCGGAGGTGGTTGCACTGCCAAGGCTTCCGTCACCTTTGAAGGTTCCCCGTTTTGTTAAGAATGACTTCTTCTTTTCGATTTGCACCCTACATTTCCATCTGTAGAGATTCACTTCCTTCATACATCAGTACGTGGACAAAAGGGCTCGACTCGCTTTATCAACGCTTCAACTGACTATAAAGATTACAAATCGTGGAGTGGACACTAATTGTAACCGCTTGAACAAGACTACTATTTTCGAATACTCCTGCTCCTATCCGTTCACCGTCTTCTCCATCTATTTTCTGAATACTTTCCTCCCTATCCTATTCTTTCTTTCTTTTAGAATCTAAGTTACGGTAGATCCTTGAGTTCTCATTGCTTTTGTTCGATTATCCAACCTTCCCATTATTCCCATCATTTAGAATTTAGTAACGTGCCTCCAGCGCCTCCCATGAAAGGAACGCCACTGTCCAACTCCTTCTCTCCGTATTCGAAGAGCTCGAACGAACCAGGTGAGTAGAATTTTCCTAGTTTAAACAGATGATAAAAATCCAATTACAGCTAACAAGTTGTTGGCATTCGCGAGGCTTTGAGTTGTTCGATATGGCCGCCGTTCATTAGTACTTAGCGAATGTAAACATCTTGCTACCAGCATGGTTATCTAGACTGACCAGCATGCTCCAAATGCATGTGAATTTGTCATAAACTAGTACACCAATTTACAGACCATTTCCACACATTTGTTTCATGTCGAGCAAACCACCAATGTAAACAAAAGGTGACTCCACGGTCAGTTGGTAAAGCCAAACCTGTTGCAAAAAGAAAATTACTTTACGATGACGAATTGCCAATGCTAATCGGGTGTCACCCATCACAAACATGTCCGGCGCCCAAGCTCCAGCGGCACCATATCCAGCGCATAGGCCAACAGGCAGGGTAACAAATGATGAAATGAAATTGACGATAATGGTCAATAATCTCGGCCTCTCTCTCTCTCTCGTTCGTTTGCTTCCCTTCCGGCTGCGAGATGCGCTTGAACGAAAGCAAAAAGTGCAACGCCGGCATCTTCCACAACACCCATCGCGCGATCGAACGAACGGACAAACGAGGAAGTCGTTGTCACTTCACTTTCACGAATGGCATTTTCTCGCCGGTTCCTTGGCAACCCGAGTGAACCATTCCAAGCTTGATGGTTTTCAAATTTTGACAGCTGAGACCCATAGCTTACTGAGTATGGAACCTTTTTTACCGATTCGTATGAGGTAAACTTTTCAACCGGGGCTGCATTTAGCCCGGAGCATAAAACTCCTTTCCAAAGCCGGTCGGTAAACACGTGTTTGCTGTGGCAGTGACAAGCGCACCTGGTCGCCATCAGCTTCTCTCGATTATGTGAGTTTTGATTATGTTATCTATACACACCTCCGTGTGGCTTCTCTTGTTTCCACCCGTTTTGATGCAGTAGACTGCATGTCCAGTTTCTATATTCAGAGGTAGTCATCGATCCCTGTCACTTCCAGTTGGGTAAGGTTATAAAGCAATAGAAAGTGCTTCCGGTCATGGACGAAGGAGCCCATTTTATCATGATGATGGGAAAAAATCGCCTTCCGTCAACATAAAGCGCAAGGCAACCCGTAATCCAAAGTTGTTTAATTTGTGCTATTTGATTTTAAATACGGATGTTAACTCTAAAAAATTTCATTAAATCTCAATTTAAAGTGAAGGTCACTAAAAATGGCCGCTATCATGGTCGATTTTCATTGCCTCTTCGAATTTTTGAAGGCACAAATCTAAGAAACTACAAAGATTGCACATGAGAAAACTTTAATGACTTGTATCCTGCAGGGCAGCAAGAATTCTACTAAAGCATGGCATGTAAAATCTACACGGCAAATAATCCACACATATTTATTGGCATATATCGATGTAAATTATTAAATTCCACATAATATTCATAAATTCGCACATGGTTATGTGTACACACAGGAAGTATGTGTGGTTACAAATAGACATCATTTGTTGATTATATTGCACAAAATCATAGATGGGACACATAGATATTATCATTGCTTTTTTATCAGTGTATGTAATTTTGTAGATTAGAGCCTTCAAAATTTCGAAGTGGCGATGAAAATCGGTCACGATGGCGGTCATTTTTGTATTTAATTTTTAACATTTTTCGCTCCACAATGCTCAAATTAAATACTGATGAACAACTCTAAATTTAAACTCATTTGAATAAAATCTGATTTGTCATGACATGCCACAAACGATTTATAGTTTATATGTATGTAACTACATGTTTCACCGAGTTGGTGAAATTTCAAACAGCTGAATAACAATCCTTAAATCAAACTGAAAAAAAAACCATTATTCCAAAATTTAAACTGATTGCTCTATTTCAGAGCACATTATCTATTGCTATAAAAATATAATATATTGATATTGTTTATTACGTTACATATGACACTGTTTTGAAGTTTATCGTTTCTTTGGCAGTTTGAAAACCAAGGGGGAGGTAGCTCATCAAATTTTCCAGTCCACCTCTAAGTATCTTGCTATAAGGTACCCGATGGGTCTCCACCGATTGCTTGCCGATCTGCCAAATTTGAAAGACGTCTGCATTAAGTTATTTCAAATTATAATAATCCGTCCACTATGTCATAAAACATTGCTATTGGTTGAGCGGATTGGAGATAATGAAATCATTGGGTATAGGAACAAGTCTTCCCTGGTTGGTGCTAAACCGACTTGGAACTTGAATATCAATAGAAGCATTAAGTTGCCAGACCCTTATTTTTACCAAATTCCTCAATCGTAATTTTAAATGGATTAACATAGATTGTTCTTTAGAAGCTTCTGCTTGATTTATGCAGATATTAGTTACAGTAGTAAAATAGATTGTAGAATGCAGTTGTAAAAATTTAAAGTTTACAATAAAAGAGTTTGCGTCGAGCATTGGCTGTGAACGGTTGTGTCGATGCTTTATTGCTCACTACTTCATTATTGGGTATGACGCTTTTCGTATTGTTTCGGTTATCTATTGTTCTGAGGCGCAAGTGATCGAGTGAGTTCGGGTAAAAAACAACAAAGATGCGTCTTGGTGAGATGTGATGGTTTGCCGGGTGTGGTGAGCCGGTGGTGGGGATCGCAATTAATTGTGATCATTGGTTCACCATACTCACCGTGCCACCTTATCGTCGAGCAAGAAAACCACTATTCCATTTTTTGAATGACTCCAACAGCATCTTACTGTTGGTATAAATCGATCCAAATGATGACTCTCAAGTGTTCGAAATGCACTTCCACAGTTATTAATTGAGAGCTTTCGATGCCAGGTACCATGTTTGCACTAGTAAAGGGTGTTTCTATCGAAATTTGGTCGAGTAAAACTTGACGCATTTCCTTTCATCGTGCATTAAAAAACACCCAGATGTGCGTGCATTTTGCACCCCCAGATGTGCGCATGTAGCATCATGCCTCTATTTTCCAAATCGAAAGCCAGAGTCCACAGCGACGACAAAAAGAGATGCCCGCCGTTTCGAACGGAACCCCAACCTCTCTTGTCCGATATGTCGCAAAAGAAGCTGGGAGTGGTGCCTTCAACCGTGGATAGAGCTAAAAAATGAGCTGGACTGTCAACTTACAAGAAAGTGGTGACTCCAAATCGCGACGATAAACAAAAAACGTCGGCCAAAGCACGATAGCGAAAGTTGTACACGACGATGCTGACGAAGTTTGATTGCGCGGTATAGGACGATGAAACATACGAAAAGGCAGACTTTAAACAGCTTCCTGGACAGGAATTTTATAAGGCAACCGGACGGGGAAAGGTGGCAGATATTTTCAAGCACATTAAACCGTCAAAGTTCGTGAAGAAATATCTGGTTTGACAGGCCATCTGTACCTGTGGCTTGAAGAGCAACGTTTAAATTGCGACCGGAGCCCTCAACCAGGAAGTTTATCTGAGCGAGTGCTTACAAAAACGTCTACTGCACTTTCCTGAGTCGACACAATTGTTCTGTTCTATTTGGCCGGATTTGGCATCTTGCCATAACGGAAAAAAAAAACCATGGAGTGGTATGCTGCCAACAACGTTCAAGTGGTGCCCAAGGACAAGAACCCTCCCAACACGCCAGAGCTCCACCCAATCGAACAATATTGGGCCATCGTCAAGCGAAACCTTTAAGAAGATTCAAAAAAGCTGTTGTGAGCGAGAAACAGTTCAAGGCAAACTGGTGTTCTGCGGCGAATAAAGTGGACAAGGAGACTGTACAAAATCTTATGGCAGGTGTTAAACGAAAGACCCGGCAATTCTCATTCGGTATAAAGGAAGCTTAGCTGAATATTTCTCCTGTATTCTGTATTAACTGAACTTCTGGAAAAGAAAAAATAATTTGACTGATTAATAAAAGCTTTGATCGACTCACACACATTAATGTATGACCAAATTTTGATCGGAACACCCTTTATGATTATGTGGCAAGTACAGTCATACCCTATGCCCAAGGAGTCGAGAAAATTTTCTCAACTAAAAAGAAGTCTTAGACCGAAGACCGAGAATCGAACCCCCGCCACCTCCAATATGGTGTTGTTTTGTGGAGCTGCACCTTAACCGACTGAGCTAAGGGAATAGCCTATCCAACATTTCAGTGATTTCTCGTGGAAGTGCAGAGGTGTTCTCGGCGCCCAATAAAGCGAGTATCTCGTCAACACATTCCTACCCTTTCCTTATTTGACCTGTATTCTAGCGAGGCGGCGGTATTGCCTTAGTTTGGGATCACCAGTTTTTACACATTGAGGATGTATGTTAGTACCAAGCATCATTTGGTTGCGATACGGTCAAAATTTGGTCAATATCAACTTGACGTATTTCTTTCAATTTTGCATTTAAAAAAACCTGAACACCCCTCATTTTGAAGGTGTGTGTGTGTAGAATGTTGCTCCTATTTTGATTTTGGAATTCACTCTTCAGTTGTCAAAATGCCGTCCAAGCAAGAAGAGCAGCGTATCAAAATTTTGCTCGCGCATCGCGAAAATCCGAGCTACTCGCACGCAAAGTTGGCAAAATCGCTAAAAGTTGCCAAATCAACCGTTACAAATGTAATTAAAGTGTTTGGGGAACGTTTGTCGACAGCCAGGAAGTCTGGATCGGGGGGAAATCGAAAACCGGAAGCCGCTGAGACGACAAAGAGAGTTGCCGGTAGTTTCAAGCGAAACCCTAACCTATCTCTCCGAGATGCCGCAAATAAGCTGGGTGTATCGTCTACAACCGTGCATCGAGCCAAAAAACGAGCCGGACTATCGACTTACAAGAAGGTAGTGACTCCAAATCGCGATGATAAACAAAATACGACGGCCAAAGCGCGATCCCGGAGGCTGTACACGACGATGCTGACGAAGTTTGACTGCGTGGTAATGGACGACGAAACCTACGTCAAAGCCGACTACAAGCAGCTTCCGGGACAGGAGTTTTATACGGCAAAAGGAAGGGGAAAGGTAGCAGATATTTTCAAGCACACGAAACTGTCAAAGTTCGCAAAGAAATATCTGGTTTGGCAAGCCATCTGTACCTGTGGCTTGAAAAGCAGCATTTTCATAGCTTCCGGACTGTCAACCAAGAAATTTACGTGAAAGAGTGTTTGAATAAACGTCTGCTGCCTTTCCTGAAGAAACACGGTTGTTCCGTACTGTTTTGGCCGGATTTGGCATCTTGCCATTACGGTAAAAAGGCCATGGAGTGGTACGCCGCCAACAACGTGCAGGTGGTTCCCAAGGACAAGAACCCTCCCAACACGCCAGAGCTCCGCCCAATTGAGAAATACTGGGCTATTGTCAAGCGGAACCTAAAGAAGACCAAAAAAACTGCTAAGGACGAGCAGCAGTTCAAGGCAAACTGGCTTTCTGCGGCGAAGAAGGTGGACAAGGTGGCTGTACAAAATCTGATGGCAGGGGTCAAGCGCAAGGCCCGGCAATTCGGATTTGGAAAAAGCGGAAGCCTAACTGAATATTTTTTCTGAATTTTATACTAATTGAACTTGAAAAAGAAATTTAATTTGATTTTTAAAATAAACGATTTCACCGATTTACACGCGTTTTCCCTTGACCAAATTTTGACCGTATCACCCTTCTCCCCCCTCCTCCCCTCCCCCCTCCTCCCCCCCCCCTCCTTCCATTATCCCTCCCCCTTCCCTCACTCTTCCACCGCATGATGATCCTTTAAGAACGGCAGAAGAATTTTCTCAAGACACTCCTCCTGGTTCACTTGTTGATTGATGGCTAGACCGCTCGGCTTGAACCACGACTTTGAAATCCCTCTGTCCGATGTGGCGATGTAAAGAATAACTTTTTTTTCAAATTTATGCTTAAACTTATATTTTACTTTGGGGGGTGTGGCCGACTTGTCGCTGGAATAGTAGCTGTCATTTCCTGGAATGTGGGTCTTCGAGAACGGAAAGTTAGTTTCGTCGTCCAGCACGAACGACGTCCCGCGGTAGTTCTTCGTCATCCACCGGCACTGCGATTTCACGGTCGCTATCTGCTCGTCCGTGTACTCGAGGGACCGAGTCTTCTTCCGACAGATGATGTCCTCCATCTTGAGGGTTCGGTGAATCAAGGTATGGGAGCAGTGATATTTTCGGCCGGCGTCACGCAAACTCGTTCCGTCCTTCTTGTCGAACAGCTTGCAAACGCTTGCTTCTTCTTCTTCTTCGTCATTATCTTCACCGGACGGCCGCTGCCGGCCGCCCGCTCCACTCTCAGGGATGCCAGGATCCGGTAAACTGTACTCACGGGCACGTTTTCGCCTCGAAAGAGGTCTACCGCAAACTTTTTTCCACGATGACCATGCGTTTCGTAAAACCGTACAACACGCTCGCGGAGTGTTTGCTGTTTCGACGCCTTCTTCGATTGAACTGACAGCACCCGAGCGAAAAGAAACATGCCACCCATTTCTAGGGAGTCCAGAGAGCAATTCTCTACGAGAGGAAAAAAAAATTACACTCTTTACTTTAATTACAGAAAAGTATTGAAAGGTCAAAGGTCAAAAATAAATGAAAATTGTTATACATATTTTATTTGCGTGATTCGCCATGCACGTAGTAATAACACTTAAGAAGGTTATTCACGTAGCAGCGTGTTCAAACGAAATCGTAGTAGGAGCATGTGCATGATCGATTCAGTTATTTAACGAATTTTGCAGATGTGCTGGCGCGAGTGCAGAATGTCGCGATGAATGAAGTCGAAGCCTCCAAGTCCTCGACCAGGTCACGACAGCTTTGACAGATAATCACTTGTTCCTATCGATCAATGTCGCAGTTTATAATAAATGATATTATTTTTAAAGAGCATGTACTAGATAAGTCTTATCTAGTACATGCTCTTTAAAAATAATATCATTCATTACACATTGCAGCATACTTAATCCTAAATCACCTTTGCATAGAACTCCATTGGGCTATCCCTTGTAATATTTTTTTTATTTCCAAACACTTAAAATTTAGCCTTAAAACCCTTGAAAAACATTCGACTCTTTCATCCAAGACCCCAGCTTGCGACATCCTTCATAACGAGTATCACGGCATAAATCTTTTCATTCCACAGTGGACAAGATTCTGATTTTAGCGGTAGAAAATCTCTTCTGGTTTGAGTTTTATTATTAAATGTAAAGTAAAGTTTGGCCATTCTTTCAATTTTTAGTGGACTAACTTTTTTTATTTCTAAGTAGAGAAAAGTTTACATTCCCAAAGATGTATCGGAGTTAACTTCAGTAACTTAATCCTTCTATTCCAACATTGCGTTATGTGTGGCAATCCAATGGTAATCTCATAAGCAATAAATTACAATCCCTCGACGGTAGCTTGATTCCGAAGACCCATCAAAAAAGGCCAACCACTTTCCTTCGCTTCAAGAAACACGTGATGCAGGATTTTCACGGCTCAGAAAAGTTCAAACTCCTTCAAAAACAACCGATCCAGTCAATTACTGGTTCCTCCAACGAGAAAGGCAACCGCATCGTAATTCAACACTCTTTCCCGAAATTTCGCAACACAACAAAACTGATAAAGTCCTCCCCCCTAGCTTTCATCGACGGACGGGAGAAACCCGGTGTTGCGTAACGAACCTGTTTTTCATCAATATTGTTGCGAACAGGGCGGGACGGTGTAAACAAACGGCACCATCACCATCGGTGGATAAACATATGCATGACAGATAAGCAGGCCCCGCTTTCAAAACAGACCCCGACCCCGAGACATCGGAGACTTTTTGTTTTATCAAACAAGCGTTTGTTGCGTTTCGTTCCGCTGTTGGCTCGTTCGTTCCGCGATGCATCACTGAGCATCGGTGTGGTCTGCGCTGTTCCACCGACAGTCCAGACGATGTTGTTGATATCGGTCACTATACTGCACACCGACCGGTGCGGTGTACGGAGGTGGTCGCAGTTAACGCGGAGGTACCCTTTGACTCGAACTCACCTGGACGAGGTGTTCGTCGGAGTAGTTGGGTTTTGTCTTTATCACTTGACTTGGCGGTCGCCGGTGTGAGAGTGAGTACCTGTCTGCAACTAGGCAGATACTCACCGACTGGCTCGTTGCGACGGCGACGATGATAGAGTCTACTGCGCCCTGCTGCCTCGGCGAAGTTAGTCACTCGCTAGATCTAGCTGATGGTAGACGTCCGTTCAATGCGATCGCGATTTTTTTTTTCGATAGATAAAAACGAGCGCGCGAGTGTAAGAGAGTGTTTTGCGGAATTGATGATTAATTGAAGAGATCGGAGATCACGCCGGTTTTGATTGAAGCAATCGCTAGCAGCGTCGTCGGCAGGCATTGCGATACATAGCAGGGCTCCTGTTGTGAGTTATAGTTATTGGTCAACAAACAAGCGGAGTGTGTACTGCGTGTTACGTGATTGGTTGGTGGTGCATAGAAGGTCTCCAATATATGTTGGCAGGCTAGTTCCAGCATGCATTTGGGGTCGCGATACGACGACGAAGGGCGGCCACGTTCGACCAAGTGAGAGTGATAGTGATTGTGGTGTGAAGGAAAGTGATTTTTCTGCGCTCAGTGTGGCTTGTTTGGCTTTCGTTTGAATGCCGGATAGTGTCTAACTGGGAACAACGAAGTTCAGTGCCTTAAGGCAAGAGGAAGACACTTCACACGCTTGCGATAGCAACGCAAAATTGATTAAACAACCAGCTGGTCGTGTATGATATATTCCCGTTCCAGGGCTGGAACTCAGCAGCAATCATGGGTAAATAATCCAACGAATCGTAACTCCACGCAAGAAGATACTAACCCAGCTAGTAAATAGCTTCTGAATCTATTTAGCAAAAATAATTCAGAGATCGATAAAACCATCGCCACGCAGAAACGAAAACGTTCTATTTTTAGATTCATCCGCGAAAAATCAAACTTTGCTTTCCGCACTCGTTGATAGGGCGCCAAAACCTCGCTCCGCTCTTCCCATCTACCGGATCGATACATTCAAACATGTCATCCGGCAAAAATACTAAAACTCAACCGGGCAAGGTGCGAATGTCTATTACGAAACCATTTAAGATAAGGAAAATCCCCACAATTTCTGACACAAACACAATGTGCCACATGCACGCCCGAATAAAGACCATCACAATAAAAGCCACCACCCCGACGACGGCGATGACTTCAAAGACGCCCGTGGGAAAATGATTGCAAATTTTCACAGGTCATTATGCAGCCACATTTGAAGTTGGATTATGATAGCTTAAACTAACTCAAGTACGTTTGCTATCGGATGGTGCAATGTTGCGTTAATTATTATTATGATTTTTATGGGTGTCTTCTTTTCGAAAATCCGCTACCAACTTCCAACTTCATTTGCTACTATTTAAGGTGAGAGTAATGGGCGGAGTGTGCTGGTAGCAGCGTTTTATGCAATTATGCTCCTGTGCTCCTACCGACCGTCGACCCGTCCACTCTCTTACGTGACAATGGGTAGCGGTCTGGGGTCAAAGATAATTGCTAACTGGCAGAGGTCTAGCTTAAGGGGGTTGCCATTTTTAAACCAGTTAAATGGGAGATGGAAAATGGTACCCAAGAAGAATTGGTCTCTTAAATGTATCGCGTATGTGGTATTATTGGTTGTCAAATGAAGTCATTGCTATGCAATTAAACATACTTATGACCCTAGCATGGCTCCTAAATTATATTGAAGAATTTAAGACAGTTACAGCTAAATTTTGTTTGAATGCTAAGAAATCAGAGGTGGGTTGTATCAGGGATAAAACCACGACAGATTATACACGAATATGGATTTCCGGAAAAACGGACGCGGTTGGACAAAGCAACGATGGATCGAGTGAAGTGTGTCGTCCGAGTATCAGTGACACTCTCGAGTCCTTTCGAATCTCGGAGAGGGTTACGGCAAGGTGATGGATTGTCGTATTTGCTATTTAACATTGCATTGGAGGGTGTAATCCGAAGAGCGGGGATAGACACGGGAGGCACGATCTGCAGGAAGTCTGTCCAACTGTTTGGCTTCATCGATGACGTTGATATCGTAGGACGTAACTTTGAGACGATGACGGAAACGTACATCAGACTTAAGGCTGAAACTGGTTGGATTGGGCTTGTGATTAATGCGTTGAAAACAAAATACATGAAGGGAAGAGGCTCACGAGAAGACAATGTTAGCCTCCCACCACGAGTTCAGATCGACGGTGATGAAATCGAGGTAGTAGACGAATTCGTGTATCTGGGCTCATTGGTGACCACCGATAACGACACCAGCAGAGAAATACAAAGGCGCATTATGGCTGGCAATCGTGCCTACTTTGGACTCCGAAGGACGCTAAGATCGAACAAATGTTCGCCGAACTACTAAGTTGACCATCTAGAAAATATTAATTAGACCGGTAATCCACGAAACATGAACAATTCTCGGAAGGACCAACGCCCCTTGGTGTCTTTGAATTGAGCGTACGATCTACGGTGGAGTGGAAGACGGAACGTGGAGGTGGCGAATGTATCACGAATTGCATCAGTTGCAGGGAAAGCCTCCCATCGTACACACCGCTAAAATCGGTCGACTACAGAAGGCTGAGCATGTCGTTAGAAAGTCAGACGATGGTCCAGTTAAAATGATTCTCGATAACGATCCGAGGGGCACAAGAAGAAGAAGCGCGCAACGATCAAGGTGGATCGATCAAGTAGAAGGCGACCTGCGGACCCTTCGCAGACAGCGAGGCTGGCGAGGTACAGCCATGGACCGAAACTTCTGTGTACAGCAGAGGCCACACCGGCCTTGGTCTGATTGGTAAGGTAAGGTATTACTAATTATTCTTCTCATTTTCTCACATCGCCTACGCCATGCTTCACAGTCTACTGGTAGTATCGCGAATCCAAGTGCTTCCGCCTCATTCCGTCGCTTCCAATGATGTTGAACTTCGACTCATCACTGAACAGTATCGATCGCCCAGGTTATGTGGGATTGAGCAAACAGGAGCCGTTTTTTTTTTTCGGATTTTGATCACTATTAGAGGCTTCTTCCAGGACGCCGAAAAAATAATCCGGCGGCAACGGCACGTCGCCGGATTGTCCGGTTTCTTTGGAAGTTCCATTCCAAGACTGTTTTGAGCCATCTTAGCAATTGATGTCACAAATATAATGATCATAAAATGTCTTTCAGTTCTAAAAGTATTTGGCGCAACTATTACCTTGTTGTCACTGAAATATATAGTAAACCAGAGTTTCACTATAAAATGAAACTTTTCTGTAAGGTTATTAACGTTTAGGCACTACAGAGCAAGCGAAATCAGAAAGTTTTGGCCAATGCAAAATGACAATTCGACAAAGATTTAGGGCGTAACTGACCAACGTAAACAATGGCATTTTCTGCGAATTTCTTTCATTGAAAACTCGCCTAATCAATCCACCACGGTCATTTCGAAGAGGACGAGTTCACGAGTATCCGATAGAATTGGAGGCTTACATGGGTAGCATTTAGAAGCCATTGTTTACGTTTGTCAGTTAGGCCCTAATGAAAAAATCTTTGTCGAATTGTCAATAAAACTCTAGCGGCGTGCTGTCAGTGACTACTAGATTACTCCAGCACTCATGTAGAATAATGCTACACTTGCTCATGATGCTACACATGAATGCTACACTTCATGAATTCTCGACAACTTTATCAAAACGACGTATCTGGTTTCGTAAACAAAGAGGGGAAAAAAGATTCAAACGTAAATTTATTTCAAAACTCCTCCAGCACCCCCACGGAAACTAGCTTCGCATTCATCATGTATGGTAAATGTTATTCATTGTGTTTGTGGTCCTAGTTAGCGTGAAAAAGCTAAGAGTTTCAAGAATTTAACGTTTGAATCTGTCTTCCCGTCTTTGTTTACACAATCAGATACTTCGTTTTGAATAAGTAATCGAGAATTGTAGCATGTTACCACAGAGAACAGACATCCAAGCTGAGGTGCCCTCCGTGTGTAAATTTCTGTAACTGCCATTTTAAAATTACAGCTCGTTTTCGTTAGTTTTGGTGAATCGTATGTTGATGGCTCCACTTTGCCTGCCACGAGATTTGATAGGCCGTCAATTTTAGTTTGGTGAAACCTAGGCGGCGTTGTTTTTCCAACGGTTTGCTTTTAAAAATTAACACAGTAAATTGGGGAAAAAAAATGTTCGAGCCTGGATGTTTGTTCTCTGTGATGTTATTTCATTTCGTTAAAGGAAATTTAGTTAGGCTATAAAATTCACAGATAGTCAGAAAGATTTAATTTTTCGCGCTGTCTAATGCACATAAAGGAAATGCTAGATTTGTGAGTATATTATCGATTAACTCTTGAAATCCAACTATTTTCAACTATTTTTGGGTCCCAAAAAACAACCGTTTGGTGTTTTGTAGCCCTGAAAAGAACCGTTTTTATCATTTGATGTCCCTGGGGTGGTCCATCTATCCCCTACTATCATCAAGTTGCAGATCTTCGGAGGTCTGATGGCTTGGCTGGTGGTTTATAGCCTTCAACTGAAAATAAACAATAGCTCTATGATGATCCTGAACTGTTATGATATTAGTGCTCTGGCCTTTGTGAAAGTATGAGCATGTATGTATGTTAGAATGTATCTGTAATTGTATATCTTGTGAAAAGACTACCCCAGAAAGTATGGACGCACCCAGTTTTCAGTAAGAAGATGTGCCTTCGTCAATGCCCACAGTTCTTCAATTAGTCGAACGGGCAATTAGGAGGGTTCATGTCCTTTAGAGCAAATGAAAAATTTATGATTGATTTCGCGTAATGGCAAGATGCAAGATCTGATTGATCTGTGGTCTCGAACCATGGATGGAAATCGTTTTTGTAAGCACTCTTTGATGAATATTTCACTGTTTATCGAAGCATTTGCGAAATCTTACCACAGCCATAAATAGGTTTCCAAAAATGGGGAACGCAAATGTTGCTATTTTTGCAATCATATCTTGAGAAAGTTGCATGATTTGGAAATATCAGTTTGGCCCATCTTGATCCACAAAGCGTTTTATGCAAGGGTAAGTCGCTTAGAACAGTGCGCCAGCTGATGTCTTACACACTAGACGAATTTGTTACATAACTGCGGAACTTCGATTTTCGATCCCTACCATATGTGTGGCACACTGAGGCACACTTTTGACAGTAGAACTTTTAGAAATGAGAAACCAGCAACCTTGCCCATATGCGTTGATGGTTGCCAGGTGCAACAACAAAAAATTGGACTGTCAACACATCTTCACCTTATGAGGGGATATATACGAGAACATCCAGAATGTGGCTACGCTTGTAGACACACTCAAATAAAAAATTAGTGGTGGGTTATATCAGGGATATAACCGTAAGGTTCAAGTAGGCCTGCGTTGGTTTGTAGTAATAACGGTATCATCTAATTTATACCTATCGTAACACATATGGTTGGTTAAAATGTTAATAAAATAGTTCTTTAATTTTGCTTTGGACCCGTCCCTTCTTATGAATTTTGCTCCATACTACACTTTCGTGACTCTCATCTTTCTGGGTCATGCTATTCAATGCTAGTTTATAGCACGCGAGATGAACCGAAACGATTTCATATGGGACGAATGACCAGTTTTCAGTGGCCCGAAATATTAATATTGCATTGGGCAGACATGGAAACCGGTAACTATCCGATTAGCTGGTCTTGCAAGACTCTGTTTTCCATACCACAACTGGGCGGACTGTGGCGAATAGACAGAGCCCTGTCCGAACCATCAGCTGAGAGTTCGTGTCGAAAACTGAAATCATTTCGGTTCATCTCCAGTGCTATATACTAGCGTTGATAGCATAGCTCTGAATGAAGAGAGGCACGAAAATACAGTACAAAGCCAAATTCTGAAGAGGGGACGAGCCTCAATTATAAAATCAGACACCGGCAACAACGAAAAATAATATTTCAGCTGAGGGGTGGGGCTATTTCTGTATTCATCATAAAATGAAACTAAATGAAATAAAAAAAAGAAGACAATATGAACCATTTGTTACCCGGTTTTGAGGACCCGGATAGGGAAAACATATTTTCGATCTGTGCAAACAGGGATTTGTATGGGAGCAAAAGTAGGTAATTTTTAAGTAAAAAATTGAACTGCTTATACTAAAAGAACTTAGTTTTAATTTCAATGCAAACATTTTGTAGGTTTTCTGATCAAATGGTGTATGAATGAAGTCATTGTGTTCAGTTGAACGAGAGTTATTAGCGTTCAAAAACCATTCACTTTTGCGTAACGCTCTCATTTTTCAAAATTTTGAAATGACACCCGGTATAGAAAAGAGAAACGTAGTCCTACGTTAAAAAGCACAGGAGAATAGTGTGCTGAGCGATCCACCCTTTGGTTTTGTGCGATAAATGAAGCCATCAGGTTTGTGTTTTTTTTTTCATATGAGCCAACATCGGACTTCCAATCTTACACTCGTCAATTAATACAGTACACACTTCGGAGTAAGAAATGTGTTGCATTTTTACTCAGCCCATGTTTGCACTTGTTCTCCAAGTTACGATCCAAAGCGATAAATTGAAGAAAATCATGGAAAATCGCAATACCATTTTGCTTTTTTTTATTTTGGTTGTTGCCAGACCATAGCTTTCTTACCAAACTATTCGACTTGAAACAATGCCTCAGACTGGTTCAATATTTCCTCTTCACACACCGAACAATATTGTGGCCCCGGCGAGAATTTGTAGTCGAATTTTACGTAGGCTTCGTTATCCTTGATTATACAGTTCGAATTCCCAGCAAGTATCGTATCGAAAAGCTTTCGCACTCTGGGTTTGATCGATGCTTCTTGATTCGGACTTTGTTTCGGCTGCTTCTGCTTCTTACAGGTTCCGCTGTTTTGGAATTCCACGATAATTACGTATGTCAGATATGTTGCCACTCTAAATGTTGGTATTAGATAAGAATTATTCCATAATTTGGGGAAAGTGCCCAAATCCCGTCTGGTACACAATCTTGCGAGGCTACTAATATATTTAATGCTTCTGTCATGCCCTGTGCATTGACACGATAGACACTTATTTATGTCACTTTAAATTCTGGAATGAAAGCAAAATATTTCCGATCACGAACTTCTTAAGAAGTTCGGAATTCCAAAAATTTTGTGTAGATTTCTTGAAAAAAAAGTTGCAAATAAGTTACAATTGTTTTAAGAACAATTTTCCGATTTCATTTTAGTTTTTCTACGGGCGAGATTTAGTTCTTGGTTGTTCGGGCAAGATTTTAATTCATGTTCAGATTTCAAATTGTAATCCTCAAAAGTAATATCAATAACTATGTATGTTTAATTGGTCCCAAATGTCCAAATAGTTATAGTAGTTATCGTTACTACTAACTTTTTTATTAATTTTGTGTGCCTTTTTCTTACGATTTTTTTTAAGTTCCATCTGTTGGATAGACCAATGAGGATACTTTGAATCACCTCTTCGCCTGATATTTTAGGATGGTACACACTTAGAAAAAGTCATGTAAATTTAAGTCTACTTGGATGCACATAAAGGGGTTCTGGAAATCACATGACCGTTAAAATAAATTGAAAGTTTACATGCCATGACGTAAATATAAGTTATGATACCTATCGTTATGTATCCCATCGTTCATGTAATTTTAAATGCATTGCTTTGCCTACTTTTGATCAACATTAATTTAGATTAATTTAGATTCAAAAATCGATTCTTAAACATCATCTTAACCTTATCCGGCACGAAGGGATCATTAACTGAGGAAAGAGTACTCCATTTTTATAGAAATTATCATCTTCAAGCGGTTAGCACAAGAGTATTTCACAGTGCACTTTAAATGCGCAGTAAAAATCAATGTTCAGACTTCGTGAAGATGCAAACAAATAGCCCGTTCAATGATTTAGATGGCCATTTATCTGCGCACTGGCATGCTTTTTCATTTCGGTGCACTTGAAAGTGTTTTCAATAAATTGTGGTATTTCCACACACCATATAACAAGCTTATCAAGACACCATTCCGGATAAATTTATCACGTCGTGTGAAATGGACTTTGAAAATTTCACAACGCTAATACTGAAGTCGCCGATAATGACTTGACGTGTACTTGTATGTGTTATTAGATGTTTCGAATGAGGATTTAAGAATACATCCAAATTAACTTAAAACGGAAGCATATGTAAATTTAAGTTTCAATAGTTACAGTTTGTAAGGATAACATCACGCGTAAAATTCATTATTTTTAAGAGTGTATAATTTGGAATAAACGCTTATAAAAGACTTTTACAGACGTGTCGAGAATTTCCTCATTCCTTAAAAATCGTTTGCCAATCCCTTAAAAAGTGGATAATCGACTCCCATTGGAAATTGGTTTCGTGATTAAAACGTAGCTAAAATCATTGATATTCTAGTATTAAAGAATATTAATGCGTTAATATTTACACTGCAAATCCGCCAATTTGGAAAGTCTGAAGAAAGGCAAAAAACGATAACCAGTTCGCCTTTTGCTTTGGATTGCTAGGGAACCGCAAGAAGCTCAGGTTTTTTATTTTATGATTTTTAATTTGTTGATTCGTGCAAAACACAGCGGAGCACTTCTTTTTACACTTTGCAAACGTCAGAAACCGGAAACACATCAGAGAATTATTCAGTTCACGAATTTTAAGAAATTACTAATTTTTCTCTCTTCGTCCAACGGTTCCGCTTTCAGATACTTTGCTCATTGTGAAGTGTTGCGAAGTAAACGCAAAAATGCAGGTTACTAGTTTCACTGTAATGCTCTTGTCATGACTCTCTACACGGTAAATCTGAAGTATGCGAATTTGACTTCAAAGTAGGCACTTGGAACTATGCATAAAATGCCTGAAAAAGTTTTATGCACAAATGCCTAAAAAGGTTATACGTCAAAAAGTGACTAAATTCGAGGCATTTTGCAGCATGTGAAAGAGATTAGAAACTATGCCTTTTTGAAATGTGATTGTGTGTAAAACTAGTCACTTTATGAAATGAAGATGAAACAAAGAAACTCAGCGCCAATAATTCAATAATGCAGATCTGCTTTTTTGTAATCAACGACATTCCCTATCGACCCCCTCGGAAAATCACACATGCAAATAAAATACAGGACAATTTTTCTTTTTGCAGTTGATATTGTTGATTTGCAGGAGAAAGTTTTCATTTCCGAGAAAGCGACAGTTATAGTAATTGCTTACAGCAGATCCACCTTTTTGAAACTTTGGCACTGAATTTGGCTTTGGTTTCTGAAAAAGACTCTATAGATAGATTTGAGTTTATTCAGAACACAAAGTCTCATTTATATGATCATTTTTGATTACTTTTGACGTGGAGTTTGACCTGCTGCACATAACCATCAATTTGGGCACCGCACCCGGTAAAGACTGTATTCGATGAAATTTGGACACACAAAATAGGTCACCAAAAATTTTCCTTGAGCCCGATTCTTTTCAAACTTTCTGGAAATAAAGTACTACTGAATGGTTAAGTTTTGACATCATTGGTTTATTGAACCTCTTCTCCCAACCCAAATGCCCGCACCTTTGCCTTGACCCCTTTCATCAAATTTTGGGCAATGATAGGACCGACTTGCTTATTTACTTTTAGCCACACTTTCTTTAGTTCAAGTTCATTTTCTATCAGTTTTGGAGTTTTAACGAGCTTTGCCTTCATGATTGCCCAAAATTTTTCAATTGGGCGAAGTTCCGGAGTGTTTGGAGGGTTGACGTCTTTTGGTACAAAAACTACATTATTATCTTTGTACCAGTCTAAGACGGGCCGGGTATAGTGGCAAGATGCCAAATCCGGCCAAAACAGTGTCGGGCCATCGTGAGATCTCAAGAAGGGCAGAAGTCGTTTTTAAAGGCATTTGTCTTGTAGATTTGTCCGTTGACGGTCCCAGAGGTGATGAAGGGCTGACTCATTTTGTCACATCCGCAGATCGCTTGCCAGACAAGGAATTTTTTGGCGAATTTCGACAGTTTCTTCTTCCCTACACTCTCCGGAACGGCCAACTTAGAGGTGGCGAACGCTTAAATTGGTTCAATACCATCCTGGCCTTCTCCGGATTTGATGTGCCACGTTTTTTGCCACTACCATTTTTCCGCTTGGTTGTCTTACGGTCCTTGAACGTTTTGATCACATGAGATACGGTTGAATGTGCGATTCCGAGCTGTTTTCCGATCCATTGATGAGAAGCGTTTGGGTTTTCGAAGTTAGTGCCCAAATTTTGTTGGCGCACTATTTCTTCATTCGAAGCCATCACTGAAATCACTCGACCGATTTTCACGAAACTCATTACACAATTGATACAACACAATGAAATACCTTCAGTTGAAATTTCAATAATTTTTTCCCACGCGCTATAAAGTTTCGAACAGTTGCGTGTGTCAAAATTTCATCAAATACAGTCTTTAATAGCACGCTGGAACCTTTATAAAGTATATTTTCATTAAAATACAACAATAATCAATTAAAGATTACTTGCCTCGTAGCTTCTACATAACACTGGATTGAAGTATTGCTTGAAAGAACTCCCATTTTTATTTTCAGGCAAAGCCAGTAACTAGCACAAGTAAGGCCTGTACTCGAAAAAAACGCACCAGACAAAAGTGTTCGCCAAAAATTTATTTTAAGTCAGAATTTCTTGAAACATCCAAGAAATGGACTAATACACATGGAATATGTTTTGGCATAATTACTTTATTCAATTTCCTTTCCATTGCTGAAAGTCAGCACTTTTCCCTTAAGACTCCTCATTACATTTTGTGCAATGGTGGAGCCGACCTTTTTGGTCACTTTCATCCATTCTTTCTTCAACTCCAGCTCATTCACGTTCCAGCTCGTTCACCTTGGACGAAAGTTTCGAACTTTGGCCTTCATTATGGCACAAAATCTTTCCACCGGACGAATCTCTGGTGAATTTGGGGGGTTGGCAGTTTTTGGTACAAAAACAACGTTATTGTCTCTGTACCAATCCAACGTCAATCGCGCGTAATGGCATGATTCCAGGTCCGGCCAAAATAATGTCTCGCCTCCGTGGGACCGCAGGAAGGGCAACATGCGCTTCTGGAGGTACTCGGTGCGGTAAATTTCGCTGTTGATGGTACCCGTTGTGATGTACGGTTTACTCAGTTTACCGCATTGGCATATGGCCTGCCAGAGCAAGTAAGGTCTGTATCCGCAATAATCCGGACACCTCAAAACATGAATAAAACATAAATTTCGCATTATATTTCCGTCGTGGTTGTTTATTTCAGATTCATGGGATGTGTTTTAACAATTCGTGAAGACAAAACATAGTTATTCGGTATTTGTATAACATTTTCGAACTTTGCGCTTAACTCCATCCATTAGGGTTTGTACAGACTCTTCAGAAATCGTTGAAGCCGTCTTTGTCCAAATTTGCTGGAAGTGTTTGATGTCTTTGATTCCTTGCTTCTTTCCAGAAAGCTTCCGCTTCATCAGAGCCCAATATCTCTCGATTGGTCGTAGCTCTGGGCAATTTGGCGGGTTTGAGGTTTTTGGTACAATGTTCACTTGATTTGCTTGCTACCACTCCATCACAGTTTTAGCATAGTGACATGATGCCAAATCGGGCCAGAACAAAGGACACTCTTTCTGATAGATCCCCTTGCCACACAAGGTATTTTTTGGGAAATTTCGATGCCTTCTTCGTTCTGAAATGCTCAGCTGTAGCATTTCTGGCTATAGCAGAATAAAAAGCCAGCCCTGAAAGCTGCTTGAAATCCTCCAGGACACAAGTTTCATCGTCCATAACAACGCATGAAAACTTCGTCAAATATTCGCAGTACAAAAATCGAGCCCGTGATTTTGCTGCCAAGTTCTGTTTGTCGCTGCGATTTGGAACTGTTTTTACTTTATACGACTTAAGTCCCAAACGCTGTTTTGATTTTTAGACAAAACCAGGCGACATCCCTATTTTACGAGCCACCGTTCGAATGGGTAGATTTGGGTTTTTCGTTAATATCCTTTTCACCCTTCGGGCCATGACAGGATCAGCGCGTCCAATGTTTTTGTCACTTCTCGGTTTCCTCTCCACCGTCAAACGTTCCGAAAATGATTTGAGCACATCGTGAACAGTGGATTAAGGCAAATCCAATGTTTTTGCAAGGTCCCGTATTGACAAGTCAGGATTTGCCGTACGTCCGTACAAAATTCGCTCGCGCACTTGTTTTTCTTTCGTCGCCATCTTGAATACTAAACATGAAATGTAAACATCAATCATAGTCTTTTGCATCATAGACTCTCAGCTATACCACAGTGAAATTTTTATTCCTAAGTGCAATATTTCAAAAGTTACAATGATTTGAAGGTGTCCGGATTAATGTGGATACAGACCTTATTTTTTGGCGAATTTGTCCACTTTCTTCTTCTTTATGTCTTCCGGAACATCAAACCGTGATTTGGCAACGTAGAACTCCAGTCCCGGTATCTACAGTTGTATGGATGATTCCTAGTTGTCTTCCGATCCATCTCATGGTCGCAGTCGGATTTTCCATGACGGCGCGCAAAATTCTCCGGCGATTTTCTTCTTGTTTTGATGACATCTCAATAACCACTGAACCGATAGTTATGAAATTTTGCACATGTAAACAATTCACTCCAAACCAGTTATACCCAGATTTTCATCACGGACAAAAAAAATGTTTTAAAAGGGTGCATTTTTTTCGAGTACAGGTCTTAAATATTTTCACATTGTTAATAGCGTTGTTTATATGCATTTTTCTATCACACTGGAATAAAAAATGGTCTTATAATTATGATCAACCAATTGGGAATAAAGAGTAGGCACTTATTGACGGATGAAGGATGTTTATAAAAATGCCTAGAATGCAGTCAGAAAATGACCACTTCAGAATTACCGTGTATTCACAGACTCCGTGTACAGACTCTAACCGTGCCAATAAATAAGCACAACAAAACATATGAACATCATGCCCGAAATGGTTTTCAGTGTTGCCATTTTTATTTTGTCAAAAAATCTACTTTCAAATTACTTTTGAGCGCTACTGTACCTCACAAGCATCCGATGACAAATCATAAATTCATCAGAAAATAATTATTGTTTTCGTTGGTAACGTTGTTCTTGCACTGTCAGTCAGGTACTAAAACTGGTGGTATTCTAAACCATTCAAACTGTTCACAAAGGAGCTTGGAAAAAAATAACTACTTCATTTCATGTTTGGCTCTTTTGAGGAATAATGACGTCTGTTTGATACTTTATCTAATCACCAAAAGCAGTTGTTTCCTTATCAAATTTTGTTTTATTTTGAACGTGGAGAGATGTGGAGAGATACTCAGTGAAGCAGTTACCTGTCGCAGGCAGTTATCAAACGACGTGATTTGTATGTTCCATTATTATTATTATTATTAGCTGTGGCATCTCGTCATCAAAAGCCTTAATTGATTAGCAATTTCCGACGTCATCTGAATTCAGTCAATTCAAGGTACTCGAAAACCCTCCTGCCACTTCTGCTTCCGTTCAAATAGGCAAGTAATTGAATTCGATGACTGGTCCCTACAGGCACAGCCCAATTATCACGTTTTCAAGAGTCTGTACAAACTACTGCAAAACGAAGTCGAAGAAGCACTCATTAACAAATCCATTGAAATTCGCTCAGGCGAACTGTGCCTTGTTTCGACCGAATTCCGGATGTGTTTTACTTCATCTTCCTAATCTCACAGCTCATCGTTGAGTTGGCGATGCCAGGTGTAAAGTTTGGCGAATTGTCACGGCGTGCTGGAGAGCACCACAATGCGGTCGAAATCAATTTTCCAATCTACGAAATCTGCCAATCGATCCGGGACTGTATTGGTTGCCGGTTGTTGAATTAATAATTGTTAATGATTGATTGATTGATTGATTATTTGAGGGTGTGAGCCGCAGCAGCCGCTCGTTTGGAAAATAAATAACAATGAGGAGGCAAGGCTTCACGATTATTTGAGGTTTTGAATTTTCATGATGATCGAGTTGTCAGTGGAAGAGGCGAAGGATGCCATGAGTAGTGGCAGTCAGTGTAAACAGCAATAATAGACGAGTGGCTCTTTTTCGGTGGTTCACTATTACTGAATGATTGAAGCTGTGAGAGCTTTTTTTTAGGATTGGGTCAGTTGTGTGTTTTGCTTCGTAGTTGTCGAATGGGTTAGTGGGGTATTTTAATGCGGTGTTTTATACATGGGATGTAGGGAAAGGGGTTTCCAAAACGTTAATTCAGGCAAGTACGTTTGCGCTAATTGCCCAACAAGACTTGAATCGCTCTCCGATTCCAGGCCAAGATCCAGCTTATCGGTATACTACCAGAATGTGCGAGGTATGCGCACCAAAATTGCTCGTCTACGTATGCTGCTGTCCAGTTGCGACTACGATTTGCTTGTTATCACCGAAACCTGGCTTCGTGACGATATCGAAAACGCAGAGATTTCTCCCGACTACACTTTTTTCCGCTGCGACCGTAGTGCAGCAAGCAGTCATCATTCACGGGGTGGTGGTGTGCTGATTGCCGTGAAGCATCACTTACGCTGCGAGGCGTTCCCACTGTCAAATAGCGAACATTTGGAGCAAGTAGCGGTTCGGGTGAGTCTGGATCACCGCTCACTCTACATCATCACAATTTATATCCCCCCCAACTCGTCCGCTGACCGATATTCTGACCATGCAAATGCAGTACAGAGTCTCGTAAACAGTGCGTCAGCAGAGGATATCATTTTGTCTTTGGGTGACTTCAACCTCCCAAATTTGCGATGGCAGTTGGACGAAGAGTTAAATGGCTACATCCCTACAAATATTGCATCCGAACACGAGCAGTCTCTCATCGAAGCATTATTTGCTACCGGCCTGCGGCAAGTTAACCACTTCGAAAACATCAACAGTCGAATCCTTGACCTGGTTTTTGTAAGTCTGCCAGAACTTCTAGATTTAGTTGAGCCCCCTGCACCACTTTTACCAATTGACAACCATCATGCGCCGTTCGTTTTACTATTCGACGTGGGCGACGTTATTCCGACCTCGCTCGATGACGATGTTGACAGTTTTGGCTACGACTTTAACAGGTGTGATTTCGATCAGTTGAAAATAGCATTTGGAGAGGTTGATTGGAGCTTTCTCGCGAGGACTGCAACGATCGACGAAACATCTGCAGCATTTTACGACAAGCTCTTCGAAATTTGCAGCATTTTTGTACCGCGCACACGACGTGCGGTTAACTCGACCTTCAACAAACCGTGGTGGACCTCTGAGTTGCGACACCTTCGCAACTTACTCAGGAAGGCACGTAATCACTATTTCCTCTCGAAATCTGAAGCCGACAAAACCATCCTAAGAGAAGTTGAGGCAACATTCAAATCTGTTTTGCAATCCACTCATGACGACTACTTATCCAGGATTCAAGCAAGCATCAAACAGGAACCAACACGTTTCTGGGGTTTCGTTAGAAAACTGAGATCCTCTGCTAGCATCCCCTGCAACATTACATATGAGAAGGCTCATGCTAGCTCTAACGCAGAAGCCGCTAACCTTTTCGCTGAATTCTTCGAGAATGTATTCAGTAAGTCGTGTCCTGTACCACGCCTCGATTGCTTTGCGCATATTTCTTCGCACAACATTAACTTTCCCGTCATCCAATTCTCTTCTGATGAAGTGCTGAATGTCATACAAGCTCTCGATTCCAAGAAAGGATCCGGAACAGACGGCATACCACCACTATTCCTGAAGAAGTGTGCTGTGGGACTCGCAGCCCCTGTCACGATTTTATTCAACCGATCGCTTAGCGAAAAAACATTTCCTTCCGTTTGGAAGACTGCTTCTATCGTTCCCATCCATAAATCAGGAAACGTCAACCGAGTCACAAATTATCGTGGTGTTTCCATTCTGTGTTGTTTGAGCAAAGTTTTCGAAAAGTTGATGCACAATGTCCTCTACACTGTAGCCGCGCCATTAATTTCCGATAATCAACACGGCTTCATGAAACATCGCTCAACAACAACAAACTTGATGTGCTACGTTACCTCTCTGTCACGAGAGATTGAATTGGGAAGGCAAGTGGACGCGGTGTATGTCGATTTTGCTAAAGCATTCGACACAGTTCCTCACATTTTGATAATTGACAAATTCAAACGCATCGGCTATCCTGACTGGCTAACGAAGTGGCTCTTTTCATATCTCTCCGGCCGCACAGCGCACGTAGTGGTCAATTCATCAAGATCTCGTCAGCTCAACATCACGTCAGGAGTACCCCAAGGCAGCGTATTAGGCCCGCTGTTATTTAACATCTTCGTTAACGATTTGTGCTTGTGCCTCTCGTCGTTCAAACTATCGTTCGCCGATGATCTCAAATTTTTTCGTGTAATATGTTCTCCACGCGACTGTGTCGCTTTACAAGAGGATATCAACACATTGTTAATCTGGTGTAGCGACAATGGCATGCGGGTTAATAAAGATAAATGCAAAGTTATATCCTTCACTCGCTCCAACAATCCCGCTCATCACCAGTACAGCATGGGGTCTGCGCATCTGGATCGTGTGGCTTCAATCTGCGACCTGGGAGTTACCATCGATGCCAAGCTACAGTTCAATCAGCATGTGGGAATCACGACTGCTAAAGCCTTCTCAGTGTTAGGGCTAATCCGACGGCACGCCTCTGAGTTCACTGATATCTATGCTTTAAAATCACTCTATTGCAGTTTGGTGCGGAGCATCCTTGAGTATGCGGCCCCCGTTTGGTCTCCTTATTATGTGGCACCCATCGTTTCCATTGAACGCGTACAGAGGAAGTTCGTTCGTTTCGCACTTCGTTCACTTCCTTGGAATGACCCGAACAATCTCCCTCCTTACTCGGACCGTTGCAAACTGATAAATTTGGATCTACTGACTGACAGGCGTGTTAAAATGCAGCGTCTGCTGGTCTTTGACATCCTAATCGGCGTTATTGACTGCCCTGCGCTGCTTGAGCAGATTTCACTGAACGTTCCTCCTCGTCGACTTCGAAATTATCCGATGCTTGCTGTTCCTTATCACCGCACTAACTACGGATATAATAATCCGTTTGATTCGTGTCTTCGAACTTTCAATGCTGTATGTGACGAATTCGACTTTGATATATCCAAAAATGTTTTTAAAAATCGAATAAGTACAACTGTTTAGACTTTAAGTTATTGTAAACTAGTATTAAGTAGTTCAGTCTGTACGATTATTTTAATCGAAGACGGTGATAATAATAAATAAATAAATAAAAATAAATAAAATTGTTTGTCCCCTTGTGGAGCAAAACTCATTTTAAAATTGGTCGTTTTGCATTAAAGGGTGTCCACGATGAAATTGCCACACTATGAAATTGCTCTAACTTTTTAACCGTTGGGTAGAATTTAATGAAAATTTGGGTGGATTTAGTTCATAGTGCGTTATTTACTGCAAGTTTTAAAGTCCTGTGATCAAAACTCGCGGAAATGGAGTCGAAAGAACAGCTCGTGCGTGATAAAATCTTGCGCATTCATCACGAGAACAAGGATCTCTCGCATCGTTCCATCGCTTAAACGTTGGGAATCGCAAATTCCACGGTGTCGCGAGTTCGCGGTTCGAACAACGGTTGACCACCGATCGGAAGCCCAGAAGTGAAGGAAAAAGTATTCCGTACAACACCAAAAATCACAACCGCGTAGTTGGGGCCTTCAACCGAAATCCGAACGCCTCCGTTCGGGATGTGGCTAAGAAGCTGCACCTAAGCCGAAGTTTTGTCCAGAAGGCCAAAACTAAGGCTGGGTTTCGAACGTTCAAGGTACAAAAGCACGAGAAATACGAGAAGCAGAACAAGTCCGCCAAAACCCGTGCCATGAAGTTGTACCTCAACATGCTGACGAAAGGTGAATGCTGCATCATGGACGACGAAACATATGTGAAGGCCGACTTCAAACAGATCCCCGGAAACCTGTTTTTCACGGCCAAGGATAAGTTCAGCGTTCCGGAGCATGTCCGCACTCAGAAGATGTCCAAATTTGCGAATAAATTCCTGGTTTGGCAAGCCATCTGCACGTGCGAGAAGCGGAGTGCACCTTTCGTGACCCAGGACACGATGAACGGACAGGTGTACATAAAAGAGTGCCTTCAGAAGCGGCCGCTTCCTCTCCTGAAGGCCCACAACGTCCCAACAATCTTCTGGCCGGATTTGGCCTCATGCCACTACTCCAAGGACGTGCTGAAGTGGTATGCGGACAATAAGGTCAATTTCGTGCCGAAAATGTTCAACCCTCCCAACACTCCGGAGCTCCGCCCCATCGAGAAGTACTGGGCGATTATGAAGCAGCACCTTCTTAAACGACCTAAGGTAGTGAAGACAGTCGAGGAACTGAAGAAAGTATGGGTTTACATGCAAAAAACGGTTGATTCACAGGTTGTGCAGAATCTTATGGCCGGGGTTAAGGCCAAGGTGCGGGCATTTGCGTATGGACTGTAAATAAAATACGAGTAAAATGGTAAAATGAAGTTTAATAGTTATTTCTCAATCCCTGAAAATTTGATGGCAATCGGATGAAAACTCGAATTTTGCGAATCAATTTTGTGTGTGGCAATTTCATCGTGGACACCCTTTATTTCTGCATAACTTTCGATCTGCAGCATCAAACATTATCATCAAAGTACCTATTAACGTGAGATTTTTATGAAAATGTATATATTTTTATGTGAACCCTTCTCCATTTATTTAATAACATTTCTATCACAGACAAACAGACATAACACATTGAAAATTTTGCACTACAAATCATCGTCACTAACACACCTGCGCCATCTTATCTTGATACATTTACATTTGCATTTGTATATTTTATACGAATAAATAAATCAACACAAACAGCGCAGGTGTGTTAGTGTCGATGATTTGTAGAGCAAAATTGTCAATGTGTTATGTCTGTTTGTCTATTATATAAATGTTAATAAATAAATGGAGATGGGTTAAAATAAATATAAAAACATTTTCATAAAAATCTCACGTTGTTAGGCACATTGATAATAATTTTTGATGCTGCAGATCGAAAGCTATGCAAAAATAATTCAAAACGACGAATTTTAAAATGAGTTTTGCACCATAAGCGGACAAAAGGGGACAAACGATTTTGAATAGGTCTATTAGATGGAAGTTTTTACTTTCAGTTCACGTAATCCGTGTTTGCAAATATTTGCAAATAAGTGAGTTAGTTATCTTGAAAAACCATATTTTTTTGCACTTCAACCTCTATAACTTTTTTTATACAATAATTAGCAACCATCTTGTATCTTCAAAATATGCGCCCTTTTATTTCCTAAAGTCATCTGAACGAAGTTTTCAAATTCAAATTGAAATTAAAAAATTAGAGCAAAAAAACTGTTTGTTAAGTCCCACCCTAAGGACAGTTAGAAAAACTGATATGAAACGAAACGTAGATGAGATAGAATTAAGAATTTTTCAGCACAGTTTCATTAAATTAAATTATTTACAATTCTCTAGGAGCAGCAATTACTCTAAACCATATAAATAAAAAGTTAGAATTTTTATTATGAACATAAGAGGACCACCCTAGTCACAACCCAAACCAAAAGATTGATCTTTTTTTTAAGACTTAATCTTCCAAAGACATCATATGTCTAAAGTTAATGGTTTTCGAGTTATCGATATTTGTCGTGAAATTTGGCTATTCGTACCATAGTGCCTTGCCGCAAAAGACGACTTTTCTCGAAGTAATTCCTATATAAACTTCAAATGGCAAGTTTCCTACTAAATTAGCTCAAATATATATTGCAATAAATCAGGAGCAAACTTGGAATTCATTGAAAGTCATGAAGCAGAACCAAGAATTTAATTATCCTTGTGTTGATATATAGGGTACGGGACGGGTTTTAAGCAGTTTAGTCAGCACCTGAGACGTTTGATGAAGCTGTATGTAACCTATAATTAGAACTGCCAATATTCAGACATTAATCCCTCTGCTTACGTCTGGTCTATCGTAACATACCTTCAACAACGAGCATTAGGCTCAGAAAATTTCATAGCCATGGAATAAAGCTCCCAATTGCAGGGACTTCTTTAACGCATGTGGATTGCTTTCCGATTAAAAAAATGTTTTCTTCAGCTCCTCAATCTGTACATAAACTAACAATATTGTATGAGTGCGATTCTGTGCATGTGTGCAAAGGCGAAATTAAATAGGCCAGTTCACGATTTGCTGCAAACGTCAATTTCCTCAACCCGCTCCTTCGTTTAACCCATCCGCTCTCGAAAACAATCAACCAAAACATGTCGATTGCTCGTCTACTAGCAGTTTATGAGACAGACCTACACGACCAAACTTTTAGTTTGTCATTGATCTTAAGATTGGCAATGTGTATTTCTTATTTCATTTACTCTCACGCAAATGTTAGCCAAAGCGACTGTGACGACAAACGGGCTGCTTCGTTTAAAAACAAACAAATGCAAGAGACAGCAGGCTTCACGTTACATTACCGGTGCGCTATATCCATGGTTAACAAAGAAGAGAGGAAACATGGGCTCTCTCAAAAGCAACAGTGATGCCATGGCTGCCGCTCAAGATCGATGCATTATTTATCGTTGGGTACTATTGGACAGCTGCAAAACATATTTTTTTATTGCAAATGATAGTGCCAGATGATGGACAATATAATCATAAACATAGATCAACCTAAAATGACTGGAAGAAACATGAAATAATTAGCGATTTCAGATCTTCTAAATATGAAATAAATTCAAACTCAATTATCAACATCACATTCTGGCAACGAGCCAAAATGTGAGAGAGAGCTGATGAAGACATGTCCTCCGGGTACACGCGATCAAATGCAAAATGGGCAAAGGCAAAATTTAAGCGAACCTCTTCAGCAGGTAAGAAACTGATGGTTTCTAGTTGATGTATTTTAAATCTTCAAAATGACAGTACTAAATTGGTAATCAATCATCAATCATACATCGAATCATTGACCCAATAGATAAAGCTCATGATCGTATCATTAAAAGTGAAATAATTTGGAAAATGTAGGAGTTATAGACCTATTTCCTAACAACTGATTAAAATAGTGACCCCTGATTAAGCCGTTCCCTACCCCTACCTATTTTGGTTTGTGAAGAAACATTTTGCTAGAATTGTCAATTTGTTTTTGAATTTGTGCATAAAATGCTGCTGAAAATGAAGCATATAAAAAATTACTGACTTTTGTACAAAATAAATCTAGATTTTCTTAATTCAATGCAGTATTTTGTCGAGTATCCACCTTCGAACACATCGTCTTGGTATTAGCGCCCTGTACATTTCTTCCCATTTACCAGCTTCCAGGGTGCATCGTCGATTTCAACGACTACAGGAGCACGCTGGAAGTTGAGTTCATTCTCCCCAACAGCCGTCCTGCTGAAGCGGGACGGAAAAGATTTACAGCTGCTGCTGATGCTGCCTCAACTAGGGTGAATGTTCTACACTCAATAATCATCGATAGGCGCCACGATGGCGCCCCGTCGAGAGAGAACTAAACAAATAAAATTCTGCAGAGGAAACAACAACGACACCACCACTACTACTCCTCTCAACGCGTGGAGGAAGTTTAGGGGTGGATAAAAAACTTACCATGCAGTTGCCGAGGCAAACTGAATCGCAGCGACGAAAAGCGATATCTTTAGGTATATGACTCCGCTTCGTTTATGGGAGGAAGTTCTTCTCATCCGCAGCAGCCATTTTAGTGCGAGGCCATGGAATCTCTTTGGCTAGAATTATGGAGCAGATGATGTCGTTGGCGACGACAACGACGACGGCGTCGTCGATAGGAAATGGAGTGTTTTAGTTTGAGTGTGATTCAATGCTACGTTATCGCTATATTGGAGCAACGACGAAGCTCCAAAAAAGGATGCATCAAAATCTTTATGAGTACTTGAGAATTGAGGAATCACTTGAAAACAGCATACTCAAGAGCTGCAATAAGGGAAGACTAAAATCTAATCAAAAACCCCAAGCTCCAACCACAGCCCCCTTGAGATTTCTTAAATGCCAAACACCTTTTCATGCCACTCTGCATTTAATGGCAGTCGCAACTACAATTGCGAACTTTTGCATTTTTCTAACAGCACCGTTCTATTCGTCATCCGTGGCGAGAACAAAGTGAATCCAGTTTACCTTAACTCCAAGTGCTGCTAATTTTTTAGTTGATGCTTCCACTTCTGTTGCTTAACTAGCTCTAGGTACATATACGAATACCTACCTACCTACCTGTCAGTGAGCAAATTTCCGACAGGTGAAGCATGTTTGCAATATTACCGCAACGTGTTTTAACCGCAGTTGGAACAGTTGGTTGTGCGTTTTCCATTGGGGTAGCTAGAGAAAAATTAGGGGTGGAGCTGTGGGTGCCATGTGTATATATATCATGTGAGCGATTATTTTATCTCGCGTTATTAACGGCAACCGATAATTGGACAAGCAATTTCTTTTTTAATTTATTTATGAAATCATTTACTTTTTAATTTATTTAAATAATTTTTTCATTCACTTGTTTATTTATTTGAGTAAATAAAAAATAAATGATATAAAAATCAATTTCTACAAAAATAAATAATTATTCATATTTGTTTCAACTAATTCGTTACTTTTTTAATTATTGATTAATTTATGTGTTAAATACTGTACTTACGGACAAAGCAAAAATTCACTGTCTTTAGCTTTCCATATGTATTTATCGAAACTGCTATAAAGCTAGAAATAAGGTGCTTATTAGTCTTATGCTCATTTTAACTTGCTAGATAAGTTTCTTACAATTTCAATTACCATTTTTTAATGTTTCCTACTTCTCTGTAATTCCGTGTGTTTCTGTAGACGTTTTCGTGCTCCTATAGATTTTATTTACAGTAAGAAATTAGCTAAGTAACTACTCACAGAAACGGACCATTTCACTACAATCAATCAAGTCTAATTTAATCTATAAATTCTAATTTATTACAATGCATCTTACTTGAACTGGCACATTTTCTTTTCCTTTCAATTATCATCCGTATGATCCTCAATGATAATCGTTCTGTCATCCCCCCTTCAAACCTTCTGTCAACTCGTTAGGCTGTTACCGTACGATTCACGAGTCCATGTGGGAACAAGCGACGAGAGGTTTCACGCTCGTAACGCCTTCGCTAAAAAATACATTATATTTACATTATATTACATTAATACATTTATGTGTAATCTTATACGTTTCTTTTTCTATTGATTAACTCATATATATTTTTTTGAAACAATAATGTATTATTTATTGATTAGTTTGTGTATTTTTTGATCTATTTAGTTATACAATTTTAATTATTTATTCATAACTAATTAATTAATGTATTTATTTATATATTTTAATGTTTACATAAATATTTGCTCTAATTATTTTTAAGCATATATGTACATTTATTTATTAATTCACACTCTTATTTTTGTATTTATATAAATCAGTATGTATATCAGTGACAAACTTTATTCATACTTTTTTTTGTAATTGTATTGAACATTTTTTTAATCTTCATGACATATAGGTTCTTCATTATATACAATAAAATTTAAAATTTTGATAATTTTAATTATTATCTTATATATATATCTTTCATAATGATTTAAACATTTTTTTTTTTCATAACAATTTAATCATTTGAATTATCAATTGTAAGGTTTTTCTTATTTCTTTGCTGAATTCTTTATAAATTTATGTTTTCATTAATTAATTTCTTTTATTTTCATTGTTGAACTTAACAATAAGTATTATTTTTTAATTTTTGTGCATATATATTAATTTATTTGTTTATTTATTTACATTATGATTATTATTTTCGTATTCCCTCATATGCGGCGTAACGATCTATGATGATGTTGTTTACGAAGGAAATAATTTCTCATCATTTGTTGTGATTTTTGCTAGAACAAAGATGTGAAGAGAAAGTGTTGATAGTTTTGTTAGAGCACGCAGGCTGTCGTGTCATATCATGATGGATGTCAAGTAAAACAGACGTTGTAAATGAACCCAAGGAGTGAGATAGTTCTCTCTCCCAGGCATTTGGGAGTGTGAATAGATAATTCGTTACAACCACTTCAAAAAGCTACTGGTAGTATATGAGCACGATCAAACGCACATTCTTTTGCCAGTCAAGGTAGGGTATTCGTTCCTTTTGGAACTTAGCTTGACGTTCAGCTTAAGCAAACATTACCGTACATCTCGTAGTTCGTACTCTATGATTGACCGTAACCATCCAAATTGCACATAAATTCGAACAAATGCAGCCTAGGGCTGGTAGATAATTATTTATGTGAAGGTCCCTTAAGGTATGTGATTGATATTAGCACCAGCCCGGCCCTCATGGTTCATCTGAAAAGGGAATGATGTTTAATTGAGGTCACTCCTAAAGTGTGATGATGATTCACTTCACTTCTCAGAATTTTTTTTTAAACTACGCATGATGATCGCTTTGGACCGATTCAAACCAACAGTATGGATGCTTGTGGGGCCACTCCAAAAATGTGCTGGTGGTATTTAAATAAGAATACAAGGCATTTTTAATGTCGCCAAGAGTCGATTTGGGCTGATTTAATTTAACAGTAAGGTTGATGTTAGGGCAATTAACAAAGTGTGATGGTGATTGTTCATCTCGAAGACAGGTTCACTTAACTTGACTTCTAACACTTTTAAAGCTACGCATGGTGGTCACTTTAAATCGATGTACGCCAACAGTGAGTATGATTTTGGTGCCAGTCACAAAGGGTGATGATGGTTAACATTATTGAGAAAACAAACAAACAAATCTTTAAATTACGCCTGATAGCCAATTTGAACTGTTTTAAACCAATAGTAATGAAGCTTCTGAGGTCACTTAAAAAGTTTATTGGTTGATTTAGAATGGGAAGGCAAGCTGATTTTGAGAAACGCTTGAGAACCGATTTGAAACGTTTTATACCAAGTAAAAGGATTATGTTGGGGTCAGTCACAAAGTGTGATGGTGGTGCACTTCATTTGGAAAATAAACAGTTTGAATCGATTTATATCAACAGTCAGGATGCTGTTGGGTCCACTGACAAACTTTTATTGTGGTTTAGTTTATTTGGAAAGCAAACAATTTTTAACTACGTTTAACAGCTGCTTTGAACCAATTTAAACCAACAATAGGTATGCTGTTGCGATCACTTACAAAGCTTGATGGTCGATTTCAAAGGAGAAGGCCAGGCCTTTAAAACGCTTTAAAGCCGATTTCAAACGATTCACTAAGGATGCTGTTGGGGCCACTCACATTTACATGTGAGTACAGTACAGTATGTACTGTTGCCACCACCCATAAAGAGTGATTGTTAATTTTTAATAAGAAGGCAAGGCAATTATCAAAAGATTCTTAAGAACCGATTTGAACCGCGACATAAAAGATTTTGTTGGGGCCACTCATAAATTGAGAAACAAACAAAAAATTATCTACGTCTAATATCCGCTTCGAACCGATTTAAACCAAAAGTAAAGAAACTTTACGGTCAATCAACAAAGCTTCGCTGGGAAACTGTGATCACTTCAATGGGAAAAACTCTCTCTCTCTCTCTCTCTCTCTCTCTCTCTCTCTCTCTCTCTCTCTCTCTCTCTCTCTCTCTCTCTCTCTCTCTCTCTCTCTCTCTCTCTCTCTCTCTCTCTCTCACACACACACACACACACACACACACACACACACACACACACACAAAACACATCTACCGTGTCAGCCTTCTCTGACGCCTGCATTACACCATTCATCGTACACGTCAAGATTGCCTGAACGCACTTCACTCTTATCTCACAGTGCTTATCATTAACATCGGCGGATTCCTTTAACCGTTATTTTACTGTACTTCTCCGTACTTTTTCTTACTTCTGAGGCAGCTACTTCGAGATATTTTCAACCCAAGCACATAAATTCCTGACATGGCATTCATCCTTTGTTGTCTGGCCAAGTTGCGGCATCGTTCGTGGCCACTTGCACGTAAAAAGTAAAATTAGAATCACAAACCACTCCCGGAACCTCTAGCGACCAAACGAATGACAACCAACTGATCAATGCACCACCAAGTGGTAAAATCTATACATCAACAACCTTAAAAAAACCAATGACTTATCAAAACCAGAGAAACTCAAAACCGTTCTCGACAATTTCCTGCTGATGATGAAATCTCTCGCAGATGACGCAGATCTCTCCTTAAGGTACCTCAAATTTCTACATATTTTACTGAGTTTATCACATGCTTTCTGGGATTTTTTCAAAGGTTTCATATTAAAAACTTTCAGCATTTGATTGCACTTTTTTGGATCTTCAGAGCTTCTTTAAATTTGCTAAAAATTTTACGGTTTTCTCAGAGTTTTCCAACAGTCTCTTAAACTTCTTTGATGTGCGGCTTTAGTTAGTCAATTTTAGCAGATAATGAAACCCTGCCAATTTAACATTTCAATCGAATTTAATTTAGTTTAATCAACAAACTATACTCAACTTCAATATCTTTCAATGTTTTTCAAGTTCATGGAATCCTAGAACTGTTGTAAAATTCACATCGGTTTTTTTTTAATTGTTAGAATTATGCCAAATCATGAAAACTTAGTGCGAAACATTAGCATATGCAGCTTAATTCATGTTTGTTTTGTTGGACAACCGAAGAGTTTACTAAAATGAGTGACCCACTCATGAGCTACGCCAATGGTGTTGGCCCGTGTATGTGTGAACCTGTTCATTCATGAGGACAAGTTTGTCAAGCTGTACAGCGACAGAGAGAAATTTGTATGAACAGGAAAAAAGAAAACATTTGGTACAATGTTCGCGTGTAGCTCTATGCGGTAAAGTATGGTGTCACAAGTTGTTATTTTTTCGAGCTCGAGCAGCATCGACAGGCGACCAAGTGTGAGGGTAATTTAAACCGTTTGGGTGCATTTGTGTAATTACGGAAACCTGGTACTCGGAAATTTAGTTTGCATTGCGGATTCTGGGTCTGCGGCCGGTTTGTTTGCAGCGTTGGATTATTATTCGTCGGATGTGTATCACTACAGTATCGATACACGAATATAGGGAAAAGAATACGGTACTCAGTACCGTAGAATTCATATTATCATAGCGTTTTTAAAGTGAAAACTCACCTTACAAACAATAAATTGGGTTTTATACACAACCACACTCGCATGGTTGACATAAACTACGTTCGATCATTTCTTAACAAATTATTCAAATCGACATATCTGATTTCGTAAACAAAGCCATGAACAAAGATTCAAACGTCAATTTCGTAAAACTCCTTTGCAAGTAAGCACCAACATCACGGTAGGGAAATATTGCCCTTTTATATTGGTGATGCAAGGTTGCGCAAAAATACTTAGAGTTTCGAAAAATATTCTATTCAATCTTTGTTTACATCTTTGTTTGCAAAATCAGATACGACGTTTTGAACATGTTGTCGGAACTATTTCGATTAACAAGTTGAAAACCGTGGCAAATACTTTAATAACTTTGAAAAAATATTCCATGAACATGAAAAAAGCTGTCAGGTTTGATTTCTTGCTTTGGTGTTCCTGAAAAGGGGAATTATTTTAAAAGCTTTCGCGATTATATGGTTAAAAGGGCAAAGGTTTCACCTTTTTATTTTTTGATTCATTCCTTTTTTCGAGAACGTATGTGTATTATCCCGATGAGTTGAATGTAAGTTAGTTTTTCCATAGTAATTTCCATAGAAACTTCAAAAATTTTGCCACCAATTGAGCTCAAAATTTGTTTGAAGAGTCAGCACCCGAATTGAAATCAATTTATTGGAGTGGAGCAGAAACTATATTTTGAACCACCTTAATACCTACACTATTGCATACAAAATTGATTGGTGTTTGTACGGAGATATGTGCTGGGAAAATTCTAATATTACAAATAAGTTAATCATAAAAGATTACCTTTCGCTTGTGCAATTTTCTATACTGTACATTAATTTAGTCGTTAATTTGGATTCGTTTATTTTTGAAAGCCGGAAATGTTTCCAACCACAGGATGTCTCACAATAGGAGTCACTCAAACATAATGGGATATCAGCAAAAAAAATCAACCGAATCATAGCATTTATTTTTCATTTGAAAGGTACATGTTATGAAAATAAACCAAATTAATTGAATTCGAATCTGTCGCCCTTTTCCTTGATAACTTTGTGCAAACGCTTTGTAAACCCATCGCAGCTGTAACGCACGATTTCCTGAGGAATTTGGTCCCAAATATCAACCAAATGTTTCTAGAATCGATCTAAAGTAAGCCCTTTCGTAGGGCATATATGTTGAAGCATATAACCCCAAACAAAGTAGTCAAGTAGGTTGAGACACTTATGAAGAAATCGGGCAAATTTTCCGCGCACCACGCTCGTGTCTTCATAGCCTTGTGAGCTGGAGCTGAGTCCTGTTGGAAACAATATGGTGTATTCCCATACAGCGTTAAAGCATGAGGAAGCAGATGGTTCTTCAAAACCTGCTCGATGTAATATTCAGTGTTGATTTTTACGTAAGGTTCTATGAAAAGAAGAGGAAGTTTTCTTTTTCGTGAAACGGCGCCCCATACCATGATTCTCGATGTATTCCGATAGCGTCCTACAACTAGTTTATCTCTTGGAATATTGGCAAGACTTTTGCCATACACACGATCATTTTGTTGATTATGACTGGAGGAGGAAGAGCTTTTCATCCGAAAATAAAATCTCGCAGTCACCGTGCCGATCCAAAAGATTTCTGCTTCTTTGGACCCTGGCTTGCTTTGGGCCGGTCACAACGAGAGACTCTTTTTCCACATTCCCTCCTCTCAGACTTTTCTCCATATATTTTTTTTTATTTTTTTTTTTTTTTTTTTGTTTCTTGATTTTCCAGGTTTCCGGCCGTGGGGTTGTTCTTCTCCTGCAGCAACTCCCTTTCTTTTTATTTTCTTTAGTTTCTTGGGCGGGGGGGGGGGGAGTTTCGTTTTGTGGGGGTGGGGGGGGGGTGAATGATTTTTTTTTTTTTTTTTTTTTTTTGTATGGAGCGTTGACTTTGGTCAAACCCCCTCTACGTGGTATATGCATAAAGATAACAATCGCTGCGCGCTGCTCAAGGCTGGATTTCTTTGAATTGACTCCTGAACGACGATTCATAGTGATGGACTTGATCGAAAATGCTCCTTGTTGTTCGGAGGCCGTCCGACTTGCCCGTGGTCTGCCTAGACGGTCTGAGGATTTTCCTCCAATGGTTCCGCGACGAATGATTCTTGACACTGTGGAGACGTTGAGCATCATGAGAGAGGCAATTTGGCGCATGGATTGGTCCTGTGGTAGCCATTTGCAAGATTTGCGTTTGCTTGTTAGGCTCAACTCGCTTCCATTTTACACTTCCCTTTTTCGAAGTAGAACGAATTGTAGCACCACGATTTGGAGTTTGTGTTTCACGTCTATAACGGTTCAAACTGTGAAATGTGAAAATAAGTTGAGATACAAAAATATAAGAAAAAAGAGAGAAACTTCACACACAATCATATTTTACCTCTTATACGGGCGATCGAAAATAGACCCAGTCGCTTCGAACCGTTTGACAATTCGAAAAACGGTGCTCTGGCTCAATTTAAGCTGAGCTGCTATCTTTCTCGTTGATAAACCTGTCTCATGTAATGTGACTACGGCTGATTGCTTTTCGGTGGAGATCCTTTCCCATTTCCGAACTGTTTGTCTTTTCTTCAAAAGTGGACGTTTCTTGAATGCACGAACATTTCTTTTTCCAGCGGCAGGCCGTCCCGAACGAACTCGGGAGTTTCGGTTTGCCTATGGCGCTGAATCGCTCGCACTACAGCAGACTGGCTGATGTTCAACGAATGTGCAATATTTCGAGCACCCATCATGAAACCTGCCAGGCAAAAATGTGTAAATAAATTTTAAATTCACGCACAAAAAATTTACAAAATACCACAGATTTCAAAGCTTCAATATTGAATGCTTACGGGTTGTGATGTCCTTAATAAAGAAGCGGATTTTGGTTTACTTCTGTTTTCTTTGAAGATCACTTAATAACTAATTTCCTAATCGCTGCATTTGACAAGCGATTGCTGCGATTACTGTTTGCCACCTGAGCAACCGTTGTTAGGCACTGATGACAGTGGTGTCGATACACCACAACTATCCCCTCTCTAAGAAGCGTGGCAGACGTTCTACTCGATTTGACCTGGTCACGCATGTCCACTGTTTTCTCCCACCCAATCTCCCCTCCCCCCTCCCCTCTCACCTCTCTCTGCATTCCTCAGCATGATGGTAAATTAGAAGCGAGTATTTAATTGACCGCCACAGTTTCTGATTGCCTCTTCCACTTTGAATATGCAGTGAATCAGGCATCAAAATATGGAATAACTTCAATATGAAGTGAATCAGACAATAAAATATTAAAGTAGTGAACATGAAGTGAACCAGGGCTGAATCACTTGGACATGAAATGGATCAGACCTGAATCGCTAAAATGTGGAGTGAGGCGACCCTGAATCACTTAATTTTGAGGTGATTCAATACTGAACCTACTGAATACAGACCTAATCTCTTGAATGTGAAGTTAGTCAATTCCGAATCACTTGAATGTGTGGTGAGTCAGTACTGAATCACTTAAATACGAAGTGAATCAGGCATGACTAACTAAAATATGAAGTGAGTCAGCCTTGAATCACTTGATGAGGAGACTTTAATCACTTCAATATGAAGTAAATCACCTGAATTATTATAAAATGAAGTTGTCTGGCTTAAATCACTTGAATGTGTGGTGAATCAGTCCTGAAGAACTTGAATTTGAGATGTATTCGTCCTGAATCACTTGAATATGAAGTGAAATAGCCGTGAATCACATGCATATGAAATGAACCAGACATAAATCACTTGAATGTGTGGTGAAACAGCGCTAAATAAGTTGAATTTGGGGTGAGTCCTCCCTGAATCACTTGAACATGAAGTGAATCAAACCTGAAAGACTTAAATGAGAAGTCCGTCAGTCCTTAATTACTAGTATTCGAGGTGAGTCAGTCCTGTATCACTTGAATATTAAGCGAATCAGGCCTGAATCATTTGAATGTGAAGTAAACCAGACCTAAATCACTTGTATGTGATGTGAGTCAGTCCTGAATTACTTGAATATTATGTTAATAATGACTAGAATACGAAATGAATCCGACCTAGAGCAGGTATAATCACTTTAATGAGAAATCACTTGAATTGAGGTGAGTTAGTCATGAATCACGTGGATACGAGGTAAATCCGGCCCAAATAGCCCCTTCTGTAAAGACTCGAACTTTCCATCTTATCATAATCACGAGACAGAACAAATTGAAAATGCTCAATGTGCAATGCTCACTAGCGCCACGTAGCGGTGCAATTCCAAATAAAACGGTCCATCTTCTGAATTCTATTAACCTTCTGAACAACTTTGCCGAAGACTAGAACTTTCTATCTTATCAGAAACAAGAGATAGAACAAATTGGAAATGCTCAATGTTCCATGCTCACTAGCGCCACGTAGCGGTGAAATTGCAAACAAAACGGTCCACCTTTTGAATTCCATTGACCTTCTGAACAACTTTGCCGAAGATTAGAACTTTGCATCTTATCAGAATCACGAGATAGAACGAGTTGAAAATGCTCAATTTTCCATGCTCACTAGCGCCACGTAGCGGTGCAATTTTAAATAAAACGGTCCAAATTTTCAATGCCAATGACTTTTTGAACAATTTTGTTGAAGACCGCACCATATTAAGGGTCTCGAGATATAGCATCATGAATGTACTTGTATTTAGGTGATGCTAAACTTTTCGAGGTGATGCAATCTTCAACTGAGTGTTGCAATACTTTTCCAAGCGAGTCCGTACTTATGACTGGTAGTGTATATACCTTATTTGTTCTGTTGCACTGGAGGCCAAAATTAGTTCATATAAAACATCATTTAACTAGAAAATATTAAGTATGCACCGTCATGTTTGAATTTACTTAACTGCATGTTCACAAAAACAAACAGATACCAACTAACTTCAATGTTGGTTTTAAATGGTCTTAGCGATCTATTTGAGCAACATCAATGAAATATCTAGTATCTCGTGATACGTGAAACATACTGTGCTGTAACAAAATATGTTTTTTGTTACTGCGGAATTACTAAAAGGAAACATGAAAACTAATTGTTGAATTTATATGATGTTTTGCGTGCTACTTGGGATATCGCTCAGATGAACAGAGAACGGGTTGAAATAAAACTATCCGTATGAAAAATGCGTTTAAATATATTGAGTATGTTCAGGAGACACTCTAGGTCTAGTAAAACCAAACAGTTCAATTGTAACCAAAGTATTGTTATCTATAGAAAAGTTGTTTTGATCAATATTATTGAGATATGGCCTCGCAAATTTAGGTAGACACGACTCCAGTGATATGGTGTCAATCGCATTAAATCTTTGAACAAACATACTCAGTCTATAGATTGATGTTCTACTCATGCAATCTGTCAATTCATGGGATTGCTTGTACACGTTTTTCACGCATGTTCTGTAAGATTAGGCACAAGTCATAACAATCCAAAGCGTTAAAGAAAACATGTCAAGCCGATGGCAAACACCAGCAACCATCTGATATTTGAACGTAAATATTCAATTGCAACATCCAACACGAATTTCCACAAGGCTTTTTTAGGACTGCGGTAGCATTCCAGCTTCCAGCTTCCAATGCTCGTGATAAACGTCCATCCATGTGTGCCATCATGCTTTGAATTGTAAAACTTTAAGCAGCCAGCTTTATTTGTACTGCAACGACGAGCCTGCTACACAACTCAGAGTCACATGTTTGCTTAACCTGATTATAAAATTTGACGCATGTTTGGTCGAAGTTAGACATGGGCCTGGAGGTGTGGTTGCGATTCGAGCGATTGAAGCCAAACTGTGAAACGAAAATGGAATGCTATAAATAATATCTGACATCGATAGGCACAAACAAACATACATTCTGTCGAGAATTGCACATGGTAATAGAGTGTGCAATACACAAACTATGAAGTAGGGATGTACAAAATGGCAGAAGGAAAGGAGGGGAGCGTGTGACTTTCTAAAATTGTCGGGCTGATTCGAGCGAAGCTGGAAATCAAATTAGTTGTAGAAATTATTCATGAGTTGAAGTCGATGAAAATTTTACGCCATTCGAAGTGCAGTTCCACATTAGTTGGATGTTGATAATAGGCAGACTATTATATGTGGCATGTATGTAGGCAAGAGGGGTCAAACTGTGAAAAGCAAAATTAAAGATGGGTTTGAGATTACCAGGATATTACTGGAGTAGAACATCACAATGCTGGAATCAGAAATTCAGAAAGGAAAGGTGCTATGTATCCTCGAATTAAAGACGAATTTTAAAATTTGCGTCTGATGACACTCTGAAAGAAATATTACTACATATACAGACTTCTATCGCCTTGCGGAACCTTAAGTTTCAATTTCAATTAACTTCTTCATACTTCCAACAAGAAGTTAAAAGTTATACATCTCAAAATGCACTCATGGAATTTTCCCCTATCCATATCGCAAAAAAGAAAACTGCCAAGAATTCACCCTCGTTACAGAGATAAAGTTGTTGATAAAGTTGTGGCAAAAGTCTAACAACTTTATCACATCACCCTATTCAATTGGTGAACGAAAGTACTTCCTTCTCTTTCTCCAAGGCTCGTCACTTCCATTTTCCACTAACGTGGCCATCGTTATCCCATATCTTCTACGCAGACAGGGGGAGCTGCACCATTCTCAAACGCGAGAGCTATCGAATAAATTGAGTGAATTGAATATAAATTCTATCGCACACATACACACACACTTACACGATGGATAGAACTTCGTTTAACCAACTCAACCTACCGTTGGAGAAGTGAAGTTGGCTCACATTGGCACAATTTACTTCTTACCGGGGCGTCCCAACTTTCTTTGGAAACGGGAAGGAAATGATGCGCTTTTCATCCTACCACATTTTCCGGTAGACATCCAGTCTTACCCATACATGCCTATACGGTTGCCGTCGTTCAGAAAAAAAAACTATTGTAATAAAAGTATGCAAGACATTTTCACATTTTTTTCCTCCTCTACTTCTTCAAGTTCTGACAACGCTCCTAAGAGGGTGCATTTCCAACACTTATCTATTTACAGCATCGAAGAAAATATTCACTATCAGCCGGAGGTTCCAGAACGCATTGACTTTACCCACTCTTCTCATCTGTAAGCTAAAAGGGAGAAAGTTTTCAAATAAATGAATGCATAAATATGAGCTCTATGAAGAGTGAAGAAACTTTGCACACCTCCCCAGTACCCCAGCCAACCGTGCAAGGGGGTGGATTGTTTTCATATCAACCGACAAACGGGTGGAAAAAGTTTGCTTGCAGTGGTCCAGTTCTTGGTAATAGCCAAAAGGATGATTCATCAGCTAATGAATGTAATTGATGACTTTAAGTTAAAAAGTAAATAATCTGAATACAGATAACTTAGGGCATGAAACAGTGGCCAATGAGAAGCTCGCTTATAATTTCCATCGAAAGGTACACAGTTGTAATGAGAGATAATGCCGCATATTACATAAATAGCTATTTATATATTCATTTCTGAATTATTTCTTCTTCTTGGTTTGTAATGCTTCTGGAGCGAGTGATTTGCTAAGTGGTTCTAAATTCTCTTCAACTAAATCCCCAATTATTATTTGAAAGCTTAAGATGGCAGTGCCAATGCATGAATTGTTTACAAGTTTGTCCAGGGTGAAACGGCCAAAACTTGGTAAAAAATGATTAACTGCACACTGATATTATATCAATTATCAATCCTCATTTCTTTTTCAAGTTCATCGTCACAGTTCATCATCAACACAGAAAAATTATTTGATTAGGCTTCCGATTTTCCAAATGTGAACTGTCAGGCTTTACGTTCCACATCTTCCATCAAGTTTTGTACCACTGTTATTTCCAACGCCACTGTTCAGCATCAATGCCAATTTGCCTTGAACTGTATTCCACTTCCAACTGTTAGTTTATTTCTCTTGAGGTTTCTCTTTACGATTGCCCAATATTTTTCAATTGAGCCCAGTTACGGCGAGTTTTGAGGGTTTTTCTCCTTGGATACGATTTACAAACTATTGGCGGTGTACCATTCCTGAGCCATTTTTCCGTAGGGGCAAGAAGCGAGGTCTGGTCAAAACAGCACGGAACAAATATGTTTCTTCAAGAAAGGCAATGAGCGTTTTGCAAGCATTCCTTTACATAAATATCTTGGTTGACAGTGCCAGTTTTCACGAACTTTCGCTTTTTAGCCCACAGGTGCAAATCGCCTGCCAAATCGAGTATTTTTTCGGGAATTTTGACATTTTTTTCTGTTAAAACTTATCTTGAACCTTTTTTTCCGATAGTTGAAGATGCTTGAAATCAGCCTTGACGTATGTTTCATCGTCCATTACAACGCAATCAAATTTGGTCAACAAACTCGTGTCAATTTACGCGCTCTTCCTTCGGCTGTTGTGTTTTGCTTTTCATCTCGATTTGGTGTCACTGTAACCTTATATGTTGACAGTACGGTTCGTTTCCTTGCTCTTTGCACTAATGTGTGGGACTTTCCCAATTTGAATCCAATATCTCTTATGGAAAGGTTGGGATTGCGTTTGAAAATGCTGGCCACTATTCTTCCAATCACTGCGGCTTCCTGGTTTCGGTATCCTCCTGATTCCGGCTTCCTGGCAGTCGTCAGACGTTCTCCGAACAATTTTACAACATTCGGCACGGTTGATTTGGCAATATTAAGTGATTTTGCCAAGACGGCTTGGGAATCATTTGGATTTTACTTATGCGCGTGCAAAAATTTGAAGAAGGTTGGACGTAATTTTGACAACTGAATAATGGAAACAAATGGCAAAAACTAAATAGAATCACCATTCCGTACGCATACACTTACAAAATGAGCAGTGTTCAAGTTTTTTAAAGGGTGTCCGGAATCAAATTGCGACACACACAAATATTCGACAAAATTCGCCCGTTCAACCAATCATCTTCAAACCTCCAGGGAGTAAAATAAAACGAGTTATGAATATTTTCCCATGTATGTTTTATTCAATTTCAATTCCATATCCAAATGCACGAACCTTCTACTTTACACTACTCATAAGGTCCTGTACAATCTTTGGACCAACTATTTTTTTGCGTGGCCATCCATTTTTTCTTCATATCTTCCTCCGATGTCACTTCCTTAGGATGCTTCCGAAGTGCCTGCTTCATGATGGCCCAGTACTTTTCAGTTGGCCGCAGCTCCGGTGCGTTCGGGGGGTTGAGATGCTTCGGCACGAAATTGACCTCCTTAGCCTTGTACCACTCCAAAACCTCTTTCGAGTAATGGCACGAGGCTAAATTCGGCCAGAAAATCGTAGGGCTATTGTGTGACCTCAGAAGAGGAAGTAGACGCTTTTGGAGGCATTCCTTTAGATACACCTGCCCATTGACCGTTCCAGTTATCACGAATGGGGTGCTCCGCTTTCCACACGAGCAAATTACTTGCCAAATCATATATTTTTTTGGCCAACTTTGACATCTTCTGCTTTCTAACGTCCTCAGGGACATCGGAATTATGGTGAGTAGTGAAAAACAGGAGCTCCGGAAGCTGCCGGAAGTCTGCTTTTACATACGTCTCATCATACATAACGAGGCAATGTGGTTTCGTCAACGTCTGTGTGTAGAGCTTCCGTGCACGTGTTTAACCTACCGTATTCTGCCGTTAATCGCGATTAGGCGCCTTTTGGACTTTTTACGTGTGTAGTCCTTCACGTTTTTTCGCATCTTGCACGAAAGTTTTGGTTAGATTCAGTTTCTTCGCCACATCGTGAACCGAACTGTTGGGATTCCTCTTGAAAGCTTGAACTACCCGCTTGTGATCCTTAACACTATACAGAGATCCATTTTTTCCACTTTTTTCTTCCCGATCGATGGTCAAACGGTCGTGGTACCAATTTAAAACACGAGACACCGTAGAATGTACCATTCCCAGCTTCCTGCTGATGGCACGATGAGAAAGATCCGGATTTTCGAGGTACGTGCGCAAAATTTCTTTGCGTCGCTGCTGTTCTTCCGACTTCATCTTCGCAACGATTGCACATCTGCTTGTGAAACTTACACAGCGTAAACAAATGCACATTGAACTAATTCCACCCAAAATTTTAATAGATAATACCCAACGGGTAAAATTTTACAGCCATTTAAAAGTGGTGCAATTTGATTTCAGCTTAAAGCTGGTTCACCACCAGAGGGAGACTCCTCCACACTACATATCGCACTCATCAACACATGAGCCGGGACCCATGGCTTTACTTCCCTTCCGAAGGAACAGAGATTTTCTCGCCTCAAAAAAATCTCATCTACATCGGATGGGATTGATCTCACACCCACTGGGATGCCAATAAGCAGTCACACTTACCACTACACCACCAGCACCGGTAATTGTATTAGTCTTTCATTTGCGTTATGCTTCCTCCCATGCAATTTTCATGCTCGTCAGATACCAAGCTGAAAATAATATTATTATTTAGTGCATCGGGAGAACAACCAAAATCTGCTGAATTCAGCGTTTATGACCACAACTTGTCATAATATTAACAATACAGATACCTGTTCCAACATAACTTTGATGCAAATAAAAATGCCAAAACCATCCAGCTTTATTAAGTTTTATTAAAGTTTTATGAAAGCCAGTAGAATTCAATTTAGTTTTATTATGGCACCAAGAGGTGCCAATAAGATTCAAAATTTTAGGTTTTTAAGAACCTACACAGCTTGTTAACAACGATCTTAAAACCTTGTTTTCTCAAATTTCTTTTAATCATATCAAAGGTTTTATTTCGACTTTATGAACTCGTTAAATAATGTTTTGAAATGCCATTTTACGACTCATTGATATTATCTCCTTATGGCCAGTTAAAAGAGGATTTAAAAGCCATTTTGCGTCTATTAAATGCATTAAACGGCAAATTGGCACTGAGGGTAGTTTCTATGTGGTTTTATAAAGGCAGAAAACATGACTTAATTGTTTTATAGTAGTCATTGCGAGGGTCCTCCCTTCGCTCAGTCGGTAAAGGCGCGGCTACAAATCAACACCATGCTGGAGCTGGATGGGTTCGATTCCCGGTTTGGTCTAGGAATTTTTCGCTAGGAAAAATTTCTCGACTCCCTGGGCATAGGGTATGAACTGTACTTGCCACATAACAATATTAATGCAAAAATGGTACCTGGCATCGAATGCTGTTTATAATTAAATGTGGAAGTGCATTTAGAACATTAAGTCGAGAGCAAGCAATAAGCTAATTGCGAAATAAATAAGCTTGAAATGCATTATGGAGAGTGTGAGTAGTGGAATACCTGTAAGTAGTCAATAAGAAGAAGATAAATGGCTTTTTGATAAAACCTTTATTGCTTATCTTGACAGATACGCGCATTTCGAAAGAGTATTAGTACACGACACTAATAATTGTAATGTGGACGAAATACGCGTATTTAATGCACCAAATTTCAACTGTAATTCAAATGAACTGTAGATCGAAGACCAATTTCGACAATCTTTTAGGTATTCTTATTGAATTCCATAAATTTTTAGGTAATTAATGATTAATTTACTGTATACATGTGTTTTAATTTGGTTTTTGTTGTTTTAAACTCGCATAATTTCCGAGGCGCATTAATTTCCGGCTCTTATCATGCCAATATTGACTATTAAATTAAATGCGCATATGATTTGGAGCATGAAACGCTGAAAAAACCTCAATTTGTTTTGGATATTTTCCTATCAAACAAAGATTCCCGCAACACTACCACTTTTTTTTAGGATTTTATTTACTGCTAAATGAATCAGGAGAGAAAAGAATCGGAAAAAGCAGAACAACAAAAACCAACCACGATATCACAGTGAAGTTTGATAGCTGTGGCTATTTGGTCGTATGTTGGATTTCGTGGCAGCCAATAGGTATTATGAAGGTTCTCAAATGTTCATAAGATCTTTCATTAGAACATTTCAAAATCTTTTTGGTCTTATAAAGGTTTTAGTAACTTGTTTTCACAACCATAGTCATAGGCATAGTCTACACACCCACAAAGTTTTATTGGATTCTGAGAGGGTACTGCCAAACACTGGATGAGTTGGCGTGAAATTCGTCAATATGGAAACACTCTTATAGTGTTTACCCTACTTGACGTTTATTGACATTTTTGTGTTTTGGGAAGCGGAGAGAAAAAGAAACAATAAAACAGGGTTATTTGGAAGTGTTCAGACTAGTTTACGGATACATCGTATTTTATTGAATCCGAGACTCCTCAATACGACACCATTCACTTTCCACAAAACTGAATTTCGATTTTACCGTCGATAATTACGTCCAATTCGTTTCAAAGCATAGCAAACGTGAGAATGGTTCATACCTTGTTTGCTGCACATTGTGGAAATATTCCTCGCCCAGCGATATTCAACGACACACACAGCATCCTTCAAATCTTCATATTATGTCAAACAACTGTCCCTCAACTTTATCCAGAGCAGAATTAATTAAGAACAACACAAATTCCAAAAACTTCAAGTTACATAAAAAAATAAATTTTGTCGGAAAAACACCGCCGAACAATTCAGACGCTACACTTCAAATTCACATCTACGACCAAATTTCGAAAAATTCCGTTCAAAATCGTGAAAATCAAGTGTTGAACATTGATATATACATCTTAAACGAAGAAATGCAGTGGTAGAAACACGTATTCCTCGGAATCAGTATTTTGTATCAATGGCCTATGGGTGAACCACTGAGCGTTCAGTTGAGAGAAGTAAATTGTTTGTTTGCCAGAAAATTGCATATATATTCAGGCCATCAAATAATTTCTTAAGAGTTAACAATGGATCTTCCGTAGTCAACGTGTATCATTTGGTCGTGTCTTGTTTAAAACTTTTCTTACGTATCGAAAAGATTTCCATACGGTTTAATTTTTTCAAAACTTATAAACCTATGTCTGAACAAATAAAATAAAAAAGCAATTAGGTTTTTGAGTTTTCAAAAATTTCATGATTTTATTTTCACGAAAAAAATGTTTTTCTTGGTATGCATTTTTTTACACAGCTTATTTTTACATAAATACTCTTGAGTGAAATTATTTCGTTTTTAGTAAAATAAACTCATTCTTTTTCGCCAAATACGCGTACAAAGTTTGATTCAAATCCTGTCACTCGAATTTGACCGAACTGTCATTTAGCGTGGGGATGCAGCAGCGGTTATGATTTCCATGATTTTAGTTTTCAGTCAACACGGTCCCGGTTTTATTGAAAAACTTTAATGTAATCTTAGGTTTAGTAGAAAACCGTCTTTTAAGATAATAACATAATTAATTTCCTCAATGTTATGTACTGTTATGTTTTGGATTTTGTTTTCATTTTCACCATAAGCACACTCGAAACTATTTCCGATAGCTATTCAATTCACTTCTCTAACGCACATTGCTAATACACCCACCGTTGTCAGTAGCAACCCCTCCGCTAATTCAAAGCTTGTATCGATAAACAACAACAAATTCGCTTCAGTGCATTTTTCATCAATAAATTCTCCGGTTCGTGACACTCGAAAAACAGTTTCTCCCAATTTTCCCTCGCAGCAAAGCAAAATAAAGCCATCCATAATGTCCGAGTATTTTCCTTCGGAATGTTCGCCACAATAATGGTATGCAGATTATTCGGAACCACTTTGCTGATGCTTCTTCTCTTAAGGCTACTGTTGCACCCCACCGCAGCTCGGTAAATAATATTCATCGTTCCCTCGCCCGGGACCAATTGAAAGAACTTATTTTTCAAGCCTCCCCCTTCGTGTAGTCTTTTGTCCTAAGCTGGGAGATGGTAAGGCGTTGGAATGTATGTGCTTTTTCTCATGCATGGTTGCAAGGCGTTTGGAAAAATATGACTTTGCAGTGAAAAGGATGTGTGCCGCTCTTACACAACTATGCAACAACATTTGCAAGGAAATACTCGAGATTCTGAAAGATCCCTTCCAACACGGAGGGAATGTGCCACCGAGAGACGGTTAAAACTATTCATATAATTTTTGATTTATTCCAGTTGATGCGGAAACTCACTCCGGGAAGAATTGTCGTGAGTTTTTTGCTGTCTTGAGTTAGGGTTGATCAAACTCCCATACATTCACGTACAATGCAGGAAGCAAAATCTAGACACTACATCTCTATGTTCTCCTCTCAGATGCTCCACTTATCTGTGTTATTCGATCGTACATCCTGTAGCTCTTCGACAGCGAGGGAGACTCGTCTCGCGATGACTCATCCTCAAATCCGGTTCTGCATTTCCCTTCCCTTGTTATGGTTTGACTCTTCTTGGCATGTAAAATCGGCAAACTCAGTCTATTTGACCCGGGATATCACAGCAGCACCCACCACCGATGACGCCACCAAACTGAACATACTTTTATGGTGTATTTTTCCATCGCTCTCGTAACTAGTAATAAATATCATCTTTTACGATTTTTGCCTTTATTGTTATGGTTTTGTTTTGGTGCTCTTGGGTAATATTTTTAATCAAACGAAAGCACTCCGTACTGCTGGCAGGGCTGTCTGGTTGCAAAACGTACATTCTACTGGCGCGAACAACTCAACCGAAGAACGTTCATCTTAACTGCAGTGAATGGGTGGCGATAGTTACAGAGCCGTGTCGTTGGTGGGGAGGATGTGAATTGTTCTATTAGATTATAACACAATCGATTAGTTGATCTGAATTCCAGTGTAGGGGTAATGTATGGATGGTTATAGATTTATGATGCTTCAATTTTTGATGAGCAGAGTATTAAGAGAATATGCACATGTAAGACATTATTTGCCAGTATTTAAAATAAGAAAGAGGGTGGGGGCAAGCTAACGCAAGCTTAACGGACAACACAACGCCCGGTGGACCAGTAGAGTAGGGACATTTTAAAGTTCCACCGGCTGGAGCGGGAATCGAGCCCTCACTTTGAGACAATCCACCTAAACGACGGGTGGATTATCGTCTCTACTCTCACCCAAAGTATTTTACAATACCCGTACGATTTTGGCAACAAGATAAACAATTCTAGGCTTGTTCTGGATTCCAAAAAAAAACGATTTTACAAACCTTCGATTTTTACCATGTTTCAAAATCGAACCACATTTAATAGGAACTATGTCAAAATTTAACGGGTACTGTAATGTGTCGAAATATTCATCTAACAGTCCTGTTGGATTTTTGTATAGGATAACCACCGAGTTTGTTTACTGTTTGTAATGCAAATGTACTTTTCCTCCGTAATGCAAATGTACTATTTCCTATAGCTTGTGGTTTGTGTCCTCTTAACTTACCTTTAATATAATTATTTTATCTGATATTATCCAAACAGGAAAATCAAGCTTAACCTTTCCAAACGACGTAAGTCGCAAATATAAAGCTGTGATTTTCGTGCTAAATTGTTGCTACTTGCATTCTTAATACACAAGTAATTAGCAAATAATCTAAGAAACTTCATTCATCAATGACGAAAAGAAATTCATATATGTTCTATCTGCTATTCTTCAATATTTTGAAAATTGTTTACATACACTGGTGCATCTGCGTTTTGAAATTTGAACCGATTTATCTGATATGATCCAAGTGGAACACAATCTGTCAAAACACGGAGTAAGAAGCACTGAGTAATATGTAACCAAAACGGTGTATCATTGAATTAAATTAAAATTGGTGTTCAAAGTCGAGAAAAACCAACATTTTACATAATTTTCTCTTCGGGGTTATTGCAGCTGCATGTAAAACATTCGTTTAGTTTTGTTCGTTTGTTTCTTTTAATTACATGCTGGGAATTATTATACCTACTTTTGAAAAACTTTCGAATATCCATTTATGGTTCTACTAGATAACAATGAATCAAAGAACTGCTTTAAACTCATACTCTAATTGTTATATTTGTATTCTCCGAACGTGGAGTAACGATTATGATGTAGAAGGAGATGTTTCGCTCATCGCCATGAGGCACCAAGAGTAGACAGTCATGTTTGCTAGAATGAAAGATATGAATAGAAAGTGTTAAATGTTCCGTCAGTGTACGGAAGGTTGGAAAATGGAATAGAAGTATTGAAAATTGAGCGAAAGGGCATAAGTAAAGTAGTACTCGAACCAAGGACGTTATCATTGCCAAACAACCTACCCCGCAGTGGGATGTTTGCCCCCCCACCCCTTTCTAAAAAAACCAGGGGGTCTCCCTATTTCCCCCCCCCCCCCCCAATTTGAAAAACCCCCATTTAATTTTCCAAAAAAAAAAAAATTTGCCCACTAAAACACAAAAAATTCCGATTGGTTGAGCGGATGGGAAAAAAAAAAAATATTGGGGAAAAGACCAAGTCCCCCGGTTGGTGCTAAACGGATGATCTTGGACATAGGGTGCGGGACGGGTTTTAAGCAGTCTAGTCAGCCCCTGAGACATTTGATGAAGCTGTATGTAATCTATAATTAGAACTGCCAATATTTAGACATTAATCCCTCTGCTTACCTCTGGTCTATCGGAACATACCTTCAGCAACGAGCATTAGGCTCAGAAAATTTCATAGCCATGGAATAAAGTTCCCAATTGCAGGGACTTCTTAAACGCATGCGGATTGCTTTCCGATTAAAAAAATGTTTTCTTCAGCTCCTCAATCTGTACATAAACTAACAATATTGTATGAGTGCGATTCTGTGCATGTGTGCGAAGGCGAAACTAAATAGGCCAGTTGACGATTTGCTGCAAACGTCAATTTCCTCAACCCGCTCCTTCGTTTTACCCATCCGCTCTCGAAAACAATCAACCAAAACATGTCGATTGCTACGACCACAAACTTGTCTCCTAGCAGGTTTGAGACAGACGTACACGAGAAAACTTTTAGTTTGTCATTGATCTTTAGATTGGCAATGTGTATTTCTTATTTCATTTACTCTCACGCAAATGTTAGCCAAAGCGACTGTGACGACAAACGGGATGCTTCGTTTAAAAATAAACAAATGCAAGAGACAGCAGGCTTCACGTTACATTACCGGTGCGCTATATCCATGGTTAACAAAGAAGAGAGGAAACATGGGCTCTCTCAAAAGCAACAGTGATGCCATAGCTGCCGCTCAACAGCGAAGCATTATTTATCGTTGAGTACTATTGGACAGCTCCAAAACATATTTTTTATTGCAAATGATAGTACCAGATGATGGACAATATAATCATAAGCATAGATCAACCTCCAATGACTGGAAGCAACATGAAATAAATAGCGATTTCAGATCATCTAAATATGTAATAAATTTTACTCAATGTTCAACATCACATTCTGGCAACAAGCCTAGTTGTGGGAGAGAGCTGATGAAGACATGCTCTCCGGTACACGCGATGCAAATGCAAAATACACAAAGGCAAAATTTGAGCGAACTTCTTCAGCAGGTCAGAAACTGATGGTTTCTAGATGATGTATTTTAAATTTTCAAAATAACAGTAATAAATTGGTAATCAATCATGATTCATACATCGAATCATTGGCCCAATAGATAAAGCTTATGATCGTATCATTAAAAAGGAAACAATTTGGAAAATGTAGGAGTTATAGACCTATTTCCTAACAACTGGTTAAAATAGTGACCCCTGATTAAGCCGTTCCCTACCCTAAATAGATGCATAAAGTTGCTAGAAGATACGAAATGCACTCTTATTTTTACCAAATCCCTCAATCGCAATTTTAAATGGATTAACACAGATTATTCTTTAGATGCTTGAACTTGATTCATATAGATATTAGTTACAGTTATGAAATAGTAGTAAAAATTGAAAGTTCACGAAAAAAGAGTTTGGTTCGAGCATCGGCTGTGAAAGGTTGTGTCGATGCTTTATTACGCACTAATTTGTTATCGGGCATGTCGCGTTTCGTATTGTTTCGGTTATCTTTAATGCAGCGATACGAGTGATCGAGCGACTACAGAATAAATACAACAAAGTGTCTCTCAATCCCTAATCAAATTAATCAAATAAACATTGTTTTCCTAAAACACCATCGAAAGGATTTTGTTCACCCACATGAAAAATCCTGGTTTGTCGCATCGCATCTTGAAAAAAAAAACCGATCAATATACATTATTTGACGGTCTCAAGGTTCTTCAACCGGTCTCAGGAACGGATGACAGTGGACAGAAACTGGACGAAAACCGCGAAAGTCGCGCTAAAAAATCGAAAGGGATCGCTCATTTAAAGCGGAATTCAAAAAAAAAGGATCCGAATTGAAAACGTACAAGGTGCAGAACCCATGGTTGCCAAAACGCGTGCTCGATAGACTTACACGAAGCTGGTAACGAAATAGGCATAATAAACGATGAGTTTTACAAAATTGGGTACCTTCAAATACGGCTTTTGCCCATCAAAAACCGACCAATTTGACTTCATATCACTGTGGAGGAGTGATAACTATGCTGCTAATTTTGTGGATTGTGTACCGAAAGACTCGTCAAATTGTGAACATCGGAACACAAGGGGGCGACCGGAATGAGAGTCGAAGGACAAAACGGAAATGATGAGGCAGTGGAAAAACAGAGAAAAGCTAACCGGAAGCAACTGAACAGGGTCTGTTCAATCGCGTCAATCGTAAATGTCCAGCATTTTACTGAAACTCTTCCTAAAACTTACCCGACGAATGTAAACTGAAATAAACACATAAACTAAACTACTGTGAATGTTTCATTTCGATAACTATCGCCGATCTACTAATCAATCTAAAGTATCGCTATTATTATCGACACACCCTTTACTGAGATTTTAGCATTTGATGAAATCGGTTGAATCCAATCATTTTAAAGTTTCCTCAATCTGTTTAACACTAAACCTTTGTTGAAGTTATGATTCTCAGAAGCATTCTAAGATTAAATCTGAGAATTCTGAAATATAAATTTATACAAAACGAAGAATCTGACGATTTGAAAATCTGAGAATCCAAGAGTCTAATCAAACTGAAAGTCTGAAAATGTGACATTTTGTTAATTTGCAAATATTGGAATGATAGAACCTGAGAATAATATTGAGGCATCAAAATCGACAATTAGAATAATTTATGAATCTAGGAACCTGAGGATTCTTGGTATATGATTTTCAAAGAACTCAAATATCTTGGAATCGGTATATCTGAGAATTTAGGATTGCTAGATCTCCAAGTTTTGCGAAATTGCCACCATGGGTTTTCCATAAAATGTGTTGTTTGAGTTGAGAATCTGAGGTGTCCGGAATCTGAAAATTTAAAAATCTACATCCAAGAATTTGGAGAATTGACAATATGCGCATCTTGTGATCTAAATATCATTAAATCTGAAAATCAGAGCACCTTTTTAATATGATATTCTATGAATTTTAGAATCGGAGTACATCGTTATCTACAAATATGGCCATTTGTGATTTCGAAAATCAATCAATCTTCTTTCATGTGAATCATTTTCTTAGAATACACTAGCTTACAAAATAAATCAAAAGTGATGAACTTTATAATTCGACGAATGTGTCGAATGTGAAATTTTATGCAAAATTCAAAATTGCCGTTAAAAAAATTAAAGTAGAACAGTTTTCGAGAAATGGATAAAAGTTGATTTTTTTTAATAAATGAACAAAAATACATTTACTTAAAATTAAATATCTCCAATGCATGTGTTCCAATTTCAAATATTTTATCATTGAATGCTGCAAAACAAAATTTAACACTGATCTTCTGAACATTGCAATATTCTAAGAGGAATAGTTTCGACGCTATTTATAAGTATATATAATTTTTAGCGACTTTTTTTGAAGATTTGTAAAAAAATGTGCAAAACATATGATTAATACCAAAAAAACGTCAACAAAAATATATATTGCATATGTAGCTTCTAGCCAAAGAAAAACAAAGAAAATAAAGGCTCTATGGTGAAAATCGGTTGAAAAATGAGGAAGTAATGCTGGTTTTTGGAAAAGTGCAGGAATGCGGGAAAAAACAGAAAATTAAAAGAAATACGCCCATCTCTCTCTCTCTCTCTCTCTCTCTCTCTCTCTCTCACACACACACACACACACACACACACACACACACACACACACACACACACACACACACGCACAAACCGTTTTTTGTCATTCTTGAGCACTAGAGGCAAAAAAAATTCTTTAAAATAAGTTTATTAATACTTAAAATTGATTCAAACTTGAGCTTCGTCGTTTATGCGTCGTTTTACTTTCTCTAACTAGGAATCAACAGTAGTCACCCAGCATTGATTCATCCCAAAAGCCGTTATTTTGTTTGGAGAAGTATTTAGTGAATTGTTCATCACGATTTCTGTACTACGAAATTGTCACACCAGGCTCTAATAAATTTCTTTCTTTTAAGCGTGTTGCAAGCAGTTCAGATTTCTGTTTCGACAATTCCAAATCATGTACCAAATCATTGAGCTCTGCTTGAGAAAATAATGATGGTTTTGTTTCAAATTCTGTGTCGCTTTGATCTGACTCGTTATCCAGCTGGGCAGTATCTTCAAATGAAGACTCCCTTTTTCGTTTTGGGCAAATAGGGTACCGGTTTGAATTCGAATGTGGAGTTGGTTTTTCTACGGATTGCACATCAGCATACTGCACCGCCTTATGGCGGCCGAGTTGTTGAACTTCGGTGAGGCAGAAATAATAATCCGTAGCATGGCAAAAAGGTTCATTCCAAATAACTGGCTTATCAAAGGACAAATAGCGGCTTTACAGTGACAGAAACGAGAGTATAAAACAAATTTGTATAAAAATATGTAAACTGTATAAAAATATGTATTATCAAAAAATTACATTTATAAGGTCAACAAGCTCCAATAAAAAGTGTTTACTTTTCCGGGGTCAAAAGTAGAAGTTAATTGGTCGAGCCGTTTATTTTGTTATCCAGCACGCAGTTTTGAAAATTATTGTTTCGATTAAAACGCGTTTAAAGTTTGAGAGCGTCGCGCGGCGGCTGTGAAACTGCTTGGAACAATGCGCTGTAGAATCTTTTGTACTTCCCGAATCGAAAAACCTTTTTGATATGATGATGATATAAAACTACCATCTATTGTAGCAAGGTAACTTACCATAGCAGTGGAATAATCTGAAAAACGATTTGATCAGTATTCTAAGATTGTTTGTGATCATCAAGCTCCTGTATGAAGGGCCAAAAACGTTTGGGCGGGCCCGTAAGCAGAGACACTTACGCGAAACCCGCGAATATAGGGAAAAGGATCTCCTTCCAAAAGCAAGTTCACACGCACAGCACTAGAATCGAGCCCTCGATTGACAGAATAAACCCAATAGATGGGGTCGAAGAGCCCGCCCTCGTTCCGCGAAATGTTAACAATAGGGAGGAGGCAGTCCCATGCTCCCTGTCCAAATCGTTTCACTTGGGTGCCCTGATGGTCCCTCCCTATCCCCGTTATATGTTATTTAATATTTAGTATATTTTGTACACACAAAATTAGGATATCATTATAGACAAACATGCCAATTTATTCAAATTTCAAACTTGAATGATACTACCAATGGATTGTAAAATACTGAAAAATAAATAAAAATTAGATATGAATTAATATCCTTCTTGTCCTGGAAAAGCTGAAAACAGAATAGATCATTCCAAATATCAAAGATAAAATTTCAATAAAAGATATTGTTTTAAAAGACATGTAGTAATAGTTTTTTTTTATACTGTTCTAGTAACATTTCAAAGATAGCAATTGGAGTGAACGAAGAGTCCGGTTTGATGATTCCTGAAATAAATGGCTTATCTTACCATAATGCCACTAAACACAATATTAAAATATAATCTTACATTGGTTATAAGCACATGCCAGTCTTTTATGAATATAGTAGTTGAAATTCAGAAGTGCAATTTTAAATTAAGTGTAATGCTGTAAAACAAATTGAGCCTTTGATGCCCGTCGTGTTGCTCCCGGCTCTTACATGGTTTTGGAATGCAAAATTATTGATAAAATGAGAATGGGAAATATACAATATGATTTAAAGGTACACGATCTTCAGTCGCACCCCCTCACTTCGCTATTGTCAGATTGACAACATTGCCCAGGCTACGCCAACCAGCGTCTCCATGTTTCAGCTGGCAGTCTTTTGTGATCATATGACTCGTGGAGGCGTGAGGTAGGAACTTGTGAGGACGAGAGGTCGGCCGCATCCTCCTTCGAAGTTGTCAACTCACCATTTGAAGCCCTCCCGAATCGAAAAACCTTTTTGCCCCAAAATTTTAGACACATATTTCTATCAAAAAATGCAATAAAAAAATCGATTTTTCCAACATTTTGAATGAGAACCTGGCCTTAACTTCACAGTTTTCAAATAACCTAAGTTTGGCTGATTTAAATCGATATGCCTAGTAATGCATTCTAGATTAACAGAAAATAGTCTTCTTTCTTTCTTAGCCTTTCAAGCTTATTGCTTACTCTCCAACTTAGTGTTCTAAGTGCACTTCCACAGTTATTGATTAAGAGCTTTCGATGCCAGGTACCAATTTTGCATTTGTAAAATTTTGTGGCAAGTACAATCATACCCTATGCCCAGGGAGTCGAGAAATTTTCCTTTAACGAAAAATTCCGAGACCAGACCGGGATTCGAACCCAGCCCCCTCCAGCATGGTGTTGCTTTGTAGCCGCGCTTTAACTGACTGAGCTAAGGGAGGACCCAGAAAATAGTCACGCGTAATAAATTAACAGTTCTCATTGAAACATGAAAAATGACCCAAGACCCAATTTTCGAGATACATTATTTTCTATGCTCCCAAATGTGGCCTATATGTTCATAACATAGTTAAAATGAATGTAATCTTTAATGGAAATGTATTAGTATTTGCTTATATGTTGTTTAAAAGGCTTATCTGAACCTAAACCGCAGTAATGCAATATCTATTTAATAGGAATTCTAATGTTTTGAAACGGGAAGGCCGAAAGATCATATGTGGAAAACGTTAAATTTTTTTTAAGTTGTTTTATGTTAATTAGTTCAATGAAATTTTTTGTTCAGTAGAGCGAATATTGCTTAAAATGAAATGCCCGAAGAAACAATGAAAATAAACCTCTCCAAGATTGTTTGTAACAAGAAACTTGAATGATGCGACGAAATAACATCCTCGAAAAGACCCAATATGGTATTTATAGACTGACATAAAATCCACATCCATCGAAAATTTTCGCCTTCAGAAAGTAAATTATTCAACACTTCATGGTTCAGAACTGCAAACGTTTTATTAAGCTCATCTAAGCGAATGTCTTACTAGTTTTATTTTATTTCTAGCTAGCTAGCTAGCTATTATTGTCGAAAAATTCATCTGGCTTGACCATAGTTTTAACAGCGCAATTAAGTTGAGAGCGAGAAATCAGCTCATCGAAAACTTGTTGCATGAAAATGCTAAGAAAGAATGTTGTGCTAGTTGATGAAATAGTAGAAGTGCCTAGAAACAGTTTAAACGAAAAAGATCTATACGATTCTCCATTATAAGGTGTCCTTTGATAACAAAATACATTTTCATAACGAAGTAAACTAGACGTTCCAGAGAGCAAAGAGGCCTGCAAACATATCCATGAACTTTATTTGGAAGAATCATAAATAAATATAATATATGTTTTTATTTTTAAAATAAATGGAATTAGCAAAAATAAAATAAATAACAAATCAACGCAACAAAATCTCATATACACATTGATAAATATATATGAACCCAATAAGAAATACTGTTCTCAGAAAGCACACTTATGAACAGACTATTATACGTGAATCATTCAAACGAACATAAACATTACAATTTCCAATCCACTGAAGCCATGGAACGCTAAAACCACTTCAACCAAAGTTATCCATTCATCATTGAAATTTTTCTTCCCGCATACACCTACAAGAACGCGCAAAAAAAAAGAACCCACCCGCATTCAGCCTCATCCATCAAACCGAACAAGTGGGAGTAACAAGAAAGTAGATGAAAACTTTTCCCTTCAATACCACCCGACAAATCCATCGAACACGAAACGCGGACACAGGAAGTCTGACGGGGAGTGTGTCAATAACCTCAAAACATTTGCACTGCAAAGCCATAAAACAATTTTATGTTAAAACATCGCATAAATCTTCCGGCTCTCGGTCCACGCCAGGCAATTCGTCCCCCGGTGGTGTTTGAACGTTGTGCGGCTTCTGCATCCCCTGGAGTGATGCTGCTGCCACACTAAGTGAAGTGGTTGAAAACTTGACTTACTGGCTGGTGTCGGGAGTGCATCCACTACTATATGCGGCTAGAGCACGACGACGTCGGCGACGGCGACGATGATGACTGGGACGTTGAGATCATCCATTTGTTGCTCAATGGTGGAAATCGGTGGAAGAAAATCCGGAGAGCTGGAGCCAAAACCGAGCGACGGGACGACGTGGTGCAGCTTAGTGGCAAGAAGCTGAGCTGGAAACCATAGACGATGCACTTTACATGTTATCCTTGGTGATCCTTTGTATTCTGGTTTTATGTGAAGCACCAGGTAGAGGAAAGGGATTCTGGTGAGCTTTAACTCGGTGCGGGAACGATAGTGGAGCCGGTAGCAACAAGTTTGGCTGCTTCCATTTCCAGATGATTATCTAGAATAACTTCCACAAATGCAGTTTTGTTTGAGTTTTGCATTGTTTTTGGCAACAAAGTTTGTACGGCTTCATTCTGTGCTTCCGGTGTTTGGTAATTGGTATTTTTTTACAGCAAATATTTTTGGGCGGTTCTGATTGTATTTGTTGAGCAACCGTTGGTTTAAGGAAGTTTTTGGTTGAAAACCATTTATTACCAAACACATTAAAACTAAAATGTTTAGTACCAAAACATAAAGTTTCAAGAATTAACAAAGAGTTTTACTTACAATTTTTTGATGTTTAAACCTTCTCTATTCTTGAAAAATATGTACAAAATTATACGTCGAAGGAATCGATGATTCCGAGAACAAGTTTTTTTTTCTTTTTTGAAAAAAAACTATTTTTAAAACTTTTTTTTTCTCTGTTTCTATATTTTTCTCTAAAACTTCCTTTCAGACTGAATTTCGATACAGCCAACGAATTAAGAGCTAAAATATATTGATAAATTTATAATAGAATAAACGGAGGCCTTTTTCAAAGGAAAATCTCGAGTCACAAATATCTCATGAGTGACAAATCTTTTTCCTTATCGGAAAAAAGGAGCAGTATTTCATCCAAACCGAAGATAGATGGATGGTTGCCGGGTTTGCAAGAGAACTGCTCATCTATTTTGATCAAGCCCATAAAATGTCACACTTATTTCGGTGTGGTATAAATTTACAAGATGCTATTAATATGGTAAGTATGAATCTCAATTTGATTTGTGCTTTTTTTTTAATTTAACGCATGGAAGTTTGACCTAAAACTTCACAAACTGATAACAACTATCCACAGAAGATTTACACAGAAGAAGGCAGATACTGTGTCTTGAACACATGTATATTTCAATATTGTTAATAATGGCTTCAAACAGTGTTCATAGCTTCAAACAGTTAGCTGGCCTGAAAATTCGATGTTTTTCAACATATTCTGTCATATAACATATTACCACTGGAATGCCCATTGGCCATTGGCGTTACTACTGAGGGTGCCTAGGGGACCAGGCCCCCTCCAAAACTCAGTAGAAGGATTTTTTCCATATATATATATTTCTAGTTTGGAATGAAACACTATTCATAATCTCTATGGAATTGTATGGATTTTTTTCCAGTGTATGTTGTTTTTGTACTTTACTCCCTCCAGAAATAGTTTGCACGAGTAACTATTTCTGAAGGAGTAAATTGCGTATACCTACGGAGGAATCAAAGAACTCAGATATGGGTGATTTCTCACCCACCATGGAAATAAGTGGACTAACCCACAAGGCGGGTAAAAGTGTTTTACCCATAAGTGGGAACAACGTCTGTACGTCAAAATGGATGTTTACTTCTCACTCATTTTTAAAAGTACCCATCTAATCAAAGTCGATTAAACTATTTTCAACAATTGATCAGGAAAATCTTAAGAAATTAAGATAGTAATCAGCACGTTGTATTGAATGATATTCTAAATAAACAATAATACTTCGAGTAAAAATTAAACATTCATGTTCGACGCGTTTATAACAATGTGATTCTAACTAGTAAAATCACTTTCCTTCTAGCTTCGGAAATATTCTGGTTCCAGTTTATCTCTTAGCACATCCATGATTGAAATTCAGAGCTGAAAATAAAATTAAACACCAAAGCTAGGACACCAACGGTATACAAAAATTGAATACTTGTTCTTCTGATAAACTCTGAAGGATTTCACATTTTTACGAAGTAAATTTTCACCCATATAAGAGTGAAAAACACCCACCTTTGGAACTACATGAAGCTGCTTCAAGGTAGGTACTTTTAACTCACACTGTATTTTTTTGAAATCACCCATCTCTTTGACTGCTTCACATAGTTGCCGAAGGTGAGTGATGTTTATACATAAAATCGAATTCTCGATATTATTTTCTCTTGTACGAAAAATTTAGTAGAGTATAGACTTCCCAGATTGATAAGAAGTTCCGAAGCTAACGAATGTTCATAAGCAAAATATGGAGATAGAAGTTTATTCATTACCGATAATATTTTTGAAAATACTGATTTGGAAGTGAGGTAAATATATAATCAGGTATATTTCTGAAATCATGATATTTGTTGGGGTTGACTTCAACACCACTAGTTGTGGACAAAGGCTGCATAATGGGCTTGTATGTCATCCCCAAGAAGTAATTGTAATTATTGAACTATTCACAAGACAGTATCTATGAAATGCACATAGTAATTTCCGAGTCATTTCTGGAGGAGACTTCAGTACTGTCAACACTCAAGTAGCAATTCAAATGCAAATTGGTTTTATTCATGTTTTATGGTAGTTTTATCAGAGCATTATGGAGTTCATCCGGTTTTACCAGGGCATTTTCCGAGTTAAGGTGGTTTTAATTCATTACCAGTTCTCAAGAGTGATTAAAGAACACTTGAAGAAACCTCCATAAAACTACATCATTTATAAGTGTAATTCACCTTATCAGTAGTTTTATAAGATACTTGATCCCCCTCTCAAGACATCGTTTCTTGCAACTTGCATAAAACCTGATAAAAGTTTTGTAAAAGTTTTATGACATTCTTCTTTAAGATGAATGTATCTTGGAAATGCTGCCATAAAACTCTCTTAGAACCATTTGATTTTAAATAAGAGCACATATTCTTGAGAAAGAACATTATGTGAAAAATAAACAAACTGTCACAATGGACGCCCACAGGTGGAAGAAATTAAAAACCAGCGGATCGTTCAAGCGGAAATTCAATAAAAACCTATTCAATATATTGAACACTCCTTCATCTTAGCCACCAACGACAATTTTTTTTTTACCATTCCATTGGATTCGCAGCTTACTGAGACTAACTTATCAAAAGGGTCTATGCGTTATGCGTAAAACGAATAAAATAAAATGGTGCAATGTGTCGCCAGTTGAAAACCGAAATGCATAACTCATGATATTTGATTTTATGCCAATTGTGCTAGTTAAACCTAACGTCTCTGGTAGTGCGTTATATGGCGCACCACCGTGGAAATACAGCGCAGTACTTTTGACGTAAGGTTTAATGTGCACCACGACTGTCAAATGTTATGTTAATGTTGAATTCTCCCGAGTCATGCATTTCCGTTCCCAATAGGCTACACAATATTTATACTCGTTGCAAGTAAAAATTAGTATATATCATCTGAGCGAAAATCGATTTTTACCATGATCCGCACGTTTAAACCAAAGTCGGAAGTACTGCGCTGGAATCGCTTAGTGATCCACCTACACAGTGCACTTCTTCCAAAGCTAGGTTCAGCGTACAGATCAAGAGAAAAATCATCTTTCGCTCAACTGATGTTTCAGCCATCGACGCAATATTATTATCTGTTCTTCTTCCCAAATCCATTGTTAGCATATTCAAGTTAGAGTTTTTTTTTTAATGTTTTAATCGCCTTACGCTGGTGATTAAAAACAACAAATTATAAGCTGTAATTATGAACAACAACTATGCATAGGCACTTTTGATTTGAACGTTCACATTTTCTTTGTTTATGATGTGCCTTCTCCACAATGATTTTATGGCTATCTTACGAAAGACTTGTTTGCCTTGAGTAATTCAAACAAGTTTTATTCAAGCGTTACTCCTCTTATTCAAGAATAGAACAAGTAAAGATGAACTTATCGCACTCCTAAAAAAATCTTGTTAGTCTTGTGCAAGAAATATTAGTTTTATATGCGTTTTATGGTAGTTTTAGATAAAACCACTGAACAAATGGCGAGCGTGGCTGTTCTGGATTCCATCCGAATGGTGACCATTTTCATATATATGCAACAAAACTCTCGTTTTTCCAATGCTACGAACAATTTCTGCTGTTTAAAATACATTTTGAAACTTAAAATGGATTGTAGACACAATTTATTCAAGATCTAACAATTTATCAGCCTTGTCACCTAATTGTTGATTTGTCAAGTATTTTTTATTTTTCAAATAAATCAATGTTCTAGCAATGATTCCGTGGCGCATTAAAATTTTCGAACTTTTATGTTATAAAATACCAATAAACTGAACGTCGCATGAAAAATTTATCAATTGCAGGCAAAAAACTCATGCATTTATGGTCAATTTTACAATGAATTTGCATACGTATCCACTTTGGAAAAGAAACATCATATGTATATCGATGTTTTTTTTTTCTTAAAAAAGTCCCCATTCAGCAGAACGAATCCAAAAATGGAATCTTTGAAACATATTTGTGACGGACTGGAAGTGTTCTTAAAGAGGAAAATCATAAAACTACCAAAACTTGTGGTAGTTTTATCATAGTTTTAAGCATGTCCTGCATGTCACTACAAGTATGTACCGATAAAACTATCAAGTTTTAAGCGAATCTTGGGAAATAGTCTTGAGAACCTCCTGTAGTATGGGCCTTTTTGAACTTATGAGGGTTTTATGGCTGTTTTATCGATGTTATGTAGAATATCTAGTTTTATGCGTGGTTTTATCAAATGAGTCTTGAGAACTTCTTCAAGTGTACCTTAAAATTGAATTTGTTACTTGGGCATAGACAGTATTCTGAACGTCGTTTCCAGGAAATGTTCGAAATAGTTATATAATAGTCTACTTAGACATCTTTAATTAGAAAATGATTCAAAGTTTTTGGGTGCAATATTGCAGGGATGGGTACTATGACATGAGAAATTCTACATCTTTTATAAAATACGAAGACAAATTACCTAATATTTCAAATGGTGCACATGCGGTCGGTATATGCTAGTGTGACCATGGAATTCGTCCTAGAAATGGGGAATGTTGAGAAAGGGTCCAGCTTCGACAAACAAGCTGTCATCGAGATGCGTCCAAGAAAAAAAAATCATAGTGATACCGCAATGATACTCGTCGAAAAAAATATTTTTAATTTTCAAACCATTTGAATAAAATTTGAAGGTACATATCCAAACAAACTGCTTGTAAAAACAGTGTGTTCCCATCTGCATTCCCTTTGTAGGGACAGAGTTTCGATCATTTTTTTATAAAGCTTCTCAATATTTCCTTGGAAATTTTTATCAAAATTCCCTTCGCATTTCTTATGACACTTGTCTTACATTTATTCTTAAGATTTCTTTAAAGGATTTGATTTTCAATCAAAAAGTTCTATTTTTGACTGGGATTATAAATTACTGTCCACTCCTAGAGCCTCTCATGTTGATGGGAAATTATCTGCTTCTGATAAATTTCGTTTTACAAAATAGTTTATTTCAAAAGAATGAATAAATTTTGCCGTAGAATTTATTTGTAGAACTTTTCAATTTTAAATTATTCAAAAACTAAATTTTTGCCAAACCTTCTGGCGAATCTGAAGCCATTTTGAAGACTGTACTTGAAAATTTAAAAGTTGAACTCAGTTCAAAACGGTAGATGCATTTGTTATTTTCGCTTACACTGTCGTTGTTTACATTCTTTTGCCATGCCTTCAAGAAATTTTTAAAAATTTCCATGAAATTTCGATGACCTGGAATACAATCAATGTCAATCAAATCTGTAAGTTTAACCTCTAATTACCTATGGATGTTTCTTTCGAACTGCCTTGAAGTTCTCAGTAGGTTTTTGATGGAATAATCCTCGGAATTCTCCTTCAAATTTTTTGAACTCTCTTAAGAAATTTAGCTCGATATACCATCTGGACAAATGAACAAAATGAAAAACAAAATAATAAAAGATAGGTTGGTATACCATAATACTTCAGAGATTTGGATTTTTTAAAGAAAACATAGTCGTGGAACAAGTTTCAGGTTTTTCCATTTATTTTTTAGTTCATTTTGATAGTTATTTTTGAAAAAAATATTAACCACGGGTTTTTGGGGACACCATACCCCAAGTATTTTCAGACTTTTCTGTAAGGCACAACTTTAAGCTTGAAAATATCACTTATTTTCAAAATCGAAGTAGAAGTAGAAGTAAGGTGACTACAGTCACCTCGTGTGAGTCCATTCTCTAACATACTGCTTCCAAAAATTCTAATATATCTCGGCAACGGAATTTTACACTGCAACTAGCCGGAATGATGCTCGTGAACATCTGAAACGAAAGTATAAAACCAAATTCCCTGAAAAATATCTGGTCTGGCAAGCAATATGTTCCTGTGGGCTAAAATCTCAGATTTTCATAACCACAGGTACCGTAAACGCTCAGATTTACCGTCAAGAATGCCTCAAAAGGTGGCTCTTACCTTTCCTGAGAAAACATGCGACTCAATCCTTGTTCTGGCCAGATTTGGCCAGCTGTCATTACGTTAGAGATACAATCACTTGGTATGAGCAAAATAACGGTACTTACGTTTCCAAAGATTGTTATCCACCAAATTGTCCACAGCTTCGCCCGATTGAAACATACTGGTCAATGGTCAAGACCTCAAAAAGCTTGGTGGAGAGGTATCAACAATCCAAGAACTTCGTTCTAAGTGGCTTACTGCTTCGAAGAAAATTGACAAGGACACCGTGCAAAGATTGATGAAAGGAGTGAATAAGAAAGTGCGCGCAACAGCTTATGGAAATAAATCCATATACATCTATATGCAGTTGTGTTGAGTATCACATTTATCTATAAAATTAAATAAATAATATGATTCAAAAACATGCTGTTGTTTTTCTAAAATGTTTTTTGTGTGTCCGGTATTTTGGTGTGAACGGCCTTTACGTCTCGTCGTCCATAACGACCACCGCGTCCGCTTCGCCTGGAAGATCTCTTTAGCCGTTGTTTCTGGGTTTCTGCTTGGTTCTCCGATACGGCTGGCTTGGACTGACCGCTTCCGCATGGGTATATCCATTTTGGCCAAATACTTCTTGACCGTTTGTCCGGTTGCACTGACCTCCCGGCCCAACGCACGGAAAGAAGTGACCACCTTGCCTCCGTCTTCCGGCTGGAATCAGGCTTCCGCTCGATGGATTCTCCCTTCTCCAGAAGTGCCAGAATCGTGTAGATGTTTTCGCGATCGTATCCGGCCGATACGAAGTGGGTCCACGTTTTTAGGCCCAGATGTAGCAGGCGGTACGAACAAATCATAGATCGAAGTTGTTACACTGTTGTGTTACGCCATAGCTGCCGTAAACAAACTGATGGAGGCTGTCAAATTTAAGAACGCAGTTTCCTAGCAGCAAATAAGTCACCGCCACCAGCACCACGATCAGCACCACGAGCAGCAGCAGCACCACCACCACCACCACCACCACCTAAGACTAAGACTGTTGGTGCTGACTAAATAAATAAAGACGTTTACTAATCTAAACCATGAAAACATAAGCAACTCCCCTCCAACACTATTTTTTCACACTTTGCACTCACTCCCCTCCTTAGTTATCCATTTCCCTTTTTTTTTTTTCTTACCCTCCTTTCCTATCTTCCACACAACCACAAATGCCAAATACAAATTAAACTAATACAAACTTCAACAACTAAAATAAAAAGCCATTTTTTTTTTTTCTCCATATTTCCCCAACAACATATTTTTATAATATTATTCTTTTTTTATCCCTTATATTTTTTCTTTTTTTTTGCATTTTCCCCCCACCCCCATATTTTATTTTTTTTGTTGTGTCCTCTTTTTATTTTTTGCCATATTATTTATTTTTTTTTTTTTATTTTTTTTTTTTTTTTTTTTTAAGGGCGATACGGTCAAAATTTGGTCAATATCAACTTGACGTATTTCTTTCAATTTTGCATTTAAAAAACCTGAACACCCCTCATTTTGAAGGTGTGTGTGTGTAGAATGTTGTTCCTATTTTGATTTTGGAATTCACTCTTCAGTTCTCAAAATGCCGTCCAAGCAAGAAGAGCAGCGTATCAAAATTTTGCTCGCGCATCGCGAAAATCCGAGCTACTCGCACGCAAAGTTGGCAAAATCGCTAAAAGTTGCCAAATCAACCGTTACAAATGTAATTAAAGTGTTTGGGGAACGTTTGTCGACAGCCAGGAAGTCTGGATCGGGGGGAAATCTATAACCGGAAGCCGCTGAGACGACAAAGAGAGTTGCCGGTAGTTTCAAGCGAAACCCTAACCTATCTCTCCGAGATGCCGCAAATAAGCTGGGTGTATCGTCTACAACCGTGCATCGAGCCAAAAAAACGAGCCGGACTATCGACTTACAAGAAGGTAGTGACTCCAAATCGCGATGATAAACAAAATACGACGGCCAAAGCGCGATCCCGGAGGCTGTACACGACGATGCTGACGAAGTTTGACTGCATGGTAATGGACGACGAAACCTACGTCAAAGCCGACTACAAGCAGCTTCCGGGACAGGAGTTTTATACGGCAAAAGGAAGGGGAAAGGTAGCAGATATTTTCAAGCACACGAAACTGTCAAAGTTCGCAAAGAAATATCTGGTTTGGCAAGCCATCTGTACCTGTGGCTTGAAAAGCAGCATTTTCGTAGCTTCCGGGACTGTCAACCAAGAAATTTACGTGAAAGAGTGTTTGAATAAACGTCTGCTACCTTTCCTGAAGAAACACGGTTGTTCCGTGCTGAGTTTTAAGCCGGATTTGGCATATTGACATTACGGTAAAAAGGCCATGGAGTGTCAAACAGTAATGTGTGTGAGTCGATCAATGTTTTTATTAATAAGTCAAATTCATTTTCTTTTTCATGTTCAGTTAATACAGAATACAGGAGAAATATTCAGCTAAGCTTCCTTTAACCGAATGCAAATTGCCGGGTCTTTCGTTTAACACCTGCCATGAGATTTTGTACAGTCTCCTTGTCCACTTTATTCGCAGCAGAACGCCAGTTTGCCTTGAACTGTTTCTCGCTCACAACAGCTTATTAAGTCTTCTTAAGGTTCCGCTTGACGATGGCCCAATATTGTACGATTGGGCGGAGCTCTGAGGTGTTGGGAGGGTTCTTGTCCTTGGGCACCACTTGAACGTTGTTGGCAGCATATCACTCCATGGCCTTTTTTCCGTAATGGCAAGATGCCAAATCCGGCCAAAACAGAACGGAACAATTGTGTCGCTTCAGGAAAGGCAGTAGACGTTTTTGTAGGCACTCGCTCAGATAAATTTCCTGGTTGACGGTTCCGGTCGCAATGTAAACGTTGTTCTTCAAGCCACAGGTACATATGGCCTGCCACACATATCTTCGTGAACTTCGTGACAGTTTAATGTGCTTGAAAATATCTGCCACCTTTCCCCGGTTGCCCTATAAAATTCCTGTCCAGGAAGCTGTTTAAAGTCTGCCTTGACGTAAGTTTCATCGTCCTGTACCACGCAATCAAACTTCGTCAGCATCGTCGTGTACAACTTTCGCGATCGTGCTTTGGCCGACGTGTTTTGTTTATCATCGCGATTTTTAGTCACCACTTTCTTGTAAGTCGACAGTCCAGATCGTTTTTTAGCTGCTCTATCCACGGTTGATGGCGCCACTCCCAGCTTCTTTGCGACATCTCGGACGGAGAGGTTGGGGTTCCGCTCGAAACAGCGGGCAACTCTTTTGTCGTCGCTGTGGCCTCCGGCTTTCGATTTCTCTCCGATCCAGCTTGCCAGGCTGTCAACAAACGTTCACCGAACACTTTTAATACGTTGGTAACTGTTGATTTAGCTACATTCAACAATTTCGCCAACTTGGCATGAGAGTAGTTTGGATTTTTGCCATGCACGTGCATAATTTTGATGCGTTGCTTCTCTTCCTTCGACGACATTTTGATAACTGAAGTGCTAATCTCAAAATCAAAATAGAGGCATGATGCTACACGCACACATCTTCAAAATGAGGGGTGTGCAAAAAATATTAATGCACGATGAAAGGAAATGCGTCAAGTTTAAGTCGACCAAATTTTGATCGAAACACCCTTTATATCATTGATAAAGGATGGAACGGTCAAAACTTGGTCGACTCAATTATTACAAATTTTTTCAATCGTGCATTTAAAAAACTTGAACACCCCTCATTTTGTAGGTGTATGCGTACGGAATGTTAACTTTATTTTGTTTTTGCCATTTTTGTTTCAGTTCTCAAAATGGCTTCGAAGCAAGAAGAGCAGCGTATCAAAATTTTGCACGCGCATAAGCAAAATCCAAATTAGTCCCACACCGTCTTAGCAAAATCACTTAATATTTCCAAATCAAACGTGACGAATGTTATAAAAGTATTCGGTGAACGTCTGACAATGCCGGGATCAGGAGGAAACCGAAACCAGGAAGTCGCAGCGACCGAAAGAATAGTGACCAGCATTTTCAAACGCAATCCCAACCTTTCCATCAGAGAAATCGGAAATCCCAGGTCAACAGTTGTATACGGCTACCGGAAAAGGAAAGGTTCAAGATAAGTTTAGGCAGAAAAAAAGACAAAGTTCTCGAAAAAAAACTTGGTTTGGCAAGCGATTTGCACCTGTGGGCTAAAACGCGAAAGTTTCGTGATAATTGGCACTGTCAACCAAGATAATTATGCAAAGAATGCTTGCAAAAACGCTTATTGCCTTTCTTGAAGAAACATAGTTGTTCCGTGCTGTTTTGGCCAGTCCTCGCTTCTTGCAACTAAGAAAAAATGGCTCAGGAATGGTAATCCACCAATAGTGTGCAAATCGTACCCAAGGAGAAAAAACCCTCCAAACTCCAAACCTCCAAAATCGTCAGAGAAACTTGCCGGACCAAAAATTCTGTCATGACGAAAAATTCAATGAGATTTAGAAGAAAATCTTCACCATCGTTTTCTCGTCCGATGGCACAGAACTGGCCCGGCAAGTTTGGTTTCTAACCGATAGATAAGTTATATTTTATAGTAAATTAACTGTGTTGAAATAATTTCGTGATCGCCCTTTAATACATTTTTTCATACAGAACATTTTTGTCACAAAATTCAATATGACCACAGTGTGAGCTGGTAAGTGATTGGGATTCTTGACCTTCGTGTACAAGTGGCCACACCCACGCAGAATCTGAGCTAAACCCTCGTGAGTGGTTGGTAGACCCAGTCCTGCTGCAGCACAATGCCTTGTCTCACCCATTCATACGGTTCGGTTCCGGTTACAGTTAGTCATCTTCGAATTTCCTTTTGTTTTCTATTAGATGCCGTACTATATTAAACATCTTTCCGATCACTGCTTTCGATCTGTGAATTCTTCGAGCTACTGTATTCTTGCCGAGATTCTTGAATTAAGGAATCACTGCTTGATCCAACTCACTCAAATATTTTCCTCTGGTTATTTTGCTGAACCGATGCAACAAATTTAAACCCGTATTTATGACGCATTCCTTTCCCAAAGATGACAGTTTTAAAAGATAACATCAACATAGGTGGCTCATTGTGGTAGTGTATTTAAATGAATTTCCCCCCTTTTTCCGCCTTTAGGTTTTGTTTTCTATTGGTATGAATGACATTCAAATCATGTTATAAAAAACGAAAAATTTGACAAGCTATTGCACATGATAGTATTTAAATATTTTCGATCTACTGATTTATAATTTAAAACAAAAATGACGATGCGTTTATATGAAGTGGTAATTTAAAATTTTCAATATTCGATATGTTTTCTAAATCCAATTACGGAACCGTAATAGTATATGTAGGATTAAAGCTATTACAATCTACATGAAGAGAATCCAACCAGATCAGGAACCCAAGAATAGGAATTCAATATAACATATGAATGAACATTCAGGAATCCCAGTCGAACATCAATATTATCAAAGCGACTTCAATTGAGAACAAGGGTCTTTCCACAAATGCGAAATATTGCAAGCAAGCAACATTCCACCCACAACGATTGGTGACAACCACGACGACAGAGACGTCGGTAACGACGACGATGGTGGCACTTGGTAAAATTGCACTCAATCAGCATTTCCTCCTCCTCCTCCTCCTCCTCCTCCTCCTCAACAAATTCCACCACCCTTCCGTAGAACAACCCCTACCCAATCGCTAATAGGATGCAGATTGCATTTCTACGAGAACAATTCATGTACTGATTTGCGCGTACCCCTTCTAACCATTGCAGCGAAAGTCCTTCTCAAGAGCAGTAGCAGCATCAGCAGCAGCAGCGCAATCAATCGAGCCAAGATTGTCGGTTTCGATTTCCTCTTAACGATTCTCCGCGACACCGCCGCACCGCTGCCATTATCCGGAAATGACCGAAACGGAAGTAGTGAATCTAATTACTCGCTTCCGGCGTTTGCGGCCCGCTTGTATACGCTCTAAGTTATTCCAGCGGGCGGAAATGTTTGAATATACGAACAGCGAGGGTGTCTGCAACCGGGGATCGGTTTCTAATTAGAGATCGGCGGAAGATAGCTGGAAATTGGTCATTAATTCAGGACCTGCTGGATGCCTGGTGGCGTGCAGTTGGATCGGAAAATTTGAACAGGTATCAAACAAGCTTCGCTTGAGTAACGATCCATACTATCCTCGATAGGGAAAGTCAATCTCGGTCCATCTGATTGCCTCCTCAGTCTTCGCTCTAATAGCGAAGAAGATGTCGACAAGAGCCAATGATTTGACTCTCTTGGCCAGGTCAACGAATTTGATTTTCCGTCCCCATCAACGTTCTTTCGTTTCACTGGGCAAATCAAATTGCAACTGCAGCAATTGAAATTGTGCTGGATGGAATCAAATCCGATGCAATTTGAGTGCCATAATCAGGGTCCTGCGTCCCCGAGCCGGCAGCTCCGCTCGTTTCTAGTTGTCATTCGTGCATTGGTTCTAGGGGATGCAACGAATTTGACGTTGAATAGCAATTTTATCCAACGATCGAATACTAAACCTGTGAACGTGCCGTATTAATGAACCATTTATATTTCATCAAACTCGCCGGGGGAATCCAATTTAGCTTTGCACTCGACGAAGATGTATATCGATACAGCTTTATGAGATTGTAAACAACAAATCAGCATTCCAAGCTTACTTCGTTGGTGAAAAGATTTTTAAACTCAATTTATATCTAACGTTGGTTTCAGCAGATGTGCGAAGAATAAATACTATTATCATCACTCAGTAATTGCAGTAGGTTCATTTTACTTGATTTGCGCGACAAATGATAAACATTTTCACAATTTCTAACAGTTTAAAAACAACTATGCATGCTGTACATATCAACCAAACGACATTTGTATTTGTTCGCATTATTCACACATAAATCACGCAACTACATGCACGCAAGTGGTGAAGGAAACGACTCCTCCCAGAATGTTTCACCAATTAATAATATTTTCCTCTCCCTCAATCAGGAAACTTTCCGTACAAAACCAGTGGCTACCAGTCGGAGCCGGAACCGAACTACGACTCCGATTACACGATCAAGTACAGCACACTTGATCGGAGACGAACGCCGACGGCGCTGAATCCTAACAACTACTCCAAGTAAATCCACAATTCTGCTCGTAGAGTTGTTTCTAACTATCCACTTTTCACTTTTAGATTCAACACGCTTCAGGGATCGGCCATCAGGTCCGGAACGCAGCAGTATCGGAATCAACCGGGCCGAATCGAGAACTACACTCCCGGACGGTCGTCCATTTCGGAGAAGGAATCCAAAGAGGTAAGATGGGTTACGGATCTATTGCACCAAATGTATCCGGCAAATGCTAACCGTTTCTACTCAAGGGCAGCTGCAGCATCTAACCTGATGTCTTTAGCATAGTAAACTGATTCGCTGTAGTTTTTGTTTCTATGGTAACAGAGCAGGTATTCTGGATCACGAAAATATTCTCATGTCTTGTAAATATCAATTCGATAATTGCATGGCCAAAATAATTGGAACCTACGTCGTAATATGCTTAAATTCAAGTATTAGACATTTTTATTGACTGTCAATATGAGCCTAAATAACAACGCGAGATTTGAGTGCGGCATACTTAAGGGAATATGACACGAAGTTCACACGGGCAGCCATTTTAACTCAGTTTTGAGTCGTTTTTCAAAAACGACTCAAAACTGAGTTAAAATGGTAGCCCGCATATCGCTTTTGAGCATTTCCAGGAATTTGGAATCGAATGAAACTTTGCGCATTTCTCAATATGACTCGTAATACTAACGAAAAGTTTGTAGTATTCTAGACAAAATAGTCAAAAGGTCGAAAGTAGCATTTGTAAACAATGACTTCTAGCGCATTTTTCTGGGATGTGCTTGCTCCCACAAACAAAGTAGTACCAGAAACAGATACAGGGAGTTATTACCTTCCCGTCGGTAGTGGATATAGATGTTAGCAAACTGGCATTTCCAGGAAATTTACGTTTTAAGTCATTGTTTACTATTTGTTATTTTCGACCTTTTGACAATTTTGTCTAGTATTTATTATAGACACTGTATATAGACCGGACAACGCAAAATCATACAATCTGCCAACCCTGAAACATGTCATAAATTTGAGCAATTGATCTGGCACCACTTGTATTTGTACAAACTTGAAGTAAACAGCGCAATAGGCTAAAAAAAAAGATTCGGTTTCGATGTTGGTAGTTTGTTTTGATTCCGTGTGAAGGTATTCATTTCAAAATTCGAGTGGTAGAATAACGTCATTTCAAGTGCTCGAATGCAGTGATTAATAGCTCAAAAACAATTTACCTCATTATCAAGCTCATAGCATATCCGAACTTTACATAGATTCTGTTGTTTGAATTTTGTTTGATTGATTTTTTTTTATGAATTCATTTATTTGTACAGGCTTAATCGAATCAACTTTACAGAGCCTGTTTGATTGATGTTCTTCACTAGTTTTGATCAATATTTTCATGCGCTATGGCTAGAACACGTCGCATTTGTAAGTCGGGTCCTGATGCAGTTCATTGTAAATTGCGTTCAAGTATCATCCGATGCTGAAGCCAGCAGGCTGCTAGAGGTTTTCCGGTATAAACTTCAAGTCTTTCCGCTGGTCGTAATAACCTCAAATAATGTAGCCTTAGCCTACATCAACTAAAATGGTTTGTACTACAATTTCGGGACTTAATGTATCATTTGTAAAAACGATAATTGATAGTGCTGTAAAATACACGTTGAAATGGTGCTCCTATGCTCGGCACTGTGTAGAGAAAGAATTTTGTTCATTTTTAGTAATCCAAACGGCAGTAAATAATACACCGAAAATACTTACATTTACTGAATATGGAAGTAGAAAATCCCTTATTTGTTCATAATTGGCTTTTGTCAAAACAATACTTGATCACAATACTTGCTCCTTTAAAGTGAATCAAAAGTTGACAGTCTGTTTGGCTGCATTTTTTGACAGATCGTTTGGCTGCATAAGACAATTGTTGTCCGGTCTATATACAGTGTCTATAGTATTTATGACCTGTCTACACGCTAAGATGAGAATACCTTAGATCGTTGAAAAGTACCGATAATCGCTCAAAAGGGCACATACCTAAATTATGCGTAAACACAGATTACCTAATATTGGGTAATAGAATTGAAGGAAGAAAACGTTAAATATTACCGATTTTTTATCGTTACTTTTTACTCAAAATTAGGTATATTTTTGTAGTTTTATTTAACAGAATGCTTCAAAAAGACATGCAATTTAACAATTTATCCATTCAGATGAGTATTCCACAGTCTGCACTCAAGGAGAAACAAATGTTCAAATGTATTACAGAAATATATTTTTTGCATTAAAAAAAAGCATCAATAAAGTATGGAGGAATCCAAGTAAAGCTAAAGTGAGATTAAACATCGTATTATCTAAATCAGAAATTGGTAATAACTTTCTGGCTATATTTCAAACTGTATGGAATTGGCCGGTATCGTTATTATTGACGATTTTCTGCTCTCTTTATCACCAATTACTTTGCTTAAACAGATTGAAAAATCATTTTTCAAGAGCACCATATACGACGTTCAACCGCACTTTTGCATTACCTGGATTCCTCCATTACAGAACTATTTTTTCTGCGACAAAATTTATTGCTTTAAATATTGGGACAATGCACTATTTATTGAACGATTAATGAGAAAAATAATTACATTTTCGCTAATAAAAACATGGCGACTGCGTTGCTTCAGTGACAAAAATTTAATTCAATTTTGCGTAAATAATAACGTTAAATATTGAAAAATGAATATTACCCAAGTGTCAGTAAAAATTACTGTTTATTATCGTTTAATTTTACCGATATTTTGGGTATTGTCAACAGTACCAAATTTTAGGTAAAATAAATACCTAATTTTAGGTATTCTCATCTTTGCGTGTAGAGCTCCATGTGAAACAAGACTTACATTTGAAAAGGACCTACACGGAGATAATCCACACATATTTATTGGCAAAAATCCATATAAAATTCCACATAATATTCATTTATTCACACATAAACAGAACCTTCTGAGAAGCACAAATGAAGCTTTTGTAGCAAATGAAAAGTATTTTTGGCAACACATAGTGGTTATGTGTACATAAAGAAAGATATTATTTGTTGATTATATAGCAAAATATCATAGATGGGACAAATAGATATTATCATTGCTTTTTATCAGTGTATGTGTTTTAGACATAATTTTTGTTTCAAAATATCATCTGCCGATTGTATTGAAATTCTGACTGAGTAGTAATTGTGGAGAATCAAAAAAACATCATTGAAAAATTTACGGCTAGTTAATTTTTTCAAAACGAAACCTACTATCTGAGCTGCCAATATTCCCAACCTAGGATTTTTTCCATTTTATAAAATAATTTTATTTTCGAAGCACCAAAAAGTTTATGGAGAATATTTCTCGAATACTTTTTCAACTAATCGTAAGCAACATTAATTTTTTTTTTTTTTTGACAAAAACGACACAAAACTGTTTTGCTTTAATTTGAATTCCCATTTATAAATGAAACAATTTTATGATTTTTCAAGTTTTAGCCCATTGAGATAATAATATTATAAATATTTGAAAATAATCGGAATTTTGTAACAAACAGAAATACCTAATTATGCTACATCATATGATAATACGTTGCCGGCATCGGTGGTATAGTGGTAAGCGTGACTGCTACTTGGCCCCTCAGTGGGTCTGGGTTCAATCCCAGTCGACGTCGGTGGTTTTTCTGAGGCGAAAAAATCTGGTCACGTCTTCCTTCGGAAGGGAAGTAAAGCCGTTGGTCCCGGCTCATATTCATGAGTCGTTAGGTAGGGTCCAGGTGGTGGAGTCGTCTTCCTGGCGTCGGTGATTGTCACCATGTGAGGAAATAGGCCGACGGAAAATAAAAAGAAAATAAAAAAATATGATAATACGCCATTTTTGTAAGTAAAATGACAGTTTGTGCGTTTTAAACACTATTATCCGAATTTACCCAAACTGAGTAAAGGTAACACAAAATCATAAAAATTTGAACTACTCAAAATTGGGTAACCACGCCTCAACCCAAATTTGGGTGAACCTACGATCTATTTGATTTTGATTATTTCTACCCATTATTATAAGATTTAATTTGTATGGAAATTGGGTAAAACACTGATAAAAAAAAATACCCAAGGCTGCTATATTTAGGCTTTTTCTGTTTTATTCTTCTGAAGAAAAGTTTGTCAACTTTGAAGTTTCAATTTTTTATTTGTGATATGATTATACAGTATGTCCCATACAAAAATGCGAAAATCCATACCTCAGTTTCAAATAAGTTTTTTTCATAGAAAATGATAAAAAAAAAATTATAATCTTATTTAGGGAATCGTTTATTAAGCCTTTCATGATTACATTACTCAATATAACCACCATTTTTCTCGATCACCTTCTCCAAACGGGGACGGAATCGAGCATACCTTCTCAATGTATAAATCAGTCATCAAGTTCCATGCCTTGGTAATGGAAGCTTTCGAGCACCAACACTGGGGTGAGAAAGTTCACAGGCCTTGCCTGAACCTATGCCCATATTGAGTAATCCAAAGGATTCAAGTCCGGGCTGCTAGGAGGCCAAATGTCCTTTGGCCAAAATGCCATGTTTTCCTTCAGCCACACTTGACTCCTTTTTGAGGTATGACGTATGAGTCCTGTTGGAAAATGACGTGTTGGTGTGCTCCAAAGTTGGCTTTCATCCATGACAGAACGTGGTCCTTCAAAATGTTCATGTAAACCTCCGTATTAACTTTTAACCCAGCTTTGATAAATACTGGAGGCATTTTCAAGCTATTGGACGCAACTGCCCCGAAAACCATGACTCCGGTCGGATGTTTGGATGTAAACTTGAGTTTCACGTTCTCTGGAACATCCTCAATCTTCTTCGGTGAAATAAACTTTGTTTCTCGCGAACCACTGTTTTGTTTACATCGCCTCAGAGTATACAGTCAGATGATTACACACACGCATTAAAGCAGCAAAAATAATGTTTAACACCCCGTTCGCACTACAACCTATATTACGTGATATAGAGTATCTTGATATCAAATGTCATGGAAATTATTTTCAGTGCAAACTAGATGCATAGATGCTGA